>CM042142.1:74153459-74297698 GCA_023376005.1 Doryteuthis pealeii
AAGAGAGAGATCAGTCAAACACTTTATTGGAATGGGAATGCAGATTTTTGCTCACATCAGAAAAACATTATTTTAAAGCAAACAATATGAAGGATCTATTTGAAAATGTTAACATTGAGGATATTTTCTCCTTTTTAAGGGGAAATAAAATTATACCATAGAAATAGACATGAAACAAATCAATGCATACAATATAATTCCCAATAATGCTAACACATTGTTAAAACCAATTACTAAAAGTATATATATGAATACACAATATGTATAAACCCCAACCGCTAGGCATGATATAACCCTGGACGGGTTGATATGCCGTTAAAATTAATAAACCAAACCAAACAAAACCACAAACTGTTTGCCATTTTAGGTGTTGGTAAATTCCTATTTCATTTCCCTTCTGGCAGAAAGTCTGTAGTATTCTTAAAATCCTAGGTAAAAAAAAGGGTAATTTATGAGGAAGTACATCCGGTCTCCTGCCTCAAAAATTTCTACCCGGTGACTATCAAAATAACAACCCCAGCTCGTCGTAATTCTTGTTTATTTATCGTAATTTGTCGTAATTCTTGTTTAGATATAAGATGGATATATTGTTTGGAATAGACTGAGATAGATAGATAGATAAACAAACAAATAAATATAGATAGATATGAACAAATGGAGATAGATAGATATTTTTAACAAGTAAATGCATTGGGGGGCTCGCTTCTTTTTTTGTCATAATTCTTGTTTATTTAAACAAAAAACAAGAACATTAAACAAACATGAATAAAAAAAATCTAGTATTTAAAGTAATATAGATAAATATGAACAAATTTAGATAGATAGATAGATAGATATAAAGATGGATAGTTTTGATAGACTGAGCTGGGTCATTATTTTAATAATCACCAGGAAGCAATTTTTGAGGCAGGAGACCGGGACGCACTTCCTCATAAATTACCAAAAAAAGTGTTGTTTTGGTAGATACTCCTTGTAGCAGAAAGTCTGTTGTATTCCAAGTAATTGAAAAAACACATAAACAGTGGCCTGAACATTGTATTTATACATACAACAATAAAGACGAGGACAACAGTCCGAAATATTAAAACTATTACCATATTATGAATTAGAAAAATTCTTATTACTTTTCAGTGTTTTTTGTTTTTTTGTTTTTTTTTGTTTTTCCTTATATTTTGTGCTGTTAGTCTGGGTAACTTGACACATAGTTTAACCAAGGTGGTCTACGAAAACAATAAACGATAAAGGAAAAAACTGAAGACGATGAAATGAATTAGTACAATAAATATATGTATTGACGAACACAAACGAAGAAGTTTACAAAATGATACAAAGGAAAAAGTTAAAATTTCTAAACAGACTGTAAATAAGAGTGTTAAAAAATGTTCAGCTATTGGAGAGATCGGAGATGCATCTTTACTCAGAGTTGCGTCTTTTCTGTGTGATGGTTGTTGAAGATATTTTCAATTGATCAAAAGATGCGGCAAAGGGATGCAGTGTTCCCGCAACTTGCACGCATGTACAGCCACATGTCAAACCCAATTACATGTGTTGCAGAAACAAGTCAGTTACCAAACAACACAACAGAAGAGGGTTTACAATGTGTAAATGTAAGGATGTGAATGGTAGTGGTAGAAACACCTTATCTTAACTGTGAAATGCTGTGTAAATGACTTTTGTTTCTATTTGCTTTGCAGGAAGCCAGGGCTCAAAATGAAAACCAATCTGGATGTTGGTAATATTATGAAAGAATGGATCAAGGAGATGAATTATCCTGTTATTTTTGTCAAATGGGAAGGCTCAAATATTGTGATTCATCAGAAAGGTTCCTGTATCAAAAGAACCAATACAACTGCAAGAATCTTCATCATATGTACGTTGGGAATTTTACAAGATTTTTTTCTATTTATATTTAGAACTGACTAGCAGCGGCTACCCAATGTCGACTGGGTAGAGGGGGATTTTTTAAAGTTAGTCCCGCAGATCCATTATTACCGAATCATGAGTTGAATCCTCCTGGGATGCCCCATTTAAATCCCTATGTAAAAAAATAAAACCTTGCATTGATCCAGCTACTCTAAAAAGAAATGTTAATGTCTGCTATCTAAAATATTAAATGAAAAAAAAAACCATGCTGTTATCATTTTAATTTTATTTTTTAATTATCTTCATGAATATAAATCAAATCTCTATTATTTTTGCTCAAAAACCAAGCCCTGGTGATATTTAATGTGTATATATATTTACTTTGTCATTAATTGTTTTATTTTCAAAGTTTCCTCCGGACATACATATACACACAACTGCCCTTTATATATGTATAGATAACCAGACTTTGAGATTTAATTCACTTAATTCAATTCTATCTTGAGGATTTAAGTTTCTCGGCTTCTGGACAAAAAGAATATTTTATCACATTGTCTCTCTGTCTGTCTCTAGCTATATATCACAGTCTGTTAATTGTATGTCTATCTAGCTATCTATCACAGTCTGTTAATTGTATGTCTATCTAGCTATCTATTACAGTCTGTTGATTGGATGTCTATCTAGCTATCTATTCACAGTCTGTTAATTGTATGTCTATCTAGCTATCTATTACAGTCTGTTGATTGATGTCTATCTAGCTATCTATCACAGTCTGTTAATTGTATGTCTATCTAGCTATCTATCACAGTCTGTTAATTGTATGTCTATCTAGCTATCTATCACAGTCTGTTAATTGTATGTCTATCTAGCTATCTATTACAGTCTGTTAATTGTATGTCTATCTAGCTATCTAGCTATCTATGTTTGTTTCTTTATTGTCTGTTTATCTATATATTTGTTAATATAAAGTGTTTCAGAAAAAGTTTACATCATTTTATTTTGAAATAGCCATTATTATTACTAGCAAATATATGCACCCTCCGGGTGCAAGTATTTAACTTTTAATGTAATAAAATATTGTATTAAATTAGAAAGGCTAATGAAACTAAATAAGAATACAGATAAAAAGATTTGAAACAGAGGGAGTATAATAAAAGATTTGAAACAGAGGGAGTATAATAAAAAATGGAACAACTGAAACTTACTCTTCCATCACTCTAGTCTTTCATTGTTATTTTTCTAATTTAAGTATTTAGTTATAAGAGGAAGTAAATAATAAATGACAGTTATTTTTATCTGTTAATGGATTTCATTTAAGATTCATTGAAGAGATTTTTGCTTATATTCATTAAAAATAAAACCAAACAGTTAGAAATCAATAATACTAAGCACATATTTTATTAAATTCGATTTTTTAATATTAATATGCAAATTAGCCTTCCCGTTCACATTGTAAAGCGCTATTTTGTTGTATATATAAATATAATTGCATGTTGTTAGTATGTAGACATAGTTAACAGTATTAATAATGTAAGACAATTTTATTAATAATTGAGGTTTAGATAGAAATAAAATCATGGAGAATATGATGTCAATAACTAAGAGAATTGTGACTTGAGTAGGAATATAGTTTCGGTTACAGACAGAAAAACACACAATCTCCATTATAATAAGATTTGTGATGTAAATATCTGACTAACTACATCATCTTGGCAAATGTAACTAAACAGGATTATTTCCTATAAGTCTAACATGATCTTTGGTTGTAGATTCTACATTGTATATGGTTTTAGTTTTTTTTCATTATGTGTAAATATTTCAATATCTTCCATATACATGAGGTAGGGTTATTTCCTATAACTCCAACATAAAAAATGGGAACCACTCTGATTGACTGATAAATTATTTATTTATTTATTTATTGATCTACTAGGAAAAAAAAAGACGGGATTAGGATTAGGGTTTAGAGTTAGTTTAATGGGGGAAAAAAATGAATAATTTATCAGTCAAGATTTGTTCTCCTTTGATCATGTTAGACTTATAGGAATTAACCCTAAATAGGTATAATGTTGAGCAGGAGAAAATTTATCCATCAAAATTTGACTGAGAAAGAGGCTGGAATATATAAACCAGAGAAAATATTCACAAGGTGTTGAGTCAGGTGATCATAGTAGCCATCTCAAAATGAAATTATATACATTTTTCTGAAACACCCACTATATTTTTGTAACCTTTTTTTTTTTTTTTCTTTTTTTTTGTAAAGTTTGTTCATCTAACCTTAAAATATCTTTCCACTTTGTCAGGGTGGGGGTGGGGCTGACTGTATTACCTGCAGAGGGGTAAGATCTCCACCACCCCAAAAAGGGGTGTCCTGGATATGACACTAAACTGCATCTGATGGTGAGGCTTCAGTTCCCAGCAGGGGGGATACTCCCATATGTTAATTGAAAACCAGATAAAGACATTACTATCCATAAAGCCAAAAGAGAATTTGAATCCTAGCCCCCCCTACCCCACCCCATCATGTGACAACACTCAACAACACTTTCGTCCACCCCTCACGAGCTTAAATAAGTAAGAATTGTTAGGACATTTTGAAAGTAAATCCTGAACTTAAAAGATATTTTCAAGAACCAACCATATTGGGGTTATTTCCTATAAGTCCAACATAAACAAAGGGGAACCACTCTTGACTGATAAATTATTTATTTTCCCATTAAACTAACCCTAAACCCTAACCAAAACCCTAACCCCGTCTTCTTTTTCCTAGTAGATCAATAAATAAATAATTTATCAGTCAAGAGTGGTTCCCCTTTGTTTATGTTAGACTCATAGGAAATAACCCATATTGGCCTATTAACAACCAAATAAGCCCAGAGAAATGGTAGGAAGTAACAGCATACTAAATAATAAAATAATCCACAAGAAGTTCACAGTGAAATCCACTAAATTTTGCCAACCATGTAATATTAAGAATAGTCTTTGCTGCAAACACCTCAAATAAACCAGCTCATTTGCAGGCTTTACAACTAAATTTTTTTTTTTTTTAAATTACCACAAATAAAATTGCAGAAGCAAAAATGTCATTTATTTACTGGATTGCACATGCTGCCAAAAAATTATACATAGGAAAGTCAGAATGTCCATTTTACTTTAAACTAAATGACAATAGACACAGAATCAAATCTGTGTATTACAGCAAACTAATACTTGTAGAACCACATTTCCACTCAAATGATCACTTTTCAAATAGAGATGCATCATAGAAAGAATAGATATAAACAATAAATTGGAAAGTCAGAATGTCCATTTTACTTTAGATTAAATGACAATAGACACAGAATCAAATATATGGATTACAACAAACTAATACTTGTAGAGCAACATTTCCACTCAAATGGTTACAATTTTAATAGATGCAAAGTTCAAAATAAAATAAAAAACACATTGGACAATATCAGAGTGAAAATAGAAAGATACAAAGATAAATGGATAAAGCATCTCAAAACACTGACTCCAAATGGCTTTAAAAAAAAATTTTTTTAACTTTCTAAAAAATCTTTCCCACAAAAAACTTTTTTTGTGATGATGACTTAAGGTTGAAATAAATTGAGAAAAATTAAGACAAATAACTTCAAAGAAATATTCCTATTTTTGTTATCACTATATATATATATATATATATATGTGTGTGTGTGTGTGTGTGTGTGTGTGTGTGTGTGTGTGAGTAGAGAAAGGTAGACAAACACGGGATGTTGTAGAAAATGGATATATATATATATATAGTGAATAAATGAAGGAAAAAACTTTAAATTTGCTTCTTCATTTTATTTTTCCTTCATTTATTTACTATATTACTTTGTCCATCCACATACTGGTACTAGGCACATCGAGATTTCACTATAGTTAACCTGTAGCATTACAGTTGAATGACATATGAAATGATCCTCATCACCAAATATATATATATATATATATATATATATATATATATGCTGATAGCTTTTTGATTTAGTGGGTCCTGGGATGCACATATTTGCTTTGAATGAGTCCCCGGGAAAATTTATGGGTCCCAACTAAAGCCGTCTAACTCCTACCTTGTAACCTATTCTGTGTAATTAATTTCTAAGAAACTATTGAAATGTATTTACAGTTAGCTTGAAATGGTGAGAGGAAGTAAAAGGAAAACACTGGGACACATGGATACGATTTTATTGCGTCTTTTTAGATTTTTGTGTGTCAGGGATGCAGGATGCATCTCTGATGTTGAGGCTTCAGTTCCCAGCAGGGCGGATACTCCCATATGTTAATTGAAAACCAGATAAAGCCATATATATATATATATATATATATATATATATATATATATATAAGTGTATTTTTTTTCTTCCTCAGAATTTGGAAAGTTCCTTTCACATTCACAACAAGTCATGATATTGACTTCAACAAAACTTCCCAGGACATTGAATGGCTGAAGGAAACTGAGAGAACTATTGAAGGTAAAAACATTTTTTTAAACTCTCTATTTTCAGTGTTTATTTATTACACTTTAATTTCCAAAGCTGAAAATCACAGGTGATTAAATCTCAATGTTAGTAGCACAAATGACTGTTGAACCACTAAACTGACGATGCAGGAAATCCATCTTTTTTATTGGCATCATACCCTACACGATTTTTCATGCATCCGGGCACCTGAATGAAGCCACATGTCTGCATCACTCCTATGTCATTTTTTGGGGCAGGGCAGGAATTCTGACAGACGCAATTTCAATCCAGGCTGGCAAGACACAACCGGTCTCTTTTATGCTGCTGTATGGGTACAGCTGTGTTAATCATGCTATAGCTTATGGGGGGGGCAAGAAGTTTAATGTTTTGGTTTGTGATATATGGAGTTACAAGAGGTTTTTATGTTTTAAGGTTTAAAAGCTGTGGTTATTCCTGATGCTTCTAGGGTTTACTTTTAACCCCATCCATTGGTCACACTGAAAAGGAATGAAAAGGAAGAGACAAAAACAAAAGGTAGTTTTTGGATTCAAGCTTTATTCACAGGTCATAGCCACCACGTGATAAGGAAATTTCTTCCTGCCCAGTAGTAGTCTCGTCCCAGTTAAGGCCTAATTCGAATGGTCGGAAGTGGGTCCCTTTTCCTGCACATGTTCGGAGGGTTCTTCCAGTCTGAAGGCTCATGGAAGCTTGTTATTTTTTATTTTTTCATTTCAATTTTATTTTAATCCCCACAAGCTACAATTTGAAAAATTTAAATCACTATTTGTAAACTTTTTCTAAATATATGGATATTTAATTATGATATTTCAGACTGTTGTCCTTATTTTTATTGTGTATAAACACAACATTCAGGTCACTACAACCTATGTATTTTTTTAATTTATCATTTTGATTACCTTAAAATAAGTCATCCTCAAATAATTACCCATGAATTTAATCACAGTTTCAGAACTCAATCGTTACTGCTCACTCAAGGGCACTCCAAGCAGCAGAAATGCTACCAGACTTATGACAAAATTGTGATTAGATATAAAAAAAAATAAGGGTTATTTCCTATAATTCTAGCATAAACAAAAGGGAACCTCTCTTGACTGATAAATTATTTATTTATTTTCCCATTATACTAACCCTAAACCCTAACCATAACCCCGTCTTCTTTTTTCCTAGTAGATCAATCAATAAATAGATAAATAATTCATCAGTCAAGAGTGGTTCCCCTTTGTTTATGTTAGACTCATAGGAAATAACCAAATTATGATTAGATATAGAAAATATTAAATTGAAGAAGTTACTTATTCTAAAAAATGAAATTTCAAAATATCGTAAAGAATATTATCACTTACCTAACCACCTAATCTGACCAAGAATATAAAATGAGAAGGTCCACAAAATTTAAACAACGAAAAATGTGTCTTGTGCAATCTGTAACAAAGTCTGTAAGTCAGCTTCTGGTCTTAAGAGACATATGGTGGTACATAAGCATCAAATTTTATCATCTGATACACTGGGAAGGACATCCTTCCTATGTCATATTTGCATCAAACCTTGTGGATCTGCAGTGGGATTGATGAGTCATTTGAGGGCTCATGAGAGGAAAGGTTCTGGTGGTGGGGTATATATATTTACCAACCCCGCCGCACGAGCAGGATGTGACACAAGGTCAATTTCTTAAGCGGAGTTAAACAGGTTTGAATTCAGAGTTTTCCGTCTCCTAGACTGGTTGCCTAACCAAGGTTAAAGAGCCCAATCTGCCCTACTATTTACCCATAGCTGGGCGGAGAGTAGAATTCATACCTTTCCCAAGGGTATTAGCACTCAGTGAAATGCAATTACCACGTCCAGGATTTGAACTCGGGGTGACGAGTCCATTTCCTATGACTTTAACCATTACACCACGCGCTTCTACTGGTGGTGGGGTATAGGATTGTGAGGGATGGCAGTGATCTGTAAAGATTATGCTATTGCTATGACTTTTTGTAATTTTTTTTTTTAATCCTTTATTTTTAGTTAACCAAACAAAGGAATCAGACGATTGGATCATTGGAAATATTCACCAGAATGGATTCTATCGAGTCAATTATGAAAGAGCCAACTGGGAAAAACTTATTAAACTTCTAAAAACAAATCACATGGTAAGATTAGATTAAAAGTTGAATTTGTAAATTCGTTAACTTTTTTTTTTAGTCTGTTTTTTTATAAGTTCTATGCGGAGTATCAGCCAGACAGCAAGGGAGTCTATCCCCTTTTCACTAGTGCTAGACCTGGGAGATTTTTTTTTAGTTGGAGCACCACACCTACCGTCAGCTCCCCACTTTACCACACAGATCAGATTGTTGTTCATTCTGGCATAGATTCCTCTATCCAAGTGTTAACTCTCGTGGTCTCCCAAACACTGAGCCTAAATAGGCAGCTCTCTCTAACTGCCTTCCTCAAGGTGGCTGTTGATTGGTCAATGCAAATTAACAACTAGCACCAAAATTGATCCTCTTCAAACAGGCTATTTACCAAGGGTGGATAACTCAATCTGTGCTACTCATGCGCTGAGTTGGCAGTGACTGGTACCGAACCAGGAACATTGCAATTCCTAGACAGGTTCTCTACCAACTGAGCTAAACCAGCAACACTTTTTTTTTTTAATCAATGGTCTTTATTCTGAACAATTTTTGCTGTTTATTTGTCTATGTATATAAATGTTTGTATAAAATGTAAGAAAAGAATCATTTTTTTCTACAAGTCTGTAAATATTGCATCTCTCTGTAGTTATAAGGATTATATTTAAATCAAAAAAGTTTTAAGGAGTTTGTATAAAATGGGTTTAGTGACCAAGTTCAAATCTTTGGTGAGGTTATTTGAATTTCACATTGGGAAAGATATTGGTAAATAGTAGGGCAGACTTGGTATCACAACCAGTCTAGGAGAAGGAAAACTCTAAATCCAAACCTGTTGTAATCTGTTTAAAAATCCCCCATCTATGGTAAATAACAGGACAGACTGTTTTTTTTTAAACCCTGGTATAGCAACCAGTCTAGGAGAAGGAAAACTCTGAATTCAAACCAGTTTTTCTACACTTAAAAATTGACCTCGTGTCACATCATACAACAAAGTATCTAAAAATCTTTAACTAATAGAAATTGATTTGATGTGTGCAAAGGTTTCCAGCACCCTCTCTTAAAAATTCTGTAAACTTTAGCCTATTCCTAAGGGAGGAGAAAAGTATGAAAATTGTGTCTTCATCATTCTCGGGTTTTTTTAACCTAACACTATTTTTGTAACCATGACAACCAAGCTTTGGATGTTGGGTTTATGCTAATAATTGAATTTTTCAAAATTTTCAAAATTATGTTTAATTGTTTTGAAAACTTTAGGAATAGATTTGTAGCAGGAGTCATTGTACCTATGAGTGAGGATAGACTTTGTACAAATGTAGTTGTTTTAGGGTGAAATAACTCGTACTAACTAGGAAATTAACACGACAAATGTAGATGTGTTTCAGATTTTTTTTAAAGATTTGGTTATTCCTATAAGTCTAACATAAACAAAAAGGAACCGCTCTTGACTGATAAATTATTTATTTATTATATTTCTCATTAAACTAACCCTAACCCTAACCTCGTCTTCTTTTTTCCTAGTAGATCAATAAATAAATAAATAATTTATCAGTCAAGAGTGATTCCCCTTTGTTTATGTTAGACTTATAGGAAATAACCAAATTTTTTTTTACTCGTTTATGGTCATCTAGATAGTTTTTTGTTGACTCATTTAGAAATATCTTGCAAGATCTACAAGAGTTATAGTTGGGAAGTACCATGTGGAAAATCCAAATGTGAGGGGGGGGCCTTTGTGTTGCATATTCTGCAATGGAAAAGGAAGCTTCCAGCAAAAAGACAAAGAGAAAGAGAAAAATATATATTTTAAAAAAAGGAAGAATGGAAGAGAGGTCTTCCAGTCAAGAAGCAGGGAGAAGATGAATAGATAAAAGAAAAAAGGAAAACGGAAGCAGAGTCTTCCGGTGAAGAGAAAGATAAAGAAATATATATGTCCATTATCAGATCAAACGATAAATGCGTGGGCATATTTATTGTATAAAAAGGCTAGAGGATTATGGGTGAAATCAGTCCCCAGCAAGCAGCCGAGAAGATAACCTCGTCGCCTCCCGCCATATCAACCACGCTCGGAAGTTCATTGTGAACACTGTGCTCGTCACCAGCCACCCGGCATTTTCATTGTGAACACTCGTCACCCCTCACCACCCACACACCAAAGAAAATAAAGATGGGTCCTATTTTTATATATACTTGTCTGTGGTTTTATTGAAGTCCAGTCAAGCGGCTATACAACATTTGAACCCAACTCTTTATTCAACCCACGGATTAATCCTGTTCTCATTCCACTAACTATAGCTGGGCTACAATGAGAACAGGATACCCCCCTGGAATAAATGATTGTGTTCAAAGTTCAGTGATGGTTCCCGATTACGAGAAGAAGGTTCCCGAGTCCGACAAGAAATTCCTGAAGAAGGCCGGAGGGCACATTGGCCAAAACATTGTACAGATAACATTAAAGATGAGGACAATAGTCTGAATAATCCAAATAATACTAATTATCAAGCATCATCTCAAAAATTCAGAGAAATATTTATATCTTTGTTTAGCCTTTTTACCTTTCATATTTTTATATTTTGTAAATGATTTTTTTAAAATTTTGCCTTTGTCTTTTCCAGCAAATTCCACCTTCAAACAGAGCACAAATAATTGATGATGCTTGGAATTTGGCAAAGTAAGTCATCATTAATGTTTTTTGAACTGTTTCAGATATTGAATAATTTTGATATTTCTGACTCTTGTCCTCATCTTTATTGTGTATAAACACAACGTTTAGATGTTTTTTAAATTACCTTAAAATAATTCATCTTCAGACAATTTCCCAAGAATTCAAATATAGTTTCAGAAATCAAATCATTACCACTTAATCAATGGTGCTCCAAGCAGCATAAATGCAATTACTTATTGAACAGAAATGCGATTAGATATAGAAAAATAAAATGGAATTGGACACATGGCCTAGTGTATGAAGGAGTTAGGTTAAGACCGTTGAGTCACCCATTAAGCTCTCTCTAGATGATTAGGGAAAAGAGTAGGATCTGCCCAAATATCATCTGCTTTTCATTTTTAAAAACGAACTAAAATTTATTAAATTGATTATTTAAGGTCAAATTTTTGTCTAAGTCGAAAAGTAGTAACATAATGAGCATCAGTAAAAAAGCAAAATAATGTTACACATATAATTTATTTTTGATATATTTAAAACGTTTTTTTCGTCCATTTTGATCAAGATGCCTGCCAAGAGGCTACTTAAAATCCGTTTTTACAAAATAAATTGTAACTTTTGCAATTGAAAAAATTCACACTGGATTGTCCAATTGAACATATATCCTGGTATATAAAGGAGTTAGATTAAGACAGTTCTAAATGCCAGTTATCTCTGGACTGCAGGTTCAATCCTGGTCAGGGACAGCAGTAACATAGAATAATAGTTAACACAGCTTAACACATCTACCCCAGTTATAGTGGAATGAGAACAGGATACCCCCATGCACTGAATAAAGGGTTAGGTTCAAAGATCTGTGATGGTTCCCGATTACAAGAAGAAGGTTCCAAATTATGACAAGAAGGTTCCAGAGTCCGAGAAGGTTCCAGAGTCTGAGAAGAAATACCTGAAGAAGGCTGGAGGGCACATCGTTCAAAACGTTGTACAGATAACAATGAAGATGAGGACAATAGTCTGGATAATGCAGATAATACTAAAATGGAAGAAGTTACTTATTCAAAAACTAAACAAAAAAAAATAAATAAATTTCAAAATGCTGTAAAGAATCATTTACCTAACTGCCTTAATCTGACCAGGAACATAAAAATGAGAATGCCCCAAAATGCAGTATAGCATCTTACTATGCCAGTTAAGAACATTCCATGAATGCTAGATGTTAAAATTCTAAAATAAATAGGTTTGAAAATGCAAATTAAACTATTGATTGAACAGATATTTAGTGTTTATAAAAATAAATAAGATATAAAAAATCTTTGAATTTAAGTATAAGTAAGTAAGTAAAGTTGTCGGGGCGGCCTAATGTTGGTATCAGCCAAGCAGCGAGGGAGTCTATCCCCTTTTCACTAGCGCTAGACCAAGGAGATTATTTTAGCATCTGAGGTAGAGTGCCACACCTCCCATCAGCTCCTTACTTTACCGCACAAATCCCTGTGCTACTCATAATGCTGCGTTGGCGAGGGCTGGTATCGAACTAGGAACCTTTTGGTTTCTAGCCGAACGTTCTACCGACTGAACTAACCCAAAATTAAATTATATGTAAGATAGTGGAAATCTATTTAAAATATTTTTAAATGCTAAAATTGTGAACTTCTATAAGTTAAACATAAACTAGAAGAGAGAGTTTATTATATTAAGGTATCTTCTTTTATATATATATATATATATATATATATATATAATTATACTAAAGCTGAGATAATCACCTTTCACCTTTCACCTTTTTTCCTGTTAAGTTTAATTACTAAAATTAAATACTAAGATATTCCTTATTTGTGGGATTACATATGTTTGAAAAAATAATTAATTTTCATCATTTTAATTAGCAGTAATTTCCAATTAACTCACAAAGCAACCCATCTCTGTCTTATCTTATAATCTATCAATTTCCATTCCTCTCTCTATTAAACTCTTATTGTATCTATTGAGAGGAAAAAGCTAGAATAAGCCACTACCTGCCCCCACCACCCAAAATCAGCAGTCAGTAAAACTTTCTTTTTACAACCCTCTCTTTAGCCAATAGCAACCCCCAACTCCCCTGCTTCTCTTTCACTAGTCATTGTAAAAATTATCAATTTGGTTTTTGTTTTATTGTTATCTTCAATTTTTTTCTCTCCCCTTACAGAGTTTTTGGATTTTTTTCACCGCTCGTATTTACTTTGTTTTTAATCTAATTCGCTTTGCAAACTAACTTTTGACCACAATTATCTAAAAACACTTATTTTTATTATGAATGCAAATAATGTTAAAAATAACAACACAGATTTAACACAAACGTTTATCTATATTCATTTATATTTTGTGAAGGATAAAAATATTTAAAAATTCTTCTAAATGAAAAATATAGATACCGTTAATGACTTTGTGACCAAATTGTGAATTTTTACAAATTTAAAAGATAATATTAAAGGACATGATAAAGGTAAATTTGATTATCATGAATTTTTTCCTAAGTGGAAAAGGGCATTTTCCACTATCAATTGTTAAAAGATAAAATTGTTAAACTAATCATAACAATATATCGCTTAAAAAAAAATAGCTTTTAGATAGATTGGTTTAAAGTTTGTATCACAGTATTGCACAGCAACTACTTTTTAAGCAATTAGGAATACTCATTTTTTCGTCTGCTTTTCATTTTAAAAACAAATTAAAATTCATTAAATCGGTTATTTAAGATAAAATTTTTGTCTAAGTCGAAAAGTAGTAACATAATGAGCATCAGTAAAAAAAAAAAAAAAAAAGCAAAATAATATTACGCATGTAATTTATTTTTAATACATTTAAAACTATTTTTTTTCGGTCAACTTTGATCAAATATATCTTAAGATGGTCTTTGTGAGTTGCTTGCATTCATAATAAAAGTAAATACGAACAGAGAAAAAATCCAAAAACTCTGCACATTTAGTTTTCAAGGAAATGTCTCTGTTGAACCAGACTTGCCTCTTCATCCAGCCAAATGCTTTGGAAGCATTTGAAATATAATTCAAGGCATTCAATGTAATTCATTAAGTTAAGAATATAGTTCAATAGATATGGATTACCCTCTGCTATCTTCTTTGGACAATGGCCATGATTGCTTCAACTCCCACATTGTGTTCTTTTGATGGCCTTTCTCCTTTCTTTATTTGATTCCCTCCCTCTCTCTCTCTCCCTCTCTCCCTATCAGCCATCACTCTTGGTAGGTCCTCTAGATGGCATTGAGTATCCACACAAAGCTGACAAATGTAAGTTTTTTGCTGGTTGACCAACACTGATGTGTCCATGTGTAGGAGTCCATAGGAGAATGTCACTTATGAGTTCATCCTTACTTCTTCAGCAATGCCCAGCATATCTTGCCTGCTTTACTTGGATAATTTGTGAAATTGGAGGAAACTGCAGCTGCTGTTTTTTAAGGGGACGTTTCCAGGATTTGTTCAAAACAGTATGCAGCATCTTTATGTAGTTCCCATCTAACTTTTTCTCTAAGCGTTTCATTAGAGTCCAAGTGGTGCAGCCATACAATAGTACTGACATGGCTACAACTTGGAAGAAATCTTGTTTCATTTTATCAGAGCGATTAGATTTTCATCCTCCGGCCTCCACCAAATGTTCCCTGTGTATCTGAACATAACAATGACCCTGCCCGGGAAATCATTTTTAATAGTTTGACTGTTGATCAAACAAGGTGTCGAAGAACTTTTGAAGATCTTATTCTTATAGACGTGCAAAAATAATGATTTAATTATTTAATGACATCCTTATTTTTGCACGTCTCTAATTCAACATATATCACAAGAAGAATCACAATCATTAAAAAAAAAAAACATTGTTTATTGAAGTTTCCTGTACAACTCAAAATGTAAAATCCAATGACATCAGTCTTTTTTGATATTTTTATTTTTAAAGTAATTTACTTAAAAAAACAAAACAACTTGATTTTAGCCTTTTCAATGATTGACCCTGTAGATTGAATAAAGAATTTGGTTCAAAGTTCTGTGAAGGCTCCCTATTACAACATGAAGGTCCCCAAGTTTAAGAAGGTTCCAGAGTCCAACATGAAATACCTGAAGAAGGCCAGAGGGCACATCGGCTGAAACGTTGTGTAGATAACAATAAAGATGAGGACAATAGTCCAAATAATATTGTGTTTATCTCTATATTTGGCCTACTCAAGAGGTCACTACAGCCCAACATATGAGCTGCTTCTTTGAAATGTCCTCTTTTCCAATGTCCTTCACTATCTATTGTTTTAACCTTGCTTTCCGACAAATATGTTTTTTTTTTTGTTCTAAGTGACAGTGATCTCTGGGTTGCAGGTTCAATCTTGGCTAAGGGCAACAGTAACATAAAATAATTAACCCAGCTTAACACTTGTAACCGGTTATGGTTAAAGGAATGAGAACAGTCTACCCCTGTGGATTGAATAAAGAATTTGGCTCAAAGTTCTGTGAAGGCTCCCTATTACAACATGAAGGTCCCTAAGTTTAAGAAGGTTCCAGAGTCCAACATGAAATACCTGAAGAAGGCCAGAGAGCACATCAGCTGAAACGTTGTGTAGATAACAATAAAGATGAGGACAATAGTCCAAATAATCCAATTGATACAAATCATCAAGCCTCATCTCAAAAATTCAGAGAAATAATAACTTTTTTGTTTGTATGAATTTATTTATTATTTGTGATATATGGGGGTTACAAGCGTTTTTTGTGTTTTAAGGTTTAAAAGCTGTGGTCATTCCTGGTGCGTGCTCCTAGGGTTTACTTTTAACCCTATCTTATTTGGTGAAAAAGGAAGGAATTCAAGGAAAAAAAAGAAAGAGAGAAAGACAAAAGGTGGTTTTATGATTTAGGCTTTATTCACGGGTCAAAGTCACCACATGGCAAGGAAATATCTCCCTGGCCAGTAGTAGTGACTAGACACAGTTAAGCCCTAAACTCGAATGGGCGAGAGATTCTCTTGGGGGTCGGAATTGGGTCCTTTTTCCACTTGCATGTTTGGAGTGTTCTTCTAGTGAAGGCTCATGGGAGTTTATGTTTTTTTAGTTTTTAATTTTTATTTTTATTTTATTTTAATCCGCACAGATATGTGTGTTGTTTTGTCAATCAATTAAGTGTTGATTGTTTTAATTTTCTAGGGCTGAAATGTTGGATGATGATATTCCATTGGAGGTTCTGGATTATCTACAATATGAAAGGGATTATGTTCCCATAGTTACCGCATATAAACAAGTGACATATATAAAAACAATGATTTATGAGAAAACAGATTATGGATGCTTTGAGGTAAATCAGAAATTTTTTTTTTTGATCTCTCTCTTAATTTCTAATATCTCTATTTATCTATCTATGCCTTTCACACACACACACACACACTCCCTTTCTCTCTCTCTCTCTCTCTCTCTCTATATATATATATATATATTTGGGAGAATATGTGCTTAATTGAAATCAGACCTAATTTTTTGAAAGTTAATTCATTTATGGTTAATTAGGCGGGATTTAACTACTTAAATGTAAGGCTAAACAAATCGAGAAAAATCAATCTCTGAATATATATTTCGACCTATTAGGTCTCATCAGCAGAGCTATAGATATAAATACGTTTGGTGTGATGGTAAGAGGCTTGCATGTCATTTCGACATAAGGGTTTCGAGTCACACACGAGGTGATCTTCGTATCTATAGCTCTGCTGATGAGACCTAATAGGTCGAAATATATATTCAGAGATTGATTTTCTCAATTTTTAGCCTTACATTTAAGTAGTTAAATCCCGCCTAATTAACCATAAATGAATTAACTTTCAAAAAATTAGGTCTGACTTCAATTAAGCACATATTCTCCCAAATATACTGTCGGCTGAAAATAGTTAGATTTGTTTACATTTGCATATATATATATATATATATATATATATATATATGGATTAATTTTTTTTCTCGCATTTGTTTCATTTCATTTTTGTTTCATTTCACTTTTTTGCACACTCATAGTTGTCATATCATACCTTGATAAAGGGTGAATGTCACCCAAAATATTGGAAAATAAAGTGAACCAGGGACAAACCAATGGGCATGTATTGAAACTCTGTTTTTGTTCTGTTTTTTGTTTTCGTTCACTTGTTCATTTCCGATGGTTCAAAAAAAAAAACGTTCACAAGAACAAAGTTGATACGCAATAAATTTATATATATATATATTGTATGAATATTTATATATATATATATATATATATTGTATGAATATTATTTTGTATGCGTGTATATGTCGCGAGTATGTATAACCACGTCCGGTTGACAACGCCACAGCTCGTAATAGACAACACCGCCGTTCAATAACCCCCTACCCACCCATAATATACAACATTTGCAACCTTAAAATTAATATTATTCAACCTCACTCCTCAACTAACACAACCTGTCCGTATACAACATACACAACCTACACATCCGATAGAAAAAAAACATGCACACACACACATACATGTACAAACACAAACATTCGCACGTAAGCACTATTAAAATACCACACACTCACAGAACAACGTATTATGTGTGTGACCAGTCACTGCACGTATGCAACCTTTATACTGCCCATAAACACTCTCATACATTCAATTCACCTTCACATACATACACACATCATTTTATCCAATCATACGCATTCCATGTCTATTGAATTTTTTGAAATTTTTTTGATTTTCCTCACATTTGAAACATCTTCACCTGATGAATGCATCGCATGAAACCAATATGGTTGTGAATGTTCCTTTGTCACCCAATAAATAGATATGTAAAACCTATATATTTATCTTATTATATTATATATATATATATATATATATATATATATATGAGGATCATTTAATAAATGAGGTGAATTTTGCCTAAGGAGTTAGCAATAGGAACCACTGTTTACAGTTGTACCTTTTTCAAGGAAATCAACAGTAATTAATGGCAACAGGTTTCGGAGAAGGAAAACTTTGAATTCAAACCTGTTAAACTCCCCTTAAGAAATTGACCTTGTGTCACATCCAGCTCAAGCAGAGGGGTTAGTAAATATACATATATAAATATAATGATAAATAGATATATATCAGATTTTGTATATATGTTTAATTACATGAATGCTTATCTGCGACCATTTGGTTTCATGCACATCTTTACAGAGCAATCATCAGGCAGGAAAAGAAATATTTTGAGACATCGAAAAGATATGGACAAAAGAATTTTACGTTGTTGTGTTGAAATTGCGTATCTGTATGCACAGACCTTCGGGTTTTATTCATATGTGAATATGTTAATGTATAGGCACAGATATGACCACCACATGTATATGTGTGTGCACCAACACACACATACATTTACATATGTGAAATAAAAGGAAATTAATCCGACAGTGTGAATTTGATATATTGAAAAAACAAATGATGTTTACAAATGCTTGGGATCATCAGGAGAGAATGTGCACCGTTGAAAGGAAGGCCCCGAAACGGTGCACATTCTCTCCTGATGATCCCAAGCATTTGTAAACATCATTTGTTTTTTCAATATATCAAATTCACATTTACATATGAATAAAACAAAATATACTTACTTCCTCTTATAACAGTTTCATCAACCATACTTATCCCCTCTGCTTCTTTTTTTTCAGTTTCAAAAAAAATAAAAAGGTGTTCTGAAGTTAAATTTAATATTTTGCAATAAAGTTATTAATTAACATTAATGAGGCTTGTCAAAAAATTGCTCTCTAGACACAAGTATTTAAATTTTATTGTAATCAAATATTATACTGAATTAGAAAGACTTAGGAAATTTTGATAAGAACAGAAAACAAAATTCACTTATTTTTACTTTATTCTAATTGATTTCAATATAAAATTATACATAGGATTGCTTTTAATACGTTTAAGAATAAAACAATAATATTAGAAATCAATAACACCCTGTAATTATTTATTAAACCGAGTTTTGTTAAAACCAACTTTAGGCCACTTTATATATATATATATATATATATATATATATATATATATAATCTGTGTGTATGCATGTGTGTAAATATTTACATACATACAATTATTTTTTCATACATTTTCAGGAATATATGCAAAGTATTATGCAAGCTCCTTTCGCATACGTGAGACACAAGAACAACACGTAAGTTTATGAAAAAACAAATTTCTCTTTATTTTATTTTGTAAGAAGAAAAGCCAAATAAATGCAATGTGGGAGATCTGAGCTGTGGGACACAATGGTTAAGTGAGAATATGGTCAGAGGAAAAGAAAAAGGAAAATAGAATGTGCTTGGTCCAGGTATATGTATATGGGTGTGCTTGTGTGTAGGGAGACAAAGGATCAGTCAGGTAAGGTTTAAGAGAGTTATAAAACATGTATGGCCACTATGAAATTAAGCCAGTTAGAGATGATATCTTTAGGTAGCTAGTTTTAAGAGAAAATGGGTCTTGAAAATCGATAGTATAAAAATTGGGACACTTAGACTGATAAATAAGTAATGGCCAGAAGTTTAGGAGAAATTAGAAGAAAAGTTAGTACTGTTTCTGGGTGGTCGAATTTATGGGGAGTGTAGGGTGGAATCTGCATATATTAAGCTGGCTCAAGCCCTTTCGCAGTTTTAGACTTGCCGTTGAAGTGAGTGTCATCTCAGTAGCAGTAGATATAAAATAGGTAGGACCCACATCAGTTAAGCCAGCAATTGACTTATAGTTAAGACAACTTTCTTGCCAGCTGACAACATAGACTTAAGTGTCCTCTGCTCCACCACAAACTGCACAAAGTGTCACATCTTCCTCCTCCTGTTATCAAACTTTGTGTTGTGTTTTTTATCTTTGTGAACTTGTCTCTAGCTCGTACCCTTCGAATCAGGCAGCACAGAACATTACAACCTGGGATCATCAGCATAGTGCAATGAAGGTGCACAGTGCAGACAGCAGGAGTATCACAGCTGGTCGAAATGTTGTCTGCACACATTGATAATTCGGTTATTTCCTATAACCCCAACATAAACAAAGGGGAACCACTTTTGACTGATAAAATATTTGTTTATCTATTGATCTACTAGGAAAAAAGAAGTTAGGGTTTAGGGTTAGGTTTAGGGTTAGTTTAATGGGAAAATAAATAATTTATCAGTCAAGAGTGGTTCCCCTTTGTTTATGTTGGAGTTATAGGAAATAACTGATAATTCTGTTTTATGGCCTCTTCTCTTCTTTCTACATCTCAACACCGTTTGTTTTTGAAACTTGTTCCTTCCCACATTTGTTTCTCATACGCCAGTCACAAATTGATTTCTCCATGGATAATTCTGCAACCTTTTTATCTGCTCTTAATATATATGCATGCCTTTCATCACTTAATTCGGACATGTTCAGTTTATGCATCCACTTTTTTTTCTTTTTCTTTTTTTTTTCTTCCTAAATTGCATATAGTGGACAAAGCATGCCAGACATCGTGGCCTCCTCTTAACTATAAGTATTCAACCTTCTCTTGTCTGCAAAGGACAGGCAGATAGCTTAACCAAGCAGTCTGAGGACATCAAACAATTGAATGAAAACAACAAAAAAAGGGAAAACTGAAGATTTAACAGGAACGATATATATTGAACATAAAACACAAACAATTTAACAGGATGATAAAAGGGGTGAAAGTTCAAAAGTTCTCAACAGACCTCATGGCAAAAAAGTATTGAGTATCAGAGAGCAGTCAATACTATTTTACAATAAAAATGCATTGGACAATGATTTTTACTATGAAAATGCATTGGACAATGATTTTTATTATGAAAATGCATTGGACAATTTTTTATTATGAAAATGCATTGGACAATGATTTTTATTATGAAATGCATTGGACAATGATTTTTATTATGAAAATGCATTGGACAATGATTTTTATTATGAAAATGCATTGGACAATGATTTTTACAATGAAAATGCATTGGACAATGATTTTTACTATGAAATGCATTGGACAATGATTTTTATTATGAAAATGCATTGGACAATGATTTTTATTATGAAAATGCATTGGACAATGATTTTTACTATGAAATGCATTGGACAATGATTTTTATTATGAAAAATGCATTGGACAATGATTTTTTATTATGAAAATGCATTGAACAATGATTTTTTATGAAAATGCATTGGACAATGATTTTTATTATGAAAATGCATTGGACAATGATTTTTATTATGAAATGCATTGGACAATGATTTTTTTTATTATGAAAATGCATTGGACAATGATTTTTATTATGAAATGCATTGGACAATGATTTTTACTATGAAAATGCATTGGACAATGATTTTTATTATGAAAATGCATTGGACAATGATTTTTATGAAAATGCATTGGACAATGATTTTACTATGAAAATGCATTGGACAATGATTTTTATTATGAAAATGCATTGGACAATGATTTTTATGAAAATGCATTGGACAATGATTTTTACTATGAAAATGCATTGGACAATGATTTTTATGTGTAGTGTTGTCTTTGTGTTGTGGAAGAACTGATGAATTGTCCAAACACACGGGAAAGAGTCCTTGTGGGGTACGTGATCCTTATCAACGTACGCACTAAGGTGAGATAGGGGTGTACATGCAGCTAGTCGCATAATCTTCAGAGTTCATGATGAAGTCAGACAGGGGTGGGAAGGAAGAAAAGAAGAAAGGAAGAATAGATTCAGAGAGGAGTCAATATGTGAGTATGTATGTAAGGCAGAACAATAAGTGATGCTTTCATCAAAGGTTTTCTGTTATATAGGTTTTTCATGTTGCATTTTAAAAGGTCATGAAAACAGAAAAAGGTAGGACGTACAGTTATTTCCTATAACTCCAACATAAACAAAGGGAAACTACTCTTGACTGATAAATTATTTATTTATTTTCCCATTAAATTAACCCTAAACCCGTCTTCTCTCTTGCCAACAAGACAAACCAACACATGTTGATATTACAAATTAATTTCTTTTATAAATTGCATTAACCATAAATGGAGGAATTTATAATGAAAAAAAATAAATAAAAAAAGCATATTAATAAACTTTATATTTGGTTATTTCCTATAACTCCAACATAAACAAAGGGGAACCACTCTTGACTGATAAATTATTTATTTATTTTCCCATTAAATTAACCCTAACCCGTCTTCTTTTTTCCTAGCAGATCAATAAATAAATAAATAAATAATTTATCAGTCAAGAGTGTTTCCCCTTTGTTTATGTTGGAGTTATAGGAAATAACCAAATGTTCTTTTATATTTCAGTCCCTTTCACTTCAAGATCTTAAGCTGATCAGTAGAAATAATCCAATTTTATATTCCTTAAAAAAACTACATGATTCTTAATAAGAAAGTTAGTAAAATCTACATCGGCTTGTTTCAAATATCAAATGGTGGTGTAGGACTGAATTGGATTATAGAAAATTAACTCACACAACTGAATATGAGGGATTTTTGTTTCATAACGTGAGAAGGGGTAGATTTGTCATCTCCTATTAGAGTGGAGGGTGTACTTGAGCTGATAGACAACTAACACATACAACAAAACATTATATGGAGGCGCGTGGTGTAATGGATACCATCCTAGGAATTGGGCACGACAAGACGAGTTCAGATCCTGGATGAGGTTGTTTGCATTTCACATAGCGCTAATACTCTTGAGAAAGGTATGAATCCAACAAATCTCTCTCCGGCTATGGCAAATAGAAGGGCAGACTGGGCTCTTCAACCTTGGTTAGGCAACGTCTAAGAGAAGGAAAACATTGAATTCAAACCTGTTAAACTCCGCTTTATAAATTGACCTTGTGTCACATCCTACTCGTGCGGAGGGATTGATAAATACATTTGCAAATTTGTTTTGGACAGAACCTAGCAGCAAGCTATCAGCTCCTGACCTTCAGAAATCTTCTGACAAAGAGATCTTTATCTCGAAATATTAAGAATTGTTGGGTTATTTTATGCCAAAGAAGTTTCATTTTATTCATTCTTGATGGGTATTCAAATTTCTTTCTTTGTTTTTTGGTGTTTTTTTTTTTGTTTTTTTTCAAACTCTTTTTTTTTTCTAAAAGCGTTGGGGTTTGCCATAAGGGCAATGTAGTAGGGGCAATTATAGATGCTAGGGTTTGGCATGACTAGCCGTTCTAATCAGATGTATGTGATTCCCTAACCTTTAGGCATAAATTAACCCTAGATTGGTTGACATGCCATTAAAATCAATCAATAAAAAAAAATTGAGAAAGCTCTGGCAGTTGGTTTTTGAAAGCTATTACAATGCAAATGTAAATGAAAATGAGGTAATGTCAGACAAACGGATTTTTTTCATCCTGAAATATTAAGAGAATAAATCAAAGGTAAACAAACAACATCATATTTACCTCATTTTTCTTTACACTGCATTGTGATAGCC
The DNA here is from genome assembly GCA_023376005.1 of Doryteuthis pealeii. Lineage (NCBI taxonomy): Eukaryota > Metazoa > Mollusca > Cephalopoda > Myopsida > Loliginidae > Doryteuthis > Doryteuthis pealeii. Next base: position 74,177,058 of record CM042142.1, read on the forward strand.
TTCAAAACCAACCACCAAACCAATATAAACACAATGCTTCAAGCAAATTATAAAACTCAAATTTATTTTGTTTCATAAAGTAAGAAATAGATTTATCAATTCATATTGGCATGGGGAAGGTGTACCTGAGGTGACAGATGACACACACAAATAGAAAATCATAGAAAATGTTTGAGAGTTAAAAAATTATAAATTGTATCTGCTATTTTTTTTTTAAATGTGATAAAACTTTTTTTATTTTTTTGCTTTTGTTTTTTCTATTACCCCTATTTATTGAATGACCCTTGTATCTTACATTATTTCTATGGTGCTTTAAACATTATTTATTTGCGCCCTAAACACATGATTATTTTTGTTTAATGGTTTATCCAGCCATGAATTAACATTATTGTATTCAGTAACAAGTGAATAATTTATTTATTTTTATTTTCCAGTTTACTTCAGAGCATAGTTTTTCAAATGGCATGTAAGTTTGGCCTCCCAGAATGCATCAGTTTAGTAAACAGCTATTTTCTAAATTGGAAAACCGCATCAAAACACAACAAATCAAATCCGTGAGTATCCACAGAATATTTTATGAGGAATGTTTAAAATGGGAGATATAAATATTTTCAAAGGAGGAGGAACTTGTTGCGTAACGATTATCCTCATAGAAAATGGAATTAGCAGCCTGAGTTCAAATCCTGGACAAGGCTGTTTGCATTTCACTTCATGCTATATAGGTATTATTCCCGCTCCTCTCCCCCAGCTGTGGGTAAGTAGCGTACACTTGGCCCTTTAGCCTTAGTATGGCAACCTGTCTAGGAAAAGGAAAACTGAATTCAAACCAGCTTTACTCTGCTTAAAAAATAGACCTTATGTTACATCCTTCCTGTGGCAAAGGAGTTGTGTTTTTTAATCCAACAGGTTTATTATTATATGAAATATTGTGTAGTTATTCATTTGGATCACCACGAGGCCAAAATATGACACAAGGTCAGTTTAGGAGATGGGACTGAAACTCCAGCAGGGTAGAAACAAAAATTGCTTAGTTCCATCAACATGGAACAAAATCTCCCATACCTGCCCCGAGTCTCAGTTTTTACACTCTTTAGTTGAGAAGGACAGGTGCTGCCAGTGGAAAGATCTCCTGGAACTAAATCTCACATACCTGCCTCAAGTCTCAGTTTTTACACTCTTTAGTTGAGAAGGGCAGGTGCTGCCAGTGGAAAGACATCCTGGAACTAAATCTCACATACCTGTCCCAAGTCTCAGTTTTTACACTCTTTAGTTGAGAAGGGCAGGTGCTGCCAGTGGAAAGACCTCCTGGAACTAAATCTCACATACCTGCTTCAAGTCTTAGTTTTTACACTCTTTAGTTGAGAAGGGCAGGTGCTGCCAGTGGAAAGACATCCTGGAACTAAATCTCACATACCTGTCCCAAGTCTCAGTCCTTACACTCTTTAGTTGAGAAGGGCAGGTGCTGCCAGTGGAAAGACCTCCTGGAACTAAATCTCACATACCTGCCTCAAGTCTCAGTCCTTACACTCTTTAGTTGAGAAGGGCAGGTGCTGCCAGTGGAAAGACATCCTGGAACTAAATCTCACATACCTGCCTCAAGTCTTAGTCCTTACACTCTTTAGTTGAGAAGGGCAGGTGCTGCCAGTGGAAAGACATCCTGGAACTAAATCTCACATACCTGCCTCAAGTCTTAGTCCTTACACTCTTTAGTTGAGAAGGGCAGGTGCTGCCAGTGGAAAGACCTCCTGGAACTAAATCTCACATACCTGTCCCAAGTCTCAGTTTTTACACTCTTTAGTTGAGACGGGCAGGTGCTGCCAGTGGAAAGACCTCCTGGAACTAAATCTCACATACCTGTCCCAAGTCTCAGTTTTTACACTCTTTAGTTGAGAAGGGCAGGTGCTGCCAGTGGAAAGACCTCCTGGAACTAAATCTCACATACCTGTCCCAAGTCTCAGTTTTTACACTCTTTAGTTGAGAAGGGCAGGTGCTGCCAGTGGAAAGACCTCCTGGAACTAAATCTCACATACCTGTTCCAAGTCTCAGTTTTTACACTCTTTAGTTGAGAAGGGCAGGTGCTGCCAGTGGAAAGACCCCTGGAACTTAATCTCACATACCTGTCTCAAGTCTTAGTCCTTACACTCTTTAGTTGAGAAGGGCAGGTGCTGCCAGTGGAAAGACCTCCTGGAACTTAATCTCACATACCTGCCTCAAGTCTCAGTCCTTACACTCTTTAGTTGAGAAGGGCAGGTGCTGCCAGTGGAAAGACCTCCTGGAACTAAATCTCACATACCTGTTCCAAGTCTCAGTTTTTACACTCTTTAGTTGAGAAGGGCAGGTGCTGCCAGTGGAAAGACCCCCTGGAACTAAATCTCACATACCTGCCTCGAGTCTCAGTCCTTACAAACTTTAGTTGGTGGTGGGCGGGGTTGCAGGTGCTGCCTAATGGAAAGACCGCCTGGAACTAAATCTCAACTACCTGGCACAAGTGCTAGGTAAGTATAAAATATTGTGTATATGTTACCAGCACTACTATGCTACTTTTTCATGTAGTCACCATGCATAGGCAAGTAGATAAATATGCAGCTTAATTGCCGTTGCTGATAGAGGACAAAAGAAATTAATCAGTTTTAATATTGAATTAAGAAAAAACAACAAAGCAAAGTTATTCTTATCAAATTTCAATTTTAAAATTTTCTTATTGAATAGGAATACTTGAAACCATTTAATTATTTATTTCCTATAAGTCTAACCTAAACAAAGGGGAACCACTCTTGACTGATAAATTATTTATTTATTTTCCCATTAAATTAACCCTAACCCTAAACCCGTCTTCTTTTTTCCTAGTAGATCAATAAATAAATAAATAATTTATCAGTCAAGAGTGGTTCCCCTTTGTTTATGTTAGAATTATAGGAAATAACCATTATTTGTATTAGATATGAATACTTGAAACCATATAACTATTTATATTAGATATGAATACTTGAAACCATATAATTATATTAGATAGGAATACTTGAAACTATATAATTATTTGTATTAGATAAGAATACTTGGAACCATACAACTGTATGCAAATTATTAGTATTAGATAATAATGCTTGAAACCATACAACTGTGTACAAATTATTAGTATTAGATAAGAATACTTGGAACCATACAACTGTGTGCAAATTATTAGTATTAGATAAGAATACTTGAAACTATACAACTCTGTACAAATTATTAGTATTAGATAAGAATACTTGGAACCATACAACTGTATGCAAATTATTAGTATTAGATAATAATACTTGAAACCATACAACTGTGTACAAATTATTAGTATTAGATAAGAATACTTGGAACCATACAACTGTGTGCAAATTATTAGTATTAGATAAGAATACTTGAAACTATACAACTCTGTACAAATTATTTGTATTAGATAATACTTGAAACCATACAACTCTGTACAAATTATTTACCTAGGAGTAAATTAACCTTGCAAGATAATATCCTAATTAATATAAATCTATATTTTTGCACATATTGATTTACTAATTTTAGTTTTGTAAATTATTAAACTCATTGTTAATTAGATTTCCTTTAATTAAATGTTTTTTTTGTTTGTTTTTTTTTTTCAGAATGAAAAATGATGATATTATGTTTACTGTGCTTTGTACTGGAGTCAAATATGGTAATAAAGACGATTGGTTTGCAGTCTACACAGCTTATTTGAACACAAATTATGCAGCAGACAGGAGACGCTTAATGCGTGCACTCGGATGCACACAGAGGTTATGGCTGTTGGAGACGTAAATAAATTTTAATTATTTCTTTTTTATACAACCAATTACATCATATAATGCTTTTCGTGCATTGACAGAGACAAAGAAGAGAGGAAAAGATGATAAGGAGTTTGTAGAAAAGGAAAAAAGTCACAATGTCGTCTCCTAGGAATAATAATAAGTAGTAACATAATAACCACCATTAAAAAAAGAAAAATATCATTACATATGCAGTTCATTTTTAAAAGATTTAAAACCATTTGTTTTGGTCAATTTCGACGCGATCCGTCATTTAGCCTCTTTTTCGATGGTTTTAAGTGCTTGTTTACAATTTTACTGTAACATTCGCGATTACAAAAACATTTACCAAAAATCAGGTAATTATCCGATTTTAATGAAATTTTCAGTATTGATTTAACAATTAATGAATCTCATAATGCATCAGTTATTTTATTTCAAAACTTTAATTTAGTATTTTTGCTAAATTCTTTTTTATACAACCAATTACATTATATAATGCTTTTGTGCATTGACAGAGACAAAGAAGAGAGGAAAAGATGATAAGGAGTTTGTAGAACAGGAAAAAAAAGTTACAGTGTTGTATACTCACATATGTTGGCATCCTTCCGTCTATTAAAGACGATGGAGTAGTGTCCACTTTTTTCTTTTTTTTCTCTTTTCCCCTCCTCCTTCTTCCTTCCTTTTATCTGCAACTGTGTGGGTGGCTGAACAGACAAATTTTTGAATGCCAATCTCTTGCGCAGTGACCACGAACAAACGGTGATGCTTGCTGTTGTCTCCTTCCTTTTGGCTCTCTATTCTGCAGCGGCTTTTTTCCTCTCTTTTTCACTCCTTTCATTCTTGTTTGACGAGGAGGCACCAGGTCACCCGTTCTTCTGTACAAGCCTCCCATGCGTTGGTGTTGATGTGGCATGTCTTCATGTCCCTCTTGCAAACATCATTTTTGTAGTGGGAAATTACGTGGCCTGGGCAGGTTGTAATGGAGGATGAGCTGTTGCCTCAAGCAGCAGATCCTCACATATACCCACATAATACGTCAGGTATATAATAGAGGGAGAGACAGACAGATGATATGGATAAGATGATAAATGATGGTTCTCACTTTTTAACCCTGCTTCTACTGGTTCTAACTTGTCGGCCATTTTCTCTGGTTGGGCTGACTTCTCTTCAGGGCTTCTGCTGGGGGTTGATCTTCTTTGTTGTTTTTTTAGGGCTGTCATCTCTTGTTTTAAATTACTTAACAAGACTTGGTTGTTTTCTTGATGAAGCTTCATTTCCAAACCCAGCCCATGATTCTGCTGTGGGTGAGTTGCGAACGCTAAGAGACATCCTCCCTCATAGGGTGCTGGCTTGCATCTGACTAACTAAAACTTATTCTCATGGCACCCAATCGTACACCTACCAGAAGGTCACCGTTGTCACTCATCAGCCCAGTAACTTTCTGTGGACACCGTCATTTTTAATCTAACAGACTTTATTCAAAATATTCTAACTACAGGTACGTACATAAATCATAAGCTGATTATGAAACAACAGTTGGTCCAAGAAAAAATACCACTCACTTTATTAATGTATTTCAGCTTCCCTCCAAGCTGGCCTTAAAAACAGGGAGATGGAAAGTAGTATCTTTTTTTTTTTTAGTTGATGAAAGAAAGATCTTTTTGTCCCATGAATCGTAGACCACCCACCTAATGGTGGGGGACTGTTTCACTAGCTCCAAAAATTAAGCTCTGCACTTAGAATGGCCCTCAAACACTTGGAAAGGAGACTGGAGGAATTGGAAATCAGAGGAAGAATCAAAACCACACTGATCACAGCATTGTTAAGATCAGCTTGAATACTCAGAAGAGTCCTGGAGACCTGAGGATATATATTTAAACCTAAATATCATGGTAACTACTTTCTTACACACACTGATTTGCATAAACCCCTTATGATACTTCACTTCAAGACCTTGTCATCTGTTGTTTACTGTCCCTTTCAAAAATCCCCAACTCTCGACAATTTCTCGCACCATCCACACAAATTCTTGTGGCTGACTCCTTGTTAATTACCAGGTTTACCAGGGAGTGGGAGGGAAGGCTACCAATACATTACAGGTTATTATTTCTTTAATAACAATAAAATCTAATGTCATTATTTTTATTTATTATAATGAGATATTATATATTATTTATTTATTTTAGAAATATTTATATTTTAGAAATATTTATATATTATTTATAATTATATATTATTTATATATTATTATTTATTTTATTTCTTTAATAACAATAAAATCTAATGTCATTATTTTTATTTATTATAATGAGATATTATATTTATTTTATTTTAGAAATATTAATATTTAGAAATATTTATATATTATTTATATATTATTATTTATTTTATTTCTTTAATAACAATAAAATCTAATGTCATTATTTTTATTTATTATAATGAGATATTATATATTATTTATTTATTTTAGAAATATTAATATTTAGAAATATTTATATATTATTTATATTATTATTTATTTTTATTCTTTAATAACAATAAAATCTAATGTCATTATTTTTATTTATTATAATGAGATATTATATATTTATTTATTTAGAAATATTATTTTAGAAATATTATATATTATTATCTTTAATAACAATAAAATCTAATGTCATTATTTTTATTTATTATAATGAGATATTATATATTATTTATTTATTTTAGAAATATTTATATATTATTATATTTATATATTATTTATATATTATTATTTATTTTATTTCTTTAATAACAATAAAATCTAATGTCATTATTTTATTTATTATAATGAGATATTATATATATTTATTTATTTTAGAAATATTAATATTTTAGAAATTTTATATATATTTATATTATTATTTATTTTATTTCTTTAATAACAATAAAATCTAATGTCATTATTTTATTTATTATAATGAGATATTATATATTATTTATTTATTTTAGAAATATTAATATTTAGAAATATTTATATATTATTATATATTATTATTTATTTTATTTCTTTAATAACAATAAATCTAATGTCATTATTTTTATTTATATAATGAGATATTATATATTATTTATTATTTTAGAGAATATTTATATATTATTTATAATTTATATATTATTTATATATTATTATTTCTTTTATTCTTTAATAACAATAAAATCTAATGTCATTATTTTTATTTATTATAATGAGATATTATATATTATTTATTTATTTTAGAAATATTTATATTTTAGAAATATTATATATTATTTATAATTTATATATTATTTATATATTATTATTTATTTTATTTCTTTAATAACAATAAAATCTAATGTCATTATTTTATTTATTATAATGAGATATTATATATTATTTATTTATTTTAGAAATATTTATATTTTTTATATATTATTTATATATATTTATAATTTATTATTTATTTTATTTCTTTAATAACAATAAATCTAATGTCTCATTACTTTTATTTCTTATACAAAAAACCTACAGCAAATAATGCCTCATTATTTCAATAAGAATTTTGGTACTTAATATTAATTAAGGAAAAATGAATTTATGAAAAAAAATATTATGTCAGATTAAAAAATTACAATAATAATAATGAAATTTATTGTGTACAGTGCTCAGGTACACCACAACTCATCAAAGTCTCATGTCAAGAACACAGAATAATGTACTAGTGTCAGGAACATGAACAGTTTACAGTAGCAATATGCATGCATGTGTGCGCGTGTGTGCATATGTATGTGAAGAGTGGCATCAGGTATAGTGTCGGCGGACTACAGGAAGCATGGAGGCTTTGAAATACTCAGTGCTTCTGCAGCCTACAACAGACACTGGCAGCCCATTCCATGTCTCCGCAACTCTGAGCATGAAATTATGGAAATCGTTTTTTCCCCACAATCAACCTTCCCTTGATTTAATTTTATGAAATCCATAAGATATAATTTCGGAGAATCATTATAATTATTTGTTGCATCAAATTAATCCACTGACTCCAGAAGATGAGAAACCATCCCCGTATCCTTATTCCACCATTTATATTTTTAACCATTGTTTTCAGATAATATGGCAATGATTTTTCTATTGATCTTCTAAGACAATATTTTGGAGCATCACTATAAAGGCAAAAGCTTGACTCATCTGACCATATTTTGGTCTCAAACAACTTTGTATCAAAATTCTAATATTCTACTGCAAAATGCAATCTCTCCTTGACATTATTTTTTTTATAACAAAAATTTTCTTAGCACATATGAGGTGTGTCTGAAAAGTAATGAGACTGTTGTCATAAACATTTCATTTAAAATCCAAACAACAAACTAAATGTTCTCTCCTCCAAAGTAGTCCCTTCTTGAATTTAATGCACTTTGCCATCCTTCTCTGTCATGCTTCTTTGCTCTGCTGAAAGGATTCTTTTGGTAAGTTCCTCAGCTCCGTCGTTATGGACCTCTTGATGGCTTCAACGTATTCAAAACGGGTCCCCTTGATGAGCCCCTTCAGCTTGAGAAAAAAAAAAAAGTCACAATTTGTCCTGACACAACTATCGTCACTTCCTGCGCACATCCTAAGCTGAAGGGGCTCATTAAAGAGACCCGTTTTGAATGCATTGAAACCATCAAGAGGTCCGTAACGACAGAGATGAGGGACATACCAGAAGAATCCTTCCAGCAGGGTCTTGAAGTGAAGTATCATAAGGGGTTTATGCACATCAGTGTGTGTAAGAAAGTAGTTACCATGATATTTAGGTTTAAATATATATCCTCAGGTCTCCAGGACTCTTCTGAGTATTCAAGCTGATCTTAACAATGCTGTGATCAGTGTGGTTTTGATTCTTCCTCTGATTTCCAATTCCTCCAGTCTCCTTTCCAAGCGTTTGAGGGCCATTCTAAGTGCACCAACTACAATTGGTATTACCTTCTCCTTCCATAGTTTTTTTGCAAGAAATAGGTATTCATCTTTCTTTTTGCTTTCTTTCATTTTCACGCTGTGGTCAACTGGGACAGCAAAATTCACAAGTTGACAAGTTCTTCTTTTCTTGTTAATTAGGACTAAGTCTTCTGGCTTGAATTGGGTTATTATTATTATTATGGAGTTTTTCACACCTGTCGTAGCCGGTGGTTCACTGTAGGCTGGGTGACAGCAAGTCTCCTCAGGTCTCAAGGACTGAGTATTCTAGACTATTATTATTATATTATTATTATTATTGACGATGAGGAATAGGATGATGAAAAAAAAGAATTACAAATTCAAAAACAAGAAAATATATTGTAATTGCAGAGATGCTGATAGGTACGCATCCTGCATCCATGATGCTCAAAAATCTATAAATTGTATCCATGCATCCCAGGGTTTTTCTTTTTTCTTCCCTCACCATTTCAAGCTAACTGTAAATACATTTCAATAGTTTCTTAGAAAAGAAGTACACAGGATAGGTTACAAGGTAGGAGTTAGCTGGATTTAGTTGTTTCCCTAGGTCATAAATAAAAAACCTACAATCTATTAAGAAACTTTAGTTGGGACTCATTCAAAATAAATATGTGCATCCCAGGATGCACTAAATCAAAAAGCTATCAGCATCACTGTAATTGTTTTCTTTTCTTTTTTTCTTCTTTTTTTACAATCAGATTCTTAAAAGACGCCCTTGAAATGAAAAATTTCCGAAGACAAGATTTCCGAAACATTGCATCTGCAATCAGCAAAAATCCAAGAGGCAAGAACCTTCTTTGGCAATATCTACAGAATAACTGGGATGAAATAATGGAGAAGTAAGTTAACAATATCTTTTGAAAATAATACTTATGTGTGTAGAGTGTAGATAGTGTGTTAATATTTCCTAGGTGATCTAGAAATGAGGCTTTGTACCAGAATTTTATTAGTCTAGCGAATTTGATATTCACTGGGTTTTTCACAGATCTGATCTTGCAATGTTTAATAGAAATTCTTCCAAGCTGTAGCCATGTCAGTACTACTATATGGCTGCATTACTTGGACTGTAACGAAACCCTTTAAGAAAAAGATAGATGGAACTATACTGTACTGCTGAATGTTTTTTTCAGTTAAATCGAACTTAACGGACCTAAATTCCACCATCGTAGGTCACCCCGCTGAAAGAAAAAAAATACCAAAAATCAGAGAATTAACCAAATTTAATGACATTTTCAGTGTTGATATATTAATGAATAAAAGATATAATGCACCAGTTATTTTATTTTAAAACTTTTACATTTTTTCAGGTCAGTTAACTTTGAACCACGTATCTTTGAGAATCTGTGTTACACCACAAAGATACAATGTTAACTGACCTGAAATAATGTAAAAGTTTTAAAATAAAATAACTGGTGCATTATATATTTTATTCATTAATATATCAACACTGAAAATTTCATTAAATTCGGTTAATTCCTTGATTTTTGGTATTTTTTTTTTCTTTCAGCGGAGTGACATACGATGGTGGAATTTAGGTCTGTTAAGTACGATTTAACTGTTTTTTCTAAATGAATTTTAACAAAACGTTTGTAGAAAAAGCTAAATGGGAACTATTTAAGGATGCTGCATTCTGTTTTGAACAAATCCTGGAAAGAGCACCCTACAAAACACAGCTGCACGGCCACTTACCTCCCATCTTGCAAACCATCCAAGTAAGACGAGCAAGACATGCTGGACACTGCTGGAGAAATAAGGTCAAACTCATAAGTGACATTCTCCTATGGACTCCTATACATGGACAAACCAGTGTTGTCCAGCCAGCAAAAACGTACATTCATTAGTTTTGTACAGACACTTGATACCATCTAGAGGACTTACTGTTGATAGGGACAGATGTGAGAAAGTCAAGGAAATACATGCTGTCAGCTTTCCAAACTTTTTTGTTATAAAAGACAAATCAAAATTTTTTACAAAAAGAAATACTTGTCTGAATTTTTGTATTATTTGGGTTTTTTTTTACTATTGTCTTCATCTTTATTGTTATATACACAACATTTTGGCTGATGTGCCCTCCGACCTTATTAAGATAACCTCTTGTTACTGAAAAAGGGCAAGAGTAAAACATAATTTTTAAAACTGATTAAAGATTGTTCTTTATTCTATGTATTGACAATTTTCTGTATTGTGATGTAAGCAGTGACATAATTCCGGTTGGGTTACAGACAAATGATGTAAGCAGTGACATAGTTTCGGTTACAGACAAATGGAGACTGAATCTCTATTATTAATAGAGATAAGATAAACCAAAGGTTTTTTGTAAGCAGCCTAAAGTTTATGTGCCCAAACTAAACAAAAATTAGTAAATAACAAGAGGGGTTATGATTAAATCCCTGTGAGAGATGAGACAGTAATGATGATGATGTATTATTTTTCAGACATGGCCAAAGATTCCTTCTACCTTCAATGATTAAAGCAGCAACAAAGTCATTTAATAGTCAATACCAATTAGATGAGGTGAGTCTTTATTTTGTTTTAATTCCATTTTGTTCCTTATTCAAAGAATTATGGAACAATTAAACTGCTAGTTTTATATTATTTGATTTTATATTGAAATACAAGAAATCCAAATGTTTAAGTCTTGTCAACTAATTTCAAAATCTAAAGTTTCTGTGTCTGTGTGTTTGTCTAAGGATCATTACCAAACAAAAAGTCACAAAGTGGGTGATATTTGCTGCTCATTCCACTTATGAGGGCTTGACACAAGGACATTTTTATGTGGGCCCACCCACAAGCCGAAGCTTATGGGTGGTAGGTGGAAAAAATTGCGTCGATCCCATCGGCATTCCCCCTCAAGAGGGGGCACCTCAGGTGCTGGGCAATAAACCCAGCCCTGCCCCTTTAAAGTCAAGGGGACAGGTATTGCCTGGGAGGATAGTCCCCTGGGATCGACGCTATTAATTTATCACACCGGTCCAGTTGCAGAAGCACACTGGACCCCCTAAAGGACGGGTTATTAAAAGTCACAAAGTGGGTTATGTTTTTTTTTGTTTTTTTTAAAAGGAATTTGATATTCAGGTTCAAATATAAACTATAAAAGTTCATTTGTTGATTGATTTTAATGGCATATCAACCTGTCTGGGGTTATGTCATGCCTAACGGTTTGGAAGATATATTTGTTGTGTATCTATATTTACACTTTTGTAGTAATTGGTTTTAACAATGTGCTAGCATATTGGGGATTATGTTGTATGTTATTAATTAGGTTCATGTCTATATTCTCTGGTATAATTTTATTTCCTTCAAAAAGGACAGAATGTCTTCTATGTTGATATTTTCAAATCGATGTTTCATATCGTTTGCATTCAGATACCAGTCTCTGCATTTCTGTCCAGATCGTATCTTGTCTCCTCGTTCCCACTTTCCAAGAAAACTTTTTGCTAATAATGTTTGTCTGATTGTTTTTTTTTTCCAGCTTGAAAATTTCATGGATAATCATCCAGTTTTGGGAATTGGTAAAGAAGCCTTTGAAATTTCCCTTGATCAGACAAGGGTTAATATTCAATGGATGGATCGTAATGAGAAGGTCATCAAAACATGGCTACGCAAGAAGAAGAATATGTAAGTTTTTCTCTTTTCTTCCTTCATATAAATCTCTCTTCTCTCATGTATATATATATATATATATATATATATAAAAAAAGTTTTATTTGAAATAAATCATTCTTTGTCAATATATTTTGAAAGAAGGAAGTGACTTGCTTAGAATTGTTTTGTTTCCCTAATTCAACCAGTGATAAAATATGAAATGGGTTTTAGGGTTTAGCAGTGCGTTTAAAATCCTGCAATGTGTCTTATACATCACTATGAAATAAATGGTTTACGTAATATATGGTGTGGCTAATTTGCATGTTGGTTTTAACAAAACTGGGTTTAATAAATAATTATTTGGTGTTATTGATTCTAAAATTATCGCTTAATTCTCCAACGTATTAAAATCAACCCTATGAATGATTTTTATATATAATCAAAATAATTTTAGATATAATTAAAATAAGTGTAATCTTTTTATATGCATTCTAATTTTGTTAGTTTTTCTAATTTGATATATTTCCTTACATTAAAACTCAAATACTTATACCCAGAAGGTGCACATTCTTGCTAGTAAATGATAAATTATTTCCAACATAGGGCTATTTAAGATGAATACCTGATGAAATTCTGGTCTACAAACATGTGACTGTTGTATGGTTTATCATATTTTTTGACAAATTTGTAATGTTCAATCCAAATGTCCATGAAATGGCAAATTTAGCCCCCCCCCTGTTGAGTGAAGCAATAATTAAGATGAAACATAAACTAAAGTGTTTAATCATTTATTTTTAAAAACATTCATTTAATTGTATTTTAGTATTATTTGGATTATCCGTACTATTGTCTTCATCTTTATTGTTATCTGTACAACGTTTCAGCCAATGTACCTTCCTGCCTTCTTCAGGTATTTCTTGTTGGACTCAGGAACCTTCTTGAACTCAAGAACCTTGTTTTTGGACTTGGGAACCTTCTTCTCATAATCGGGAGCCATCACGGAACTTTATTCAATCCACAGGTTCAAAGTTCCATGATGGCTCCCGATTACGACAAGAAGGTTCCCAAGTTCGAAAAGAAGGTTCCCGAGTCCAACAAGAAATACCTGAAGAAGGCTAGAAGGTACATCGGCCAAAATGTTATACAGATAACAATAAAGATGATGACAATAGTCTGAATAATTCAAATAATACTAATTATCAAGCCTCATCTAAAAAAATTCAGAGAAATTAAATAATATATTTTTGAAGGCGAAATAATGCAAATTTATGTTTAAAAACATATTTAATTAATTTTTTTTTTTTTTTGTCCTTAATATTTTCGGGCTATGCCCATCTTCAGAGAGATGAAAAATGTTTGACTCTCTGAAGATGGGCATAGCCCGAAAATATTAAGGACAAAAAAAAGAAAAAAAAAAAAAATTAAATATGTTTTTAAACATAAATTTGCATTATTTCGCCTTCAAAAATATATTATTACATTTTAATTAATGCTTCTAACACACTATAAAAATTTTTTTTAAATCTTTATTTCAGAGAAATTAATTGTATTTATTTAATTTCTTCTTTTTTTTTTTTTTTCAGTGACAAAACCAAATGTTCGTCTTTTGCAAGATTGAGTTAGGAATATCTTATGCAATGACCAGTTCATCAATGAAACAGAAACAATATCTGTACGTAAAAAGATAGTGGACAATGGCAGCAAACCACCTCAGTGAATGGCTGTGTATATAATTAAAAAATGTTATTTTCACTATTTGTATTTACAGAGATCTTTTTCATCTTTTTTTTTTCTCCTCCTAAAAAAGAGAATTTATGTCATTTCAGAATCGTGTGCTTGGATGATGAATTGTATATATTTATGAATAAGTTTAAAAGTTATAAGATCAGAACACACAACCCACTATATTCTACTTTTCTACAGCATGCACTGGAATAATTTTCATGGATAATATTTTCCCAGAATTTGGTAATTCCTCCCTCGCCGCTGACCAGGTTTCTACCCTGACCATGGATAGAATATACTTTAATATTTCAGTCGCTTGTACTTCAGCAAATGAAAATAGAAATAATCCAATTTTTAAAAAAAAAAAACCCTTCTTAATAAGAACGGTAGTGAAAGCTACATTGACTTGTTTCAAAGACCCATGATGAGGGGGGAGGGGTACTGAGATTATAGAAAATTAACTCGTATATCAGAACATGTTTTGTTTTATAATGTAATAAGAAATAGATTGATCAACTAATAATGACATGGTATTTTTAAAAATTCAAAAATCAACCTGCCCCTAATAGACAGTGTGTTCAAGTTCAGCTATCAGCTTTATTATTTTTGTCATATTCAATGTATATTCAGAAGGTCCTAAACTACAGCAATTAAAATGTATTCTTGCCTGTGGATCCCTAAAATGAATTGGACCTGCACAATAAATTAGAAAATTACAAACTCTAAGGAAAATATAACTTAATATGTTAATTCGTTTAGAATTTTTTTTTAAATAAAGGAATCATTAATTGATGTTGTATAGATTTAATGTTGTTGCATAGTGATTCAGTTATACCTGAGATAACAGACAGCACATACAAATAGGGAATCATAGAAAATATTTGAGAATGGATTTTAAATAAACAGAAATTATATGAGATAAAACTGAATTTTACTTTTGTTTTCTCTGATTTGATAATAGTCATAGTACAATTCATTGCAATTTACTTATGAAATACAATAAAATGGAAAAAATTTATCAAAAGTGAAAATTGAATTTTAAAAAATTTTAAACGTAAAATTCATCCCACTTATTATAATATGCACATAAATATCAATGAAAAAAAAATAGCAGCCTATCAGGGCAGGTGCTGCCAGTGGAAAGACCTCCTGGAACTAAATCTCACATACCTGCCTCAAGTCTCAGTCCTTACACTCTTTAGTTGAGAAGGGCAGGTGCTGCCAGTGGAAAGACCCCCTGGAACTAAATCTCACATACCTGCCTCGAGTCAGGTATTGTATCACAAATTAATGAAGCATCTGAAGCATGTCTTGTTTGTCTTACTTGGACGATTTGTGAGGTGGGAGGTAAGTGGCCATACAGTTGCTATTTTGTTTGGTGATGTTTACTGTACTAAAATTACAAACTCACCATTGAGTTTCTTTAAGTCTTTGAGATTTGTTTTTACCAAGAGAAAAAGAACTGGTGGAAATCCCCCCCCCCCGTCATCTCATCTTACTTCCATCACCCACCTCACACTGTGCCTCTCCTCCAATCTGTAATGGGACCTTTTGAATCTTTGAGGTTGAGTTGCTTTAAATATTTGTCTGACAATATTTTGTTTTTAAAAAAAAAAAAAAAAAAAAAAGCAAATGTTGATTTCAATTTAGTAAAAAACTTTATCTGAAGATTTAGAAGAAACTAATTCATCTTAAAAAAAAAAAAAAAGAAAAGAAAAAAAAAATCTGTTTCAGTGAGAAACATCTCAGATTTCAAAGCAACACACAATCTGCCACTTTATCATCAGTTAAATATTTATAAATAATAGAAATTCCGATTTTAATTTTTAATCAATTAATAAATCTCCTGTGAAAAGTATTATATTTATAAAATCAATAGGAATTGCCGCAGATGAATTTGTTTCAAAAGAAAATTAACAAATCTATTATTAATCGATAAAGTATTAAAAAATATTGTTATATTTATTTTTACTGATTTTTAAAATAAAAGATTTTTTTAAAATAATATGTAAATAATTTTTTTTTTTTAAATTATAAAATTAGATTTTTTTTATTTGGGAATTTTTTTAAAAATCCACATTTGATAAATTTCATAATATCAATTGTTTCTGAAAGTTTTTTTTTTTTTTTCAAATAAAAATCATATTTTATAAAAAGATAAAAACTAATTTGAAGATTTATTTTTAAATGAATAAAATTGGTTTGTTGAAAACTTTGCTCATAAAAGATAATTTTATTTTCAATAAGGACATTTTTGCCTAAAATTTTTAATTTTATGAAATTGATTTCTTGAACAGAAATTTAAAAAAAAAAAAGTTTTGTGTGAGTTTCAAGATTCTAAATAAGACAATTCCCAGTTTAATTTTGGCAATAAATCCTCTCATCTTCTACTGATCTGATTTTCACAAAAATGTCCAGGTTAAAAACATGGAAAGGGTAACCCAAAGCCAAACTTTTTTTTAGACCATATTTGAAGAGGTAGATTACTCATCATCAGATGCGGTTTAGTGTCATAGAATAAAGCATTCCTCCTCTATACTTAATACATAATCATCAAGTCATGTTGATAGCATGGATTCCTTTGACTAACTCGCAATCCATCCCATCGGCATCATTTTGTAGGTTCTCTAGATTGCATCAAGTGTCCATACAGAGCTGATGAATGAAAATCATTGATGGTCAACACTAGTGTGTCCATGTGTAGAAGTCCACAGAGAACATCACATATAAGTTTGTCCCAGTTTCTGAAACATGTCTTGATATCAATACTTTCCAAAATATTAGAAATATTGTTGATTTACCATTTACAAATGATTACATTTTCTTTACCTCTGAAATTTAATGATTTCTTATCACCTTTTTCAAAAACATTACACAAAGAAACCTTTAAAAGAAACTAGTGGGTAATTTTTTTTTTAAACAGCAATTGTAATACAAATAAAAAAAGGTTCAATACAAACTTTTTTTTTATTTGTATTACAATTGCTGTTTTCCAGAATATAAGGAATCATTTCATATTCTATAAATTTTGCAGACAATTTACTTATTGAATTAATAAAGCATTCATTTGATGAAAAGTACTTCAAAATTTTAGGATCTATTTCATCAGGTTCATTATTTTTACTGACATCTACACTTGGATAATAATTTTTATATCTTTAGCTCCTATTTTTAGTTCATCTTTTTTTTTCTTTTTGTACCCTTCTTATAACAAGTTTCCTGTAATGGACCAAACTTTTCCAAAGGATGAACAGATTGAGAAAAAAAAAAACCTGTTGTGTTTATTAATTCACCAGTCTTATTTTTTTTTTTACTGTACTAATAATTTTAGTTTCTGATTTTACATATTTGAATAATGGTTTAGAATTGTATTTAATATTTCTAACAATTTTATTTTCATATTTCAACTTTTCATTTATTTCCATTTTTTTTTTTTTTTTTTTTTTTTCAAATTCATTTTTCTAACTTAAATCAGTTTGATAATTTTTCATATTATATTCCAAATTCTTTCAAAAATTTTTCTTTTTCAAGAGAGAAAAATTACAGTAATCAGTTAATAGATCTCCTTGAGAAAATTTTATAACTTCTGGAATATTTTTCATTATTAATTTTATCTTTCTATTTAATTCTTTCCACATTTTATGAACATTTCGAGAATTAGAACTGTAAATCCAACTAATTTTTTCTCCCTTTTCTGATACTCTTCTGTAAGCTTGGACCAATTTCGTTGTTTTTTTCTTTATATAGTCAAAATCTGGTTTCACTTTCATTTTTATTAATGCATGGTCAGACTTACCCATTCATTATTTGAAAAAAAAAAAAAAAAAAAAAAAAAAAATTAATCCAATATAGCTTTCTCTATTTCCCCACTAGTTTACATCTCATATATTCTTCTATAAATCAATAAAATCCTTTAGCTGTATACAGATCAAAATATTTGTTTTGTAATCTAAAATGTTGACTAATTGAATTTACAAGAGACATTCCTAATTCATTTATCCAGTCTATATTAGATAAATTAAAATCTAAAAAGTGACCTCATTCAATTGTTCGAGTAGTTTATAATCATCTTTACTCAAATTGGTGATCTGTACAAACATCAAAAACTTTATTAGAATCAGTTATTCTTAAAGCCAAAGGTTCAGTTTTTTGGGGTTTTTTCAAATCCGTTCAATTTTGTTATTTTTCAAGTTTTATGTATCTATTAATAATGGAGATTTTCTTCCGGTTTTTGTCTGTAACAATAATTACGTCACTGCTTATGTCACATTACCCAAATCATAACATAGAATAAATACACTCAAAATTTGAACATGCAACATTAGACAGTCCTCATTGTTTTATAAAACAAGTTTTAATAAATACATGACTGGTATTATATATCTATATATAGTTTGTTTTATTTTAATACATATTTAAAGTTTACATTTCAAATTGTTTTATTTTTTAATCCTTTAATGAATTTGATGATTTTACTTACTTAGGGTACAAACTCGCTGACATTGAATTTTTTATTCCCACCCCTCAGGCAATATGTTTCAAAAATCTATTTTACATCGCCCGGAGGGTGTTTTTTATTTTGTACTAGTATAAATAACAGACCCTCCCTCCAAAAAATTGCATTATATTTCCTATCTTCCTGTATTCATTAAAAATTTGATATTTCTAATTTTACTTCTTTTACATTTTCCACAGACAAATTTGTTTCTGTAATGAAAATTATTTCATATTTGTTAGCAAAAAAAAAATTTTCTTTACTCATTTAAATTTTAATTAATAGCATTTCCTTTGTTTTTGATTTTCAATTGAATAATTTTTTTTTAATGTTCTTTTTGTTTTTCTTTCTTGTCTTTCTCTCATCTCCTTTTTCTATATTGTCTCTCATTTTGTTCAAGTCGGAATTTATTCTCCAAATTTATTGAAAAGGAAAAAAAATAGTCTCATAAAGAGAGCAAAGAAAAACAAACTCTGTGATAACGTGTCAAACGATTATTTTTAGATGGCAAAAAGAGTGGATACAAATATTGACATCATTTACTAAAGAATTTAAATATACAAAAACATGATGAGGTGGAGGGCCAGCAGAAAAATAAGGAAAAAAATAGGGAGAGGAAGGGACAAAGAAACAAAAATTGTTTTTTTTTCTTCTTTTTAAAACAAATCATTTGTTGAAGAAACAGACTGAGTTTTGACAAGTAACTTTAGATACACCTTACATCTCTCTCTCATTTTATATATATATATATATATATATATATATATATATATATAATCATATGTACATTGTCTTTATTATCAAAGGAGTTCAATGGCAATTTTTAAGTCTGGCATTTTGTTTTCTTTTTTTCTTAATATTATTCTGGTTAGGCACCATTGTCAGAATTTCAGAATGTGAAGTAAATAATTTTTAATTAAATTTAAATTCATTAGATTTCAGGAAGGTTTTTAGTCTAATAATAATAATAATAATAATAATGGTAATAATTTATAAATAGTTTCTTTGCGGAATGATAATCAGTTGGAAAATAAAACTCAAATTCCAAAGAATTGAATGGTTGACAAATTAGTCAAGTTTTTTTTTTTTGTTTTTTGTTTTCCTCTTTTAAAGATAAATGAGTACCCATTTTATAGAAACATCCTTCATCTTAAAGATTTCTCATGTCAAAAATAGAAACTTTTTTTTCTCTCACACCCACTCATCACACCCTGTCCCAAAATAGGTGTACATATACTCAAATCCTAGAAACAGAAATGAAAGGGACAATCTATTATTTTATTTACTGGCACCCCACCATGCCAATTGGACACAAGGATCATTAATGTGGGGGACTATGCACAAACCAAAGCTCATGCGTGACCAGTGAAAAAATTGTGTTAGGGACAATCTATTGTTTTGTGTGGCTAATATCACAGTCTAAAATCACCTGTCCAGTCATGATTGCAAGATTCTTTTTATTATTAAGTGATTGGATACTTGTTACTTTTCTTCAGAAAAAAACTCCACACCCCAAGGATAAAAAGGAGGGACTCTAGGACAGTGGTTCTCAACCTACCCCTTTTTTTAACCTATGGACCCCTTCAATTCCTCTTTAATCCCCATAGCCATTTAATGTTTAAAAAAAAAAAAATATATTTTGGGTATTGTAAAAGTATAATTAATTTATTGAACATAAACTTTAACAGCTAAATTCTATGGAAAATCAACGTTCATTCCATAAAACAAGCAGAGATGCTGATAGGTACACATCCTCAAAAATCTAAAAGGACACAGTAAAATTGTATCCATGCATCCCAGTGTTTTTCTTTTTTCTTCCCTCACCATTTCAATCTAACTGTAAATACATTTCAATAGTTTCTTAGAAATGAATTACACAGGATAGGTTACAAGATAGGAGTTAGACGGCTTTAGTTGGGACCCATGAATTTTTCCGGGGACTCGTTCAAAGCAAATATGTGCATCCCAGGATGCGGTAAATCAAAAAGCTATCAGCATCACTAAACAAATCATAAATATTTAAGGAGATATTTATATATATATATATATATATATATATATATATAAAAAAGATACTTTAATGCTACTTTATTCCATACAAGCTTTGTGGTTAATGCTGTTCTGCTAGTTTTGCAAGACATACAAAGAGGTGATCTTTATTTATCAATATTAAATTGTTACAAGCAGCAACATACAACTGTGCTTTTTTTTCTTCTCCAAATGTAGTGGAGATTTTTTAGCAGTATAATTACATTTACAAGCATTAGGTTTCCCATCTTTAAATGTTAAACATCAGAGAAAAAAAATACTTTCTTGCAATAAATTTTTTGCAATAAATACAAGACATTTTTCATTGGCCACTAAAATATACTATGATGGACCCCCAATTTAATATTTTGCTTGCGTTGACCAATAAAAACAAAAAAAAACAAAAAAAAAAAACGTGTCTGATATATTGCATGGGTAAATTCAGAATTTAATCATTGCTCTTAAAAATTTAATAAAAAGAGATAAGGATTAAGGAAACCCTTTCTTTATAAGAGGAATTATGCATGCTGGGTTTAGGGATCACTTGTGTATTTCATATTCCCTTGTTACTCCTTCCATGAATTCACCAAAGGTGAATTCGTTGGATGGAGCCAGCTCAAACGACCCAGGGTGAATGCCCTCACAGAAAAAAAAAGAAAAAAGAAAGTGTAATTAATCTGATAGGATGAATCTATCAATGATGAATTTACTGAGAATCAAAAAAAAAAAAAAATCTTTTGTGGACCATTTGACTCCAGTTGAGAACCACTGCGCTATGAGAAAAGAAGTTCAAATTTCTTTTTAATGAAAATTTTATGTTAACATCTTTGAGATTAAATGTCCAATAACCACCGACCATCAAACCATGAATAAACATTTTTTTACAGTAATGTATTTACATTCGAGCAATCAACATCTCAAATATTATTGGAGAGGGGGGGAGGGGAGGGTGTTCCTGCTGCTGCTTTTCTCATAATGATCAAATTTTTTACATTTAATTTTCATTTTTGGTCTCATTGGTTATTTGCTGTGTAGAATGTTGAGAGACTTTCAGAATTTTATCAAAAAATATAAAGAGAATTCTTTTTCTTTTCTTTTTTTTTTTTTTTTGTTAATGAATATATTTGATCCTCACTTGATCATTGGATTTCTATAGGAGAGAAAGATTTCTCCCTCTCTCGGAACTTTCATATAAAAAAGGTAACAATTAAATGTTGAAGCGGATGAAAGGAAAGAAGTCCAAAATTGTTGCAGTCATTTTTTTTTTTTATGAATGCCGCAAGGTCATTTGGTGCTCAGCAAGGTGTGGTCTTCATTTACAATGGACAAAAAAAGGGGAGGGGGGAGTTGTCTCAACGTTGGAAAAAAGAGTTCAGTAACCCAAAATGCCAAGTAACCAAATTACTAAGGCAAGAATTGTCAAAGCACCGATCGTTATTATCCACAAACCAACTTCAATTCGAAAAAAATACCCTGAAATGAAACAGAAAAAAAAAATGATTAGAAAACAAATTATATCAAAACTCTATGAAAGAAAATTTAGCAATTTTTTTTACTATGACACCCATTTCCATTTAGAGGTTAATTTTGTTTGTTTATGGGTTTTTTTTAGGAGGGGGGGATAACCCCCCTCCCAACGCAAGTAGTCGGGGGTGGGGAACCAAGAGTAATTTACAACTGTTTTGAATGTCAAATTTGTTCAAAATAATCCTGGCCGTACTTCACCATTATTGGCAGATTTCTCATGGGAGAGAGCAGTGGGAAGAAGAAGAATTCAGCCAGAGAAAAGAGTATTGAGATCAAAGAGCATTAAAGATTAATCATTAATAAGACAGGTGTAATAGTAAAATAATCCTGAAAATTTCATCTCTGAATAAAAACTCATAAATTCTTATAAAACATTTTTGTTTTCCAAGTTTTGGATTTTAAGGGAAAAATGATTGATTATAGGAAATCAAGTAAATCTTTCAATTTTGATAGACAAGATGACCCATGAACCCAGAGTTTACTTTAAACAACAATCCATAATGGTATTGATGCTTCTATTTAGGAAGGAGTGAAGGATTCCAATTCGCGTTTCTGAGTTCTCTCCCTTAGATCAAAAACTTAGATGATTAAAAAAGATGAAGTTCAGCACTAACAGACTCCCCCAATCAATCAGTTATAAATTGGACTGGAAACTGCTCTATTCACTTTTAAGTGAAAATCACCATTATTGGCCGTTTTACTGTCTTTATATATATATATATATATATATATATATATATATATATATATACACACACACACAAATATGTGTGTTAATAATGTAAAAAAGTAAAGTCGTCGGGGCGGCCTAATGTTGGTATGAGCCATACAGCGGGGGAGTCTATCCCCTTTTCACTAGCGCTAGACCAAAGAGATTATTTTTAGCATCTGAGGTGGAGCGCCACACCTACCATCAGCTCCTTACTTTACCGCACAGATCCCTGTGCTACTCATACATTGAGTTGGCGAGGACCGGTATCGAACTAGGAACCTTGTGGTTTCTAGCCGAACAGAGCGAGATTCTCACTAATGCAATCATCAGACCAAGATCTGTTGACTATGCTATTCAAACTTAAATCTACATATGCTCTATCCCTAATATCAAGCAATCTTTATTCATAGATATAGCAAACCATATAAGATCTAAAAGATAGTTCCCAATTTGCCATCCATTACACTGAGGTTCATGTGCACTTTGGTCACATGATCTTCTGTAGTATCAAGAGCTGATGATCACATAGGCAAGAAACTGACATATCTCACTCTCTTTATACATATGAAAAATAAAAAGACAGTTTGGAAAATCCAAGAAGTGAAGACTTTACATACAATTCAAAAGAATTCAAAATGTTTCTTGTATACATAATTGTATTAGAGAGAAACTATATATGACAAAGAAACGAGCCGTTTGGCACAACAATGAAATCATCAGCCAGAGAAAAGGAGCAGATTTAATACAATTATTTAATGATTTAAAAGAAAGCATCAACTGTCATTGCATAAAAGAATTTTCTAATGATTCTATAGATGGGGGGGGGGATATGAGATCCCGAGAGGGGGGGGGCATGAGGTCCCCGAAATTAGTGATATTACGGAAACGAATATGGCTTTAAATACATGGATATTAAGATTGGCCTGGTGTATCTGTAGATTGAAATTTATTATTACATATTTTCCCGCATAGGCATGACAGAATAAAATGTCAGGTCAAAATAACCCAGTTGCAGTACAAAAAAGTTACTCCTGGTGAGACAAAGGAGGTGCAGGGTCAGGAGGCACACCACAGTGCTCAGTCCCTCCAAACAGAAGTTATTGAGAGCCACTAACAGAGACACTTGGCAGGAGTTAGACACAAACATTGGCAGAAATAATAAACATTGCATTAAAGGATTCAGTTGAAACGCTTCAATTGATGATGCCTAAAATAATTATCAGTTATGCTGAGGCGCAATATGGATATGTGGAAGCAAAGGAAAAGAACCAGTAGAAAGGAAAACAGGAGAGAAGTAAAAATTAAACAATTCAGATCAGAATTGAAATCCCTCCGAATTCGGTAAAATTTAATTGTTAAAATCTCAATCAAGGCTTCTCAATTTTGTTATTACTGATAGGGGAGGGGAGTTTCCTTTTTGTTTCCCATTTGTTTCCCATATGCCTGTATGAATTTGTTTTTAAAACCTTACCCCTGAGAGTATTGATATTACCGTTTAATTTTTCTTTCGGACAGTATATTGGATAGTATATTTTAATCCAACCACATATACGTGCGTCTATAGATATGTACAGTTTATCTATTTTAGTCAGTGTAGCTTTATAAATATTTTACGCGTTGTGCCGCATTCATCATATTTTTTTTTCTTTTAATTAAGGACAGTGAATTTTAATCAAACCACATACAAATGTGCATAGATAGTTATGTACGCTTTACTTATTTTAGTCAGTGTGGTTTTATAAATATTTAACGCGTCATGCCGCATCTATCATAATTTTTTTTTTTAGTATGTTAAAAAAGAAATTGTCTAGTTATTGTTAGGTCCAGCCATGCCAATGAATTATAAAAAAGTGCCGTGCCTCATGAATCTGTTTATAACACCTACTCTGAATGCTGATTGGCTTCTGCATTAGCCAACCAGATATACAGAAGCTAAGGTATGCATTTACAGAACTCTCTTTAAAGCCACTTTATCTGCACGTGTTGAACATGATGGGTAAGCACTAACTGGCAAGGGGGGTATTATGTTGAAAGACCCAAAACCCCCCAATGAACCAGTTATAACATAGTTATGTTGTTTAATAGTACAGGCGTATCTCAAACATACAAGATGCAAAAAAGATAGTGCGGAGGATGAAAATGAAAATAAATAATTTTTAGAAAGATGAATCCAACCTACCTTCACTTGGTTGATGAATCTGCACCATATAATCAGGAGAAATGCTGAGGAGATTGAAATCATGTCTACCAGTTACAGCACGGGTAGAAGAAGATACTGGCAAAAATTCAACACCTGTAACAAATATTCCATGGGATGCTGGAACATGATATAATTTCTGATGAAGAAAAAGAAAGAAAAAAGATTTGAAATAATATCCAGATTAAAAGGGTATCAAACATAATTACCAAAATATTTTGGGTTAGATTTTTAAAGTCATTAACATTTTAAGTTATTTTTTTTTCTAATAAGAAAATAACTATAAAAGTAAAAAATGTTTACCTATAAAAAAAAAAATTTTTTTTTAATCATTTTTTAGCAAACTATGCCGAGAGATTTGTTTCTTGTGTTCTCTAACTAACGAAGGCAGACAGAAGTCATTTATTTTCTTTAGAATTTAAGTTTAAATTATATCAGAGGGAAAAACAAAGTCAACATTTCTTTCTTCTGACCAAATGTAAGAATATTAAAATATTAATTTTTTTTTTTTTTTTTTTGTTTAGTAAAGCAATGTGAAATTGTCTCCCTTATTGAAACTTTTGAATTTACATAGAGAATGAAACTTACCTGCAAACTAAAAGAAATATAAACACTAACACTTCCTGATATTGTACCAAGACCCAAATAATCACCATCCGCACTGGAAGAGAGAAAAAGAGAATTTTGATTAATTAGTGTATTATCAGTGAACTGTTCTAAAAATATTTATTTGCATCAGTTGAATAAGGAAACAATTTCATTAGATTAAAATAAGTCCTCATCTTTATTGTTATCTGTACAGATAACAATAAAGTTGAGGACAATAGTCCGAATAATCCAAATGATACTGTAAAGTATTGAATTTTCCACAAACCAAAGGTCAAAGAGCCGCATGTGGATCACAAGCCACAGTTTGGTCACCCCTGGACATTAGATCAGAATTTCATAACAAAGAAAATCTAATTGTAATCAAAAGTCAACTTGAAGAAATAAATGGAAAATTAAATTTTTCTTTCCCAGAAACTGCCAAGTGACCTTGCAAGAATTTAAAAGAGAAAAAAAAAAGGAAGTGAATTTACCTGACACAAAGAGCTGATAAGATTTCTGTGCCGGTTTTCTCAATTTTTGATGATTTAAAACTTGTACAATCCCATTTGGTAAGATAACAAGGCAATGGTTTAACAGCTCGACGGCTTGGAATGTTTATACTGTAGAGATTGATTTGATCTTTGTTCCCTTCAACACAACCAAAACTAAAAATCAAAACAAATACATTATTAGTCAGTACTACTGTATGGTTGCACCAATAGGACTTTAACAAAACACATAACTTTTATAATAATAATAATAATAATAATAATAATAATAATAATAATAATAACAACAACAATTAGAATACAATAAAATAAACAAATAACAAAACACAACCACAACACCTATATAAATAGAATACCAGTTTAATGGAACAACCCATTGTTGAATTGTTCTTCCATTCTTATATTGATTTATATAACCACTGTAAGGAAGCGCATGGTGTAATGGTTAAAGTCATGGGAAATGGACTTGTCGCTCCGAGTTCAAATCCTGGACATGGTAATTGCATTTCACTTAGTGATAATACCCTTGGGAAAGGTATGAATCCTACTCTCCCTCCAGCTATGGGTAAATAGTAGGGCAGTCTGGGCTCTTTAACCTTGGTTAGGCAACCGGTCTAGGAGAAGGAAAACTCTGAATTCTAACCTGTTAAACTCTGCTTAAGAAATTGACCTTGTGTCGCATCCTGCTCGTGCGGAGGGGTTGGTAAATATATATATAACCACTGTATTGTTGCACTAATAGGACTTTTAACAAAATGCATGGAGAAAGAGCTTGATGGGAATTACACAAGGATGTTGTGTGGTGTTTTGAACAGATCCTGGAAAAAGCTCCCTACAAAAACAGCAGCTGTACGGCCACTTACATCCCATCTCAGAAACTATGCACATAAGTTGAATAAGACATGCTGGCCACTGCTGGAGAAGCAGGGATTAACTTATAAGTGATGTTCTCCTATGGACTCCTACTCTTGGACACACCAGTGTTAACCAACCAGCAAAAAGTTACATTCATCAGCTATGTGCAGACACTAGGTACTATCTCGACTCTCTCACCATCCATCCCTACCTGCTATTGTACTTGATAAGTCCTCTAGATGGCACCCAGTGTCTGCTCAGAGCTGATGAATGCAAGTTTTTGCTGGTCAGCCAACACTGGTGTGTCCATGTGTAGGAATCCATAGAAGAATGTTGCTTATGAGTTTGTTCTTACTTCTCCAACATGTAGGATGCTACTTTCAGGATTTGTTCAGATCAGCACGCAGCATCCTTGCGTAACTCCCAACAGCTTATTTCACAAAGATGCACAATATTTAAATGAACAGAAAATAGATAACTAAAAAACTAAAGTTTGTTTAGTAGTCTACAGTTTTTATCAGCTGGACAGTGGGTGAATCTATCCTATTATCACTAGTACTAGACCAGGGAGATTGTTTTTGGTGAGGTGGAGTGCAACACCTACTGTCAGACCCCATTTTACCGCACCGATCAGATTACCCAAGCTATGTTACTCATGTACCAAGTTGGCGGCTGATATTGAACCCAGAACCTTGAGATTCCTAGGCAGATGCTCAATTGACTGAAGTAAAAATTCATTATCCTTTATCTTCCTGATTCTGATCTCACTTTTTATCACAACTCAATTGGATTGTTAGATTAACTGATTGATTTTAAAAAGGTATGTCAACCCGTCTAGGGGTATTTTATGCTTAGTGGTATGCGGAATTACGTTTGCTGTATGTTCATATTTACATTTTTATTGTAGTCGTATTTTTGCACACTGTCCTATTGAATACAAAGTTTTTATAGAGATCTATTTGACCCATAGATAAGACCCTAACAAATAGGCCAGGTTAACATGGACCTGGGAGTAATGATAATGAAGTAGTACTCTCCATTTCCCAGATCTGTAGCCTCACTATCAGATGCTGTTCAGTGTCATATCCCAGAGACTCATTTAACCCTCTCCAGTCAGTATATTCTATGCCCCACTGACAGGGTGAGATTGGGTTGTCACTTCTAGAAACAGCAAGGAAGAGTTAACATGAGAAACAAGAATAAAGACCAATGATCGTTCACAATCCACATCTGACAGCAAAAGACTTTAAAAAATACAAAATAACAAACTCTATACATGGTATTTAGTCACCGATGATCTGACTATGAAGCAGGTATTATGTAAACACATACTACCTGCTTCATAGTCGGATGATCGGCAACTAAACCGGTACCCCCACCAAGCTTACTTGGTGAGGAGGTTGGCTAGACACCCAGCAGGACGAAAATCAAAACCTGTGAAAGGGCGGAGGAAGCTTCTCGCTCAACGGCCATCTAGCACATTAACACAAGAACATAGAAATACTTGGGTTGGTATCCAGGTGCGTAATAGTCTAAATAACCCCCGCTGCCTTGTGGGTATCCTCTGGATAGGAAGAGGCTAAAGGAGAAAACACTGACAGAAATCACAGCTTGGACTCTGTTAGGCAGTTCAGTGTGTAAAACACTATCTAGCAGCTCCTGCAGCCAAACTGATGCCGAATGTATTGGTTCACCATTCCTTCAGATCATGCCAGCAAGGCAGAGAGGAGGGGGCCTGTCATTTGAACAACCCAGGGCCTTCATACATCTTGCCCAGCTTTTTTTTTCTGTGTGCCCTGGACATGGTATTAAAAGCCAAGGTGGAATCACCATGGGCCCAACAATTAAATAAGTACGATTTCTTATTACTACCAAAAGACTCCAACTTTATTAAACAAAATTTATGCAACCAGAACCAGATTGTTGAACACTGAAGAATTTTAATGTTGTAAATCAGAGAAAAGTTAATTCAGTCTGTAATCCCAAATGAGAATAAACATTTTGATCATTTTTATAACTGTGTTTTTCATTATTCATTTTAATAATTAGAAATCTTTGATTCAATGTGCAACCAATTTTGTCAAGAACCATCTTCAGACCTAAATTAACAGAACAAGAGTGGAGAGACAATCAGTGGATCATGACCAACTGGAGGCTGAATGGACCAGTGAGCTGATCAACAATCATCACATTCAGCAATTTATACAGAATAATTGTGTCAAGGGTAATTTCATCAGTCTCTGCCAACTCAGTGTATGAGTAACGCAGCTTGGGTAATCTGATCTGTGCAGTTAAGTGGGCAGCTGATAGCAAAACCAATCTCCTTAGTCTAGCATTAGCAAAAAGGGGATAGACTCCCTCACTGTTTGGCTGACGCTGACAATAGACCACTCTGCAGACTTTACTACTTACTAGTTTTACTTTAAAGTGACTTCATTTCCACAAGTGTAAAATATATTGGTTTTATTTCTCATCTTCACAAACTTATAATAAAATATGATAATAAAATATTTTATCTTCAAAAAAAAAGTACAGACCATTAGTTGAAATTAAAAATATTAGAATTTGCTGAAACACTGAATCTTTCAAAGCCTCCATGCTTCCTGTAGTCCGCCGACACTATACCTGATGCCCCTCTCCACACACATATGCATACACGCGCACACATACATGCATATTACTACTGTAAACTGTTCATGTTCCTGACACTAATACATTATTCTGTGTACTAGACATGAGACTTTGATGAGTTGTGGTGCACCTGAGCACTGTACACAATGAATTTCATTATTATAATCTTTGGGGGTTTTTTTTTGGGGGGGGGGGTAATTTGAATTTATTTTAGTTAAATTTAAAAAATTGAAATAAAATTAAATTAAAATTAGATAAAATGTTATTTTTACCAATTTATAAAATGTAAAGAATAAAATGTTATCTTCAAGAAAAGAAAAAGCAGACTAGTGATTATAAAAACTTAAAATAAACTTTAAATTAAATCAAAATAAACAAAATTCCACCTGACCCGAAAATGAATTCTGAGACTCACCAACATCCACGGAATCTGTACTGTTCTGTTGTTTTTGATGACCACTTGAGATCAGTGTGTTTCTTACCATCTTTGGCATTCCAAACAATTCCAGAATTGTCTTTAGAAATTGAAACCAACTGAAAATTAAACGATAGAATAATTGGAATTGTAAAACTTTCAACAAACAGATATAAGAATTATTTGTCTTAATTTTAATTTTAATTAAATTAATTTTGATTAAAAGAAGAAAAAAAATTGCCTCATGATACAAATAAAATTTATCCCAGAAGAAAAAAAAATTTTATTTCACAGTTTAACTCCTGCATTTACAAATTGGTCACCTGGTCATTGTATAAATGGTTAGCAAATTAGTCTAATAAAATATTGAGAGTGACTTCCATTCTCACTGAGTGGCCTATAGTTCTTGCCTTGAGTCAAACTAATTTAAGCAAATGACTTCTCATTTTAAAAATTCTTTGATCCAAATGAAAAAAAAAAAAAAAAAAAAAAAAGACCATTATCCTTAAATTTTCAAAAATTCTATAAATGACAATATTCCTTTTCTATTTTACCATTATTTTCCATTTCATTTTTTAACATTTACATTCTACAATTAGGAAGTGTGCTTACGGTAATGGTTATTGTCATAGGGAATGGAATCAGCAAACCAAGTTGAAATCCTGGAGGAGACTCTTTATGTATGGGAAGGGCATAAATCCATTTTTTCTCCTCCACCCTCCAACTAGGGGTAGATAGGGCAGACTGGGCTCTTTAGCCATGGATAGGCAACCAGTTTAGAAGAAGAAAGACTCAGAATTAAAACCAGCTGTATTCCACTTTAAAAATTTGACCTTGTGTCATATCGTGCCCATGTCAGACGGGGGGGGGGGATAAATTCATTTCACAATGAAGAAAAAAAGGCAACAAATTTGTCAATAGTTAAATATTTGTAGTAGTTTGGAGATTTCAATCTTATGAAAAGTTGGATATTGAGTCTATCATTGAATAACATAGAAATAGATTTTTAGCCAATAGAATCATTATTAGATCTGTGGGTATTAAGGTAATTTGTAAGAATAAAAACAGTGTGCTGAGGAATTGATGTAGGAATTTATATATCACATAAATAGATAATATTGTTGATGGAGAGATAAGTATCATTTCTTTTTTGTATTGATTAAATAAAAGAGTAATAAATAAAATGTCTATTTTTTTTTCTTACCCATTTTCCATTTGGACAAACTGCAAGATCATCAATATCTGAAGAATGAGCCTTTTGTTCATAAACAATCTTCAGGTTTGCATGCTGAAAAAAGAAAAGAGGTTTAAAACACAAAAGTCTTGTTTGATCTGGGTGGGGGTGGGGTGGGGGGCTTTGTTTTCAATTCTATCCTTTGTGTGCTTATTGTGAAAATGTTACAATGAAAATTTGTGCATGTTAACCACCATCTAACAATAATGAATTAATATCCATTTTTGAAAGTGGGTGAGACGCAATATCAACAGTGTTATCATTAATTCAAGTGGTCCTTAATGAACAAAATTGCTCTATATGAAAATTCATTAAATTTGCAAAATTATCGGAGTTATTCCCATTGGCCTATAGAACTGGACAGAGTAAACTACATGCTCTACTCAGACTGCACACAGCTCATATCCAACATCCCCACCTACATCACTTTGTGTGTCCAACCGAGGTGTATCTGTATACTAAATTTTAACTCTGTAGCTGCTCAGCTGAGAAAGTTATGGGTGTACATACAAACAAACATACATACGTACATACAGATGCATTTTATATAAATAGAGATGATTCATATTTCTGATCATTTTTAGAATTGTTAGATTAAAAGAGAATTTCAATAAGAAAGATTTTAATGGTGGTGCTCAATAAAATTGTCCTTGGATTTTTCTCTGACTGATTCACAGTTAATCATCTCTTATTATAATGGAGATTCAGTGTCTGTAACTGAAACTACTTCACTGATTACGTCACAATACCCTCAAGAATTGTGTAAGTTTATCAATGAGTATTTAATTTAAAGTCAAAATCATTAATATATAGAATAAATCTTCTTTATTAACAATGTCTATGAAAATCTGAGTTAGATTTGCCTCAAAACAGCCCATGTTATTAGTGCATTTAAAATCCTCCAATGTATCACTAAGAAATGAAGGTTTACATAATATATGGTGTGGTTAATTTGTATATTGATTTTAACAAAACCAGGGTTAATAAAGAATTACCTGGTGTTATTGATCTCTAATATTATTGTTTTATTCTCCAACAGATTAAAATCAATCCTATGAATGATTTTATAAAGAAAGCAATTAAAATATAATTAAAATAAGTGTAATTTTTTTTATGTGTCCTTTTGTTAGTCTTTCTAATCTATTTGATTACATTAAAACTTAAATACTTAATCCCAGCAGAGGGCATATATTCTTGCTAGTTAAATTAACAATCCAAATATCACTCACCTCCCATGCCCTTAAGATGCCTTCTGTGCTGCCAGTGAATAACAAACTACCATCAGGACTAAACTGTACAACTTTTTGGAATTCTTCTTCAGATTCATTGTAGACCATTCCTAAAGATTCAATATCAAATGACACAATTTTTGAAGGTCCATTCTTTGTCACTTCTTTCTCATCAGATTTTCTTCTTTTGCGATGTCTCACGTCACTTTCTAGGAAATTAAACAAAATAAATGAAAAACTTTAAAATATTACCCAAGGTCTTGGTACATGACAAATTCAATTATTTAACAATATTTAAAGATCATTAGAAAAAAAACAAAAAACAATGTTATACATGAAGCGTTTAGTAATAGAGTGCTGTAAATTGATATTTAAGTTGTGGTGCTTACGGTGGTCTGTTACTAAATACCTTATATAAACATTTGAAACTTACAGGATAGGCACTTTTTAGAATTTAAGGGCCGGGTTAGCTCAGTCGGCTAGAAACCACAAGGTTCCTAGTTCGATACCGGTCCTCGCCAACTCAGCGTATGAGTAGCACAGGGATCTGTGCGGTAAGGTAAGGAGCTGATGGTAGGTGTGGCGCTCCACCTCAGACGAAAAAACAATCTTCTTGGTCTAGTGCTATTGAAAAGGGGATAGACTCCCTCGCTGATTGGCCGATACCGACTTTAGGCCGCCCCGACGACTAATCTCATCTCAGGGTGTAATGGTTATCAAAATAGGAAATGGACTCAGCAACCCGAGTTCAAATCTTAGATGAAGCTGTTTACATTTCCTATAATGCTAATATGATTGGGAAATGGGTAATCATGGGTTTATAAGTTCCCAAAAATTCACACTGAATTGTCCAATTGGACACATAGC
The DNA here is from genome assembly GCA_023376005.1 of Doryteuthis pealeii. Taxonomy (NCBI): domain Eukaryota; kingdom Metazoa; phylum Mollusca; class Cephalopoda; order Myopsida; family Loliginidae; genus Doryteuthis; species Doryteuthis pealeii. Next base: position 74,210,403 of record CM042142.1, read on the forward strand.
ATAGTGATCAATATATATGAACAACAAACACTGGTAATCTGAACATTAGCTACATAAATGAGAGTAACCTTCCCTTGGTTATTTCACCTTGAGGAAGCCATATGTTTTGGTCGGCCATTTTCATTTCACCGTAAATCTACACTGAAAATACGAATTTGTTCAAATCAATACAACTGCAAGTTTTAACATGAAAATATTATAAAATGTGTTCTTAATTGTGCTTGCAAATTATTTGAAATGAACTTGATTGTTATTAAGAACACATTTTATGATATTTTTGTGTTAAAACATACAGTTGTATTGATTACGGTTAAATGAAAATGGCCGACCAAAACATATGGCTTCCTCAAAGTGAAATAAACAAGGGGAGATTACTCTCATTTATGTAGCTAATGTTCAGAGTACCGGGAAATGGATGGATCCAACTATTCCCTCCCCTTCAGCTATAGGTAAATAGTAGGGCAAACTGGGCTCTTTAATCTTGGTATGGCAACCAGTTTAGGAGGAAGAAAACTCTGCATTCTAACTAGTTGATATATGCTTTAAAAAATTGGCCTTGTGTCACATCTTGTTTGTGACAGAGGGGTTGAATAAATACTAAGGGGAGTAAAAAGTTTTGCAATATTTTGGTAGTACATGATAGTTTGTGGCGCATACATCACATGACCAAAGCAGTTCAAACCATGGAAGGTACTTCGCCATGGTTGGTAGTATCCTGGTAGTTGGTGCGCTAACACGTTGTGCATTACTTCCCTCTGCATGTGATTTGAAAGTCACATAGATGAACATGCAATGTAGTCTTATTTGGGAACTTATAGCCCAGTTTGAACTCATAAATCATAACACCACATAAGCAAACCAAAAACACCACAGTTGATCACAGTAAAGTAACCAGATGGTTCAAGAAATTTTGCTAGAATTGCAAGAACCTCAACTATCATACAATAGAGCCTAGTTTGCCCTATTTACTCATAGATGAAAGGAGAATAGTTTGCCTTAGTAATGATGGCATAAAACTTTGAAGCTAAAAGGTAATTCTAATGTTTTTGGCATTTATTCCATTGCGTATCAATTTTTTTTAACAGGGTAAAATGAATGGGAATGATAGTATTATTGTTACTCCAATTACACAAGTCAAATGTTTTTCTTTTTATGGTGAACAGCAACAACAAAGAATTAGATAAATAAACTGGCAAATAGATTAAACTTGATTTATTTCATTTTTTGTCCTTGATACTGTTTAACAAAAAAATCTCTTGCCAACAAGACAAACCAACACATGTTAATATTACAAATTAATTTCTTAAATTATAAATTGCATTAACCATAAATGGAGGAATTTATAATGAAAAAAATAAATTTAAAAAAAAAAAAAAACTTTATATTCGGTTACTTCCTATAACTCCAACATAAACAAAGGGGAACCACTCTTGACTGATAAATTATTTATTTATTTTCCCATTAAACTAACCCTAAACCGTCTTCTTTTTTCCTAGTAGATCAATAAATAAATAAATAATTTATCAGTCAAGGGTGGTTCCCCTTTGTTTATGTTGGAGTTATAGGAAATAACCTTTTATTTGCTATTTCTTTAATACAAATTATTTCACACATAATTAATGCAATGTAAAAAAGGAAAGTAATTCTAGAATATTATTACATATAAATATAGTACATCTATTTTTTAAATTTACTTTATAACTCTTAAAGGAATCTGTCAAATTTGCTTGGTTGTATTTTTGCTTCCACAAGTTGAGTAAAAGAAGAAGAAAAAAACAACATCCTGGTTGTAGTTTGAAGTGTCTTTTAATTGGTTATTCAATTTCAAGAATTTTGATAAAGATTAATCTCTTTGATTTTGAAAAAGAACACAATGTATAAAAATGGGGTCTTGAAAAAAAAAAAATTCAAATTTTTCATTTTTGGCTGATTGCAGCAAAATACTGCTTTAAATTGCCATGGAAATTGATTTAATGGATAAAAACAGATAAAAATCAAATATTTGTAAAACTTATTTTCTTTTCTTTCCAACCATAGAAATATTTTAAAGATTGGACCAGAAATAAACTAGAAATTAAAAGTTGAATGGACTAAGGTGTGAATTTGTCATTGTCGATCGAAAACAAACTATCAGCTGGGAATGATAGTATTAGCACTATATATATATATATATATATATAATATATATATCCTAATATATAATTTTAAAAGAATGCTAGTATCAGCACTATGTGAAATGTAAACAACAACCCCCCCACCACCCACCGTTCAGGATTTGAACTCAGATAGCTGAGTCCAACAATAACTGTTACACAACAAGCACTTCCACAAACATTTACAGGCAGCTAAAAAATAAAAAATAAATAAAAAAGGAGTTTCTTTTAAAAAATACTAAATCTTTTGGTCTTTTTAGTCTAATATTACCCTGTTAGTCTTTACATCGAGAGATAAAAATTTAAAAAACACAGAGCTGGAAAGCTTATATATGCCAGATTTTTGAAAGTTTATTCTTAAAAAGAAAAAAAAAAGTTATCTAACCAGATAAAAAGAAGATAAACAATATACAAGTTTTCATAACAAAACTGAACTTTAAACACTCCAGAAATCTACTTGTAAAAAATGATAGTGTAGAGTTTTATCTAAAGTTTATCTAAAATTTATTTCACCTGTTTTTTTATCCTCAGTTGGCACAACTTTATATTTGAGCGAATACAAGTGACACTCATTGTCCATTCCTATGGCTAAGAGATGATGTCGACCATCTGAATATGTAGCACTGTTCATCACAGCCTGTGATCCTGTATCAAGGCGTGTGACACTTGTAGACTTGATCCGTTCATCTGCAAAGGAGACATCAAAGATTTCCTGAAAGAGAGAAAAAAAAAGAGATAAATGAGGAGGACGTTAATACATCTCGACTAGAAAAGGAATTCATAAAAACAAAGAGAAAGTTAGAGTTGTTTGTTTTGTTTTACGGCATATAAACCCTTTTGGATCATTTAATGCCGAATCAAGTCATTTTGGTGAAAGTTTTCTCAATCAATCGTGAGAATACATCCATGAAGTGATCACCCCCAGATGACCCTCGGAATAGGAAAAAATGTCATGGTGATCAACAAAAAACATGGCTAATTAAGGTGAGGGTTGATCTTGAACAAAATATAGGCCCTCTTTTCTATGGATTGCACCACTGGAACCATGACTGGCTGGAGATCATCCATTCACTTTTGTAACCGGAACATTTTCCTGAACTTTTTGATATTCATATTCACTTTTACTGCAAACTCTTTTGAGCTTTTTTAATGATAAAAATGCTTATAATCTTTAAAAATAAAATTTATTTTATTTTTAACAATAAATATGCATTTAAAAAAAAATTTTTTTGAAAATTCTGGTACTGATCGAGAGCGTTCTGTGCCTCGTGATTAATGATATATTTATTTCATTTTTCCGTTTACAATGTTGCTTTGATAAAGACATCTTCATGTCAAAACAGATTTCTGTCAGCATAAATTTTAACATCTTGTTTTTTCTACAAAACTTTCTACACATATTGTCGGATTCAATATCCATTTTATCTTTCATATATATATATATATATATATATATATATTATAAACTTTTTTAAACCTTATTTTTCCAATGCAGTTATCATTGAGGGAGCAAGCAAATTTTTTGTAAATGGGCTGGACATTGTTACACTTAATGTACTTTAAACCTGGACTAATTCGCTTGATGTAATATTTTTGTGAGTGAGGGTAAGGGGGGGTAACAAATTCTTATTCAGATAAATTTATGCCATTATTATTCCTTTTCTGTTTTGTTTTTAAGATCTTATGGCATCTTTGAACTAAATTGTATATTTGTGGTGAAATTGAAGGGCAGAGATGTGGACGAGCGGATTCCCAGCCTCCACAAACAAAGCGCGTCAGGATATGTTTGGCCTGTGCGAAGGAGAGGAGTGTAGCGAGTGGCCACGGATATTTGAACTCACTACCTCCTCGTAGCTGAAACGCTGTTGGCAAAGACCCGGATGAGATAAGTGGGAATTTGCATAAAGCATGGCCGAGCGATGATAAAAAACGGAGAGTGGCTGATACTGGGACAGAGAGAAAAAAGCAAGTGAAATTTGACGACTGCTGTGTTTGGTGTGTCAGGAAGTGAGAGTAATGTGCTCAGTTGGTAGAGACTTTGCTGACGACGAAAGGAATTACATTTTGTTTGCTAGAAGCTATTTCGGCCCTATTGGAACAATGGCATCTAGACCATTTGACATTTGGCTTATCCCCGATTTCAGCGGCCCAGCAACGGAATGTACCAATAATGGAATGGTTGGAAGACTAGGACTTAACTTGCGACCTTTGCGAGATAACCAAAATAGAGCGGGTTCTGCCACTACGATTAAAAGGCGTGGCCTGAGAAACATATCGGCAGCTATCGAAAGAGCAACAAGATGATGTTGAGGAGATCAAACGTGCTCTTCTAAAAGCCTACGGAACAGATTCGTTCGTGGCGTTCGAACAATTCACCACGTGCCGCCTTGATCCAGGAGAGACTGTAGATGAATTCCTAACCGATTTGCAATGACTGGCACGGCTGATAGGCAAAATGCCACCAGAATGTTGAATGAAGAGCACCTTTGTCAATGGGCTACCGAGCCATGTCAAAGGACTCCTCTGGTCGTCAACCAGGATGGAGACCCTGACTTTGAGAGAGCTTGCGCCGTGTTGGTGGACACCAGGGACGAACATTTAGCTGCTGCAGTGCGACCTAAGCAGGCCTCGCATACACCAAATCTTTACAAAACTAGTCAGAGTGACTTCAACTGTTTCAGATGCAGGGGCCGGAATTATCTGGCTAGAGATTACATGCAACGCGGCAGTGTCAGAAATCAGAGAGAAAGATTGGCCATTCGTTGTTATCTCTGCAACAAAACAGGACACCTAGTGAAAAACTGTCCGGGAAATGGAAACAGGGGCGAGATGTCAGCACCACTCTCTCCCCAGTCAAATTAAAAGAGGCGCTCCCCGTGATTGAAGCTGTTGTTAATGGCAAGAAGTGCCTAGCACTGGTAGATTCTGGATGTTTGTGGTCCCTCGTGCCCGGACCAGTGTGCAATCCCTGGAGTCGGCAGGCAACGGACGTCCTAACAGTCAACGGTGAAATTCTCCGCGGTAATGGCGTCGGGATTATCACACTGGCAGTAGATAACATAAGCCCTGTGGAAGCTGTTCTGGTCATGAACTGTCTGCTGTTAGGCTTCGACATGCTAATTTGAATGGATATCATCAAGATGCTGGGTGGAGTTTGCATAAACCAGTCCGGTGATGCTATCTTCTCAAGGATGGAGCCGAGTGCCTGTGCCGCGATTAGAATAGAGGAACCAGACTTCAGCGCCGAGTTCAATGAGCAGACCAGGACTTGGACAGCGTCGTGGAAATGGTCAGGCAACCAGCCACCCAAAGGACTTATGAATAAGGTGCCTGAATATCCTATGTCCGCTCAAGTTCAACAGGAGTACCGTCATGAGCTGGAAACGTGGCTAAACAATGGATGGCTGCGTCGCTATTCTGAGGAGGAACTTGGTCCCCCAAAAGGCCTGATTCCAGTAATGGCTGTCTTTCAACAGAATAAGTCTAAGGTGCGCCCGGTGTTAGACTTTCGTGAGTTGAATGGGTACATCGACGCCTATATGGCACATGCCGACATCTGTGCCCAAAAGTTAAGAGAGTGGAGAAAGAAAGGCTCCAATGTTTCGTTGCTCGATCTACGAAGGGCTTATTTACAAGTGCGTGTGCACAAATCCTTGTGGCCGTACCAGACTGTTATCTTCAAAGGAAAAAGGTACTGCCTATCGCACATGGGTTTTGGACTCAATGTGGCACCATCTATCACGCGATTTATTGTTGAGGCCACACTTTCTAAAGATGACGCTATCCGGCAAGCAACTTCGATATACATTGACAATGTTTTTATCAACGAAGACATAGCTTCAGCAACCAGGGTGAGGCAACATTTGGCTAACTTTGGACTGGCGAGCAAAGAACCGGAGCGACTGCAAAACGGGACGCGAGTGCTTGGCCTGACAGTTCGGGAAGAAGGCAATATGCTGATATGGGAACGAGGGAACGAAGTCCCGAGCGTGCCACGTGTTCTTACCCGACGCAGTGTGTTCTCATTTTGTGGAAAGCTAGTCGGGCACTTCCTAGTAGTTAAATGGCTCAGGGTGGCTGCAGCATTCATTAAGAGGAGAGTGGCAGACATAACAAAGGGTTGGGATACAAGGTGACAGATGTTCCTTTGGCAACAATGATAAAAGAAGTCGTTGCAAAAGTGCACCAAGAAACCCCGTGCGAGGAAAGTGGTGTGTTAATGGTCCTGAGCTCGACGTTTGGGTTGATGCAAGCTGCCTAGCCATTGGAGTATCATTGGAGCACGATGGAACTGCTGTTGAGGATGCGAGCTGGTTACGAAAAGAAAGGGAAACACAGCACATTAATTTGGCAGAGCTTGATGCTGTGCTAAAAGGTGTGAACATGGCATTAATCTGGAAAGCGACCATATTGCATCTTCACACTGACTCTGCCTGTGTGCACAAATGGATCATGGACACCCTTACTGGGAAGGCTAGGGTTAGCACCAAAGCAGCAAGTGAGGTGCTAATCAGACGGCGGCTTGATGCACTCGCAAGCTTGGTCAGAGAATATGAACTGTCTGTAGATGTGGTCCTTGTGAGGTCAGAACTTAACCGAGCGGATAGCCTGACAAGAGTACCACAGCGATGGCTTGATCTTATCAAGAAGACAGTTGAACCTCCGTACTGTGCAAGTGCTGTGTCGCCAAGCGAGCACGACTCTGACCGGATAAGGTCCATCCATCACCGAAGCGGCCACCCCGGCATAAGGCGAACATTGTACTTTGTCAGGCAGGATGATCCCACAGTTTCTAAAACATTGGTGAGGGCTGTGGTAAGAAATTGTGAGAAGTGCCAGACGATTGACCCACCCTCCACACGTTGGCCGAGGGGTAGGTTGGACGTCAGCGACACTTGGTTTCGAGTGGGAATGGATGTGACCCACTACCAAGGTAGACACTATCTGTCGCTCATCAACTGCGGGCCTGCACGGTTTTCGATTTGGCGTCATTTGAGACGACAAGATGCAGCAAGCATCATCAACCACTTGGAAGGCCTGTTCTGCGAGCGTGGGGCACCAACTGAAATACTCGTTGACAATGACACAGCATTTCGCAGCAAGGTCTTCGGGGACTTTCTAAGTGATTGCATTTTTGTTGTGCGCATATCCCATCCAGTAATGGCATTGTGGAACGATGTCATCGAAGCATAACACGGATTGCAGCGAGGAAACAGTGCACCATAATGGAAGCAGTCTATTGGTACAATCTCACACCTAAGGATAATGTGTCGCCGATGACTGCCCCCGCCAACCTAATTAATCACTATCGCGTCCGACTGAAGGATATCGATGTACTCCCTCCAGATAAGCCCAACCAACCGCAGATGTGGGCGATCGTGTCTGGGTGAAAACCACAATCGGACGGTGCATGTCCCCTTATACATGTGGACGCTTTACAGGTGTGATCAGCCCACAGAATGTCCTTGTCGACGGGATGCCCCGCCATGTAAGGGACCTGCATCCCATCATAGGCTTGAATACTTCGAAAAGTGGTAGTGAAAGCAAACTTTCAACCCGAAATGCAAGGGTGATCACCATCAACGAATCCCTTTGAGGTAAACAACGCGGATACAACAGATGAAACTTCTGCAGACGAGTCGTCCAAGGAGGAAGTACCATTACCGCGAAGGAGCGCTAGACTCAAGAGACCCGCCCCGGTTTGTCATCTATGTGATCATCAGATCACGAGGGAGTGTGGGAAAATTGAAGGGCAGAGCTGTGGATGAGTGGATTCCCAGCCTCCACAAACAAAGCGTGTCAGGATATGTTTGGTCTGTGTGAAGGAGAGGAGTGTGGCGAGTGGCCACAGATATTTGAACTCACTACCTCCTCGTAGCTGAAAGGCTGTTGGCAAAGACCCGGATGAGACAAGTGGGAATTTGCATAAAGCGTGGCTGAGCGATGATAAAAAACGGAGAGTGACTGATACTGGGACAGAGAGAAAAAAGCAAGTTTGTTAGACCAGAAGTGAAATTTGACAACTGCTGTGTTTGGGGTGTCAGGAAGTGAGAGTAACGTGCCCAGTTGGTAGAGACTGTGCTGACTACGAAAGGAATTACATTTCGTTTGCTAGAATATTCCATCCTAAAAGAATGATTCTAGTTTTGACTTGGAATTTATTATATCACGAACTTGTCAGAAGAAGTCCGACTAGACAAGAAGTGTTCCATGGAGCACAAGAAGTGATTAGTCAGAAGAGAAAAGTTCTATAAAATATATTTCCAATATATTACAATTTTTATTGTATATCATATTATTAATTTTATCATTATACAATTATCATATATTACAATACAATATATTTCCATATTATTATGTATTATTTACAATACAAATTGCCCATAAATGATTTATTTGATCCTATTAGTAACATCATTAGAAACAGGTGCTATCAAGTAACAAAATAACTCACTGGCTTCCTTGTCACAGAAAAAAATAAAAAAGCTAATTTCACACTGTAGTATTTTGTGGTAATAATTTGTTGAGATTCCAACAATAAACAATTACTTTTAAAAATCCTAGAGATTGAAGAAAGAAAAAAACTTCCCCTAAAGCAGTAAATTCTATTTAGGTTGAGATATGATTTGTTTCATTTAGGATTGTCTTAATAAATCAATTTTTCAATTCCCAATGACAATCTTGACTAAAACTAAAAATCTCTTTTGGATGAAAGAAGAAATGTTCAAAATGACAGATGTTCCTTTCACAAAATTTATGAAGTGGAAAAAAATATTTTTTGAGGCGAGTCAGAAAATTTCACACTTTTACTACAGATGGCTCATTACAAAAACAATACACCCTTTGAAAACACTTAGTTCTACATAATTCTATGCTAAAGATAATGCTTATATATATATATATATATATATATATATATATATATATATATATATATATAGTGATGCTGATAGCTTTTGGTTTAATGTGTCCTGGGATGCAGTTATTTGCTTTGAATGAGTCCAAGGGAAAATTTATGGGTCCCAACTAAAGCCATCTAACTCCTACCTTGTAAACTATCCTGTGTAATTCATTTCTAAGAAACTATTGAAATGTATTTACCGTTAGCTCGAAATGGTTAGGGAAGAAAAAGGAAAAACACTGGGATGCATGGATATGATTTTACTGCATCTTTTTAGATTTTTGCACATCAGGGACGCAGGACGCATACCTAACAGCATCTCTGTGTGTATATATATATATATATATGCAATTTTATTAAAAATAATGAAAAAACACAAGTTTCATTGACAAGTGATGTTTAATAAGCCAATGCTGCAGTGTTTCAATTTGTTTAACAAACCTTCATCGGGGCCTTCATTTGTTTAAAGAAAAAGAAATTATATATATATATATATATATATATATATATATATACACATACACACATCAAAAGAAACCTAACTAGTCAACTTTCCAAATTAGTGAAGTCATTTTTCATAAATAACTACAACTACACAAAGTTCATTTAGTAAGTAATACAAAGTCACTTTACTGGTTAAGTGACTAAAAAGACACCAACAAAAGAAAGTTCCATCTATTGAAAAAAAAAAAAAAAAAAAAAACCTTCCAGTTTTTATAGATTTTCATAAAAGCTACCAATGAAGTGTGAGAAAATAGCCAGTGACAAATATGCAAATAATGTGAAATTCAGTCATGTAATAAAAAAAGATTTCTACTTGATATGTGGTTGGCTAAAAGGCAAAATAGGAATTTGACACATTCTGACCCCAAAGAAAGTTGATATTCAAGATCTAATGTAATAACTGCAAACAATTTTCATGAGCAGCCCAGTCGGCCATATTGAGACTTCACTGAGGATTATAACTGAATGAATTGTCTTTTCTGGGTTTTTTTGGGGTTTTAATTTCATTTCTATTTTTCTAATCTTCCCTAAATCTTGATGCATGATTTACCCAGATTTTTGGAAATTTTTATAATGATTGCCACCAAGAATTGAAGAATGCAAATTAATGATTCAGTTGAAAATAGAATTGGTTTTGAAACTTTGCCACAAGATTACTTTACCTGACGTAAATTAATCAATTAAGATTTCTTTCACATGTGCACTTTACATCAGAGATAAAAATGGAAAAGATTTGACAAATATTCATGAGAAAACAAAGTGAGGTAAAAATTCAATATTTACGCTCTCATTAGTACAGTAACCTGGTTGGGGTGGGTGCTATTCATGTAGTGTGTCTTGGGCAAGAATAGTCAGGTAGATCCTATCCTTCTCCAGGTCTACAACTGGTTTGAATTCAGAGTTTTCCTTCTCCTAGACTGGTTGTCATACCAAAGTTAAAGAGCACAGTCTGCCTTACTATTTACTCATAGCTGGAGGGAGAATAGTTGGGTTCATACCATTCCCAAGAGTATTAGTGCTTAATGAAATGCAAACAGCCTCTTTCAGGATTTGAATTCATAACTGTTATGCTACAATTGCCTTCTTAATTTCAATACAGAGTATTAGAAAAGAAATGGTTGATTTTTGGCCTAAAATCCCTATAAGTAAAAAAAAAAATAAAATGCAAGATGGTGAAGAGAGTGTTCGTTTAGAAGTGAAATCTCAAAAGAATTAAAAAGAGATATTTCAATATTATCATCAGAAGGAAAATGATTTCATTTTTCTATACAGCTTCAAGTTTGTTTTTAATTATACAAGGATATTCGATTTGGTTTATTAAAAAGAAAATTGATCCCTTTTAGATTGATTTTTAACGGCATATCAACCCAACTAGGGTTATTTTATGTCCAGTGTACGTTTATATTTCCAAGACATATGCATAGGTAGATTGATAGCCTAAGTCAATAACTTTAAATCTCAATCAAATCAAAATAAGCAAAGTTTTTTGGATATCGCTAAGTAGTCAATTTTATTGGCTTCTAACATTCACCGTTTATGAATGTTTCAAGTGTGGACCCTAAGAACATGGGGGGGGGGCTGGTATTTGTAGCCCTATCTGGGCAGCATGAATTCTGACTGGGGCTATGGAATCTCTATTTCTACATTGCTATTGCCTAGCAGTCAATGAAGATGTTATTTACAACTTTTAGCTTAGTATGGTGAACCCAGTGAGAATCCAAAGTGAGGTGACCAGCCAATCAGCATATTTTAAACTTTTAACTGAACTGGGTGGGGCACGGATGTTCGGATCTCAGAGGGTTTTTTCAAAAAGTCATCCATATGTGTAAAAGGTCTCGTAAAATAGACCTTTTCCACATATGGATGATATTGGGATAGAAATTCTTAGGAAATAGATTTAAAATATTACATGAAGAAGAGAGATTGGTCTAGATAGTATTGTCAGAAAATCTCCGAACATCATCAGTTAACCTCCCCCCATTTAAACGAGAGGGATGCAACTTTGTTTTTGCTATTCAAAATAAATAGATACAAAAAGAAAAGAAAAAAAGCTTATAACTTTTAGATACAATGAAATTTTTATTAATTAACAATTAAAACAATTAAGTCATTAATCTATTTTACTTTTATACACCCTTATTGAATTCATATCAATAATAATATCACTGAGCTGAGGAGAGAGTAAACTAAGAAAATACTAACACCATAAATAAACATAATAAAATACGATATAAGAAACGAGCTTTTTTTATAGGGCGTATTATGGATTTTACCAAATGACTTAAGATAATAATCAGTAAAAAAAAAAGACAATTTATTTTATGGCAAATAAAGAAAAGTTAAATTCATTGTTGACAGATGTTTCAGTAAATGTTATGACACGTCGTAATAAAAAGCAGACAAGTTATTTTTGTTTGCGTGACAGGTGAGACGATTGAACCAAAATAGTTCTTTAGAAGAACTTTGCAACAGTTAAGAAGAAAAACAGCTGCTTACACTTTGATGGTGTCTGACATTATTTAGATTAAATTTACATTATTTATTATGGATTTTATTAATAAAAGTAAAATATTACGAAAGGAAATTTTGCTGGGTTGTAAAATAATCTCTGAAAAAGAAGAAGAAGAAAGAATGCCCTGGATTCTAAAGTTATCAGTAGATGCAGTTTAGTAAGGGAAACAAGTGGATTCTGTGTTAGAAATAAATTTAAAAAAACTAGGGCAGCCAAAACTACACATCACCATCAATAAATATAAATAGTTGACTGTTCAACAAAGTTATCAAGCCCGGCCTAAATTACAGTTGTCTATTTTAATCTAAGTTCGGTGTGGAAAACCCAGATTATTATAGAATCGAATCATACCACAGGGTATTGCAGATTTTGGAGTAGAGACGATAAAAGTACTTGATTATTTTATTTTTACTCCCTTAGTCTGCTAATCTGAAAGATAGAATCTCAGATTTCTCAGTCAATCATAATTCTCTTCTATATTGCTTTGCCACTCTGTCGGCAATCTTAGAGTACATTGACTGTATATCCCTTGCAGAGGGATAAGAACCCTCACCCCCATTCACCTCCAAAAAAAGGGGTGTCCTAGGTATGATACTAGCCTGCATCAGGTGGTGAGGCTGGAGAATGTGAAGTACCCTTTTATTGTCATTACTCTCATAGTGAGTGGTAGTACCTGTTATGGTCACATCTAAGGGTCAAATTGATGTGTTAGTAAATTATTAGTATTCGATAGGAATACTTGGTACCATATAAGAACTGGGAGTAAAATGAGGAAATCAATCAAACTGTATGTGGAGAAATTACCACTAGTAATAAACTTCCATCCAGTGTAACATCCCATGTTTGTCTACAATTCTCCACATATAAGAACTGCAAATTATTTAATATTAGTTCAAAGTCATTCTCTCACAATCTGGTGTGTTGTTCTTTAATAATAAAAAAAGTTTTCCATCCACCTTAATTACATGAATATACATTTCAGAGGAGTAAAAACATCGACCTTTCTTAAGAAAAATAAAGACACTGAGTGATTTTAAAGGCATGTCAACCCGTATAGGGTCATTTTATGCATAGATGTTTGGGAATCGCATATATTGTTCATGTCTCTTTAAAGGTTTACAATCAGATGTACTTCAGTGCCATACCTAGGATGTCCCTTATTAGAGGGGGGGGGGGTCTTACCTCTGCGGGAGATACAGTCAGCGTATTCTAAGCCCCACCGACAGAGCCAGCTTTGTTTAAATCATTGCCATTCAATTCATTCAAGTTTTTTCCTTTCATTTTTAGTTGATTTTTATCGTAAGAAAATGAAGGAAAATATTAACCAACAAAATGAATTCATGATTGAAATTGCTTCGCTTAATGTGTGTGTGTGTGTCTGTTCTTACAGTCTCATGACTATAAGTTTCACGTATTTTTATTTGTTTTTAAATACAATCAAATAAAACGTGTCCTTTTTAAGGTTTTGTTCCATTTCTACTGGCCAGTATTTTAACACTTTTATAATTTAAGAAAAAGCATTTTCATTTATTTATTTCATACACATTATGATTATAAAGACTTTGAAGTTTTAAAAAGATTTAATAAAAATAAAATAAACAAAAGAGTTAAAATAGTGTGTGTTTTTTATTTTATTTAATACCTCGGGAGAGCAAAAATTAAAAGACGTTTCAAATGGATTTAAGTAAAATTATCATTTTAAAATTTAAAATGATAATTTTACTTAAACTTATCAATCGAAAACCCGAATGATTATTTATTTCGATTGAGAAATTTGATTTTTGAAACAACCTGTTTCAACATGCAAACAACTTGTCACAAAACTTACAGTATGAAAGCCCCTCCCTAGATATTTCAGTTTAAGTATGAATGTCAAGTTGTTTGATAAAATAAACCTAAATGAATGAGTTTTACATTGTAAAATGCATTTAAGAATACAAATAGCCAAGTAATCCCATACCAACATTTTCAAAGTCAAATCTTCAATGAATATTTTAGATAATTAAATAAACTTGTAACCTATTTTCACTTCCTACAGATCAGTATTTTTTATTTAGTACTTAAAAACTCAAAAGCGTAACGAGACGGTGGTTATTTTTATGGTCATTTCAGAAAATAAAAGTTTGAGTCGATTGAATTTAGTTTCTTTTTATGCACTGAAATAAAGTTTTTTGTTTTTTTGTTTTCGTAATTTTCAAATTTAATGTCATTTTTTTTTTTTTTTGTCGACCTAATAAAATAAAATAGAAAAAGAAAACATTTAAAAATCGTATAAAGAAAAACCTAAATTACAACTGAACAACTTCACCAAACTAAAAACTTAAACCCAATAAATAAAATAATTCGATCAATAAATTAGATTTAATCATCTCATACAATTCGACTGATTGAAGAACAAGTACAATTTTTTTAAATATATTATTTCTAAATGATGACCTTTTTGGGCCGCAAAGTATTCCTTTATGTGTTGGCCAAGTGAGTTAGGATCAAAACACGTGAGTTGTCAAGTGTATAACAAGCACATGCTATTTTTCTCATGGCGAATCCAATGAAAACAAAACAGGTAGAAGTAAAAAGAGTCGCGGAAAGGTGTCTTTTAGGGATAAAAAAAACCTTTAATAAAAAATTAAGAGTAAAGGTTTATTTTTAGGGGACAAAGAGACTTTATTCACTTTATGTGCTACAATTTAATCATTGTAAAATCAATTCGTAGATTTCCGGGTTTTCCAATCAAAGTAAAAAATATATAAAAATAAAATAAGGGTTTTTAAACCTAATCCGCTTAAAATAAAAAAGGTTATACCTTTTGTTTTTTTTTTTTTTTTACTCTTACTAAATAAGCTAATGCCATGAATCAAACAAAATAAATTAAATAAAATTAACAATTTAGGCCCTATTTAATAATATGGATCTTCTTGGGTTCGATTTTGAACATTATTGTGTGTGTACCTAACATCATTACTAGATGAGCCTACGGCGAAGGTTTTACCACTAACAACCACCTTAAACTCTCAAAATCACTGGTGATTATTGTTTGAAGCAAAATACAAATAGAAAAATAAATTCCAACGAAATAAGTGAAAAATTATTTAACATTAAAGTCACTCTTAGATTAAAAGAAATACAAACGAAAAAAATGAAAAAAATGTGACTGTTTTTAATGTTAAAGTTTACTTAATGTTCATTACTTGAGTTATATAAAGAAAAAAATATCAACAATCAATAAATAAAAAAGCGAGTCTTACAGAAGGAAATAATAAATAAATTCAGTAAAACTTTTAAGATAATTATTAGTTATTTTCTGGGATTGATATTTTTTGTGTTGAAAAAATCCCAAACAAATAACTTCATTACCATATGAGCAATAATGAATTTTCTTTAATCGCTTGAGTAGATAATAATTAAACAACAGACAAAATATATTCAGTGCATTGAAAAAGATGAAAGTTTTGGCGATCACCGAAAAGCTTGATCTCGTCTCGTTTTTATTCAATTTATATAAATAAATAATCAAACGTCTTTACTAGATGAGCAACAAAAATAGCCTTACAATTATTCACTAATCCCGAACTATTGATTGTTTATTTACAAATGAAACAAGATTCCATATTGAATAAATGGTAGGGTGTATTAAAGACTTTCTTGAAGTCTAAGCAACAATGTTTAGACTCGAAACCGAAATGATTAGTTTAAAATTATTTAAAAAATAACTCACATCATTACTAGATGAGCAAGACGATTTTACTTCATTTACAAACAAGAAGCCTTCGTATCATAGTAATTTCGAGAAGAAGAAAAATGGAAGATAAGAAAACTTACCAAAGCATTAGCTACTCCAGTTTTAACGGGTCCTCCACCACCAGCAACTAAAAAATGTTTCTCATCCAAAGCCCGGACAGTATAAAGAGGAAAGTCAGTTTTGGCGAGCAATCCATACGACGACGCCATGACTACAATATGAACGTTTTCACTTTACACCGGCGCAGCACGTCTCTCTACACACAAGAAATAAGCATTAAAAATATCCGAGAAATAAAAAATAACTTTGATACAAATATAATTAAAACTTTTCCTTTTTTTTTTAAATTAACAACCAGTTAAAACAGGACCGATTCATTCAGCTGATTTTCTTTCTTTCTTTTTTTATTGTATAAATTAAAAATAAAAATATAAAACTACGTGTCGTTTTTTTGGTGCGGTCCGATCAAGTCATCAGTAAAACGTGGAATCGGAAACGAAACGAAAAAGAAGAAGAAGAAGAAGAAATGGTCCAATTTTAGTAGAGGTTGCCGGTTCTTGCTCAACTGGTAGATTTCACTTGTAACTATTATTATTATTATTTTATTATTATTATTAAAAATAAAAATAAATTGCCCGACTTCAAAAGGAAAAATAAAATCAGCTTTTTTTCATTATTAAATAATGAAATTCACAGATGAGGCACACATAAGATCTTGTGGTCAATTAAAAGACCTGCGAGATGCATTTTTAAAAAAATGATGTTATTTTCCCCTTTACTTTGCAGTTATTTCCATGTGAAAACTATTGAAAGATTCATTGAAAAAAAAGTTTCGTCTTCTTTATCAATTTTTTGTGAGTAGGGCTTTATTCAAGAGTTGAAAACCGAAATAAAAATTTATTTTTTTATGTTAGTGTTTCTTGTTTTCCTCAAATTAATGAAATAGAAAAAAAAGAAACATTCAAAAAACCTGAAATTATATTACATTTAATTTTTTTTAATTTATTGCAACATAAAAAAAATGCAGATTCTGCAGTTTGCAGTTTTCTTTTTTCTTTTTATAAAAAAATTAACAAAATGAAGAAAAGTATCACAATTTATTCATGATGATGATGATGATGATTTAACTTCATCATCTTCTAGAGAATGGACTTTAGTTCTTTCATTTTCTGTCTTTAGGCTACAGTCCCAGGCGTCAAAAAGGGCTTAGTTTTCGAGTTACGATGCTCTACAAGTAGCAGTAATAATTTTAGCGTAATTATTAATTAAAAATCAAAAAAGTGTCTTTTGTCTTTTTTTACATTTTTTTTTTAATATTTTACTCCACTTCAAAAATAGGGTCATTTTTCGTAAAGTTTAATGTGGCCTTTTTAGAAATCATCTGTTTAAAGAAGAAATCTGGCTTTTAAAAAAAAATACCATATACAAATTTGTTACTTTGTTTTGTTTGCATAAACATTAAAGCGAGTGACATCTGGTGAGATTGGTAAGAAAGAAATGATGAGCTAGATAATAGCTCTTTCCACTTCTCCCGTCTACTTACAATGGGCTCTCAAAAGATGTTTGCAGAGCAAGATGAGCTATCAGGTCAGAGGTCAGGTTAAATAAACCAGTCGGAACAACGACCGCATTAAAGTTAAACAAGATTAAATGTTTTATAAAGTAGTATTCAATAAAAACATAAGATATATACACTTTAGCCAAGCAAGATGTGATATTGTAGAGATGCGAAAGTTAATACAGAGAATCCGAAGTTCACCCGGTGGATTTCTAAGCAATTATGACAAAAACTGGTTTGTACGTATATGGTTCGGCGCATTGTTAAAAAAAATTAATAAGAATTATGGACCAATCAGAAACGTTCGTGCCCAAAACAATATATGTTTTCGACCGAGCCCTGTTTGATCCACCCAAGAAATATAAATAAGACCTTTTCAGCTTAGCAGAGTTTCCACAACACAACCCTTTGCTGCTTGTCGACTACTACTAAGATTCCATGACCCCAACAGACCGCGCCACTCCTTACTTGATAATAATACGACGTTGGCAGATATAAGATTCCTTTCAACACAGACTGTAAAATATTACTTTCCTCTACTGCACGAACATTTAAGTACACTAAAAAAGGGTAATTATGAACTTTTTTTTAGTAAATTAGGGTGTCCCAGAAAAAACAGAACCCACAAATTTTGTAATAAAACTGTTAATTTTAACTCGGGGTTTAGGGTTGGGGTTTAGGGTTAAGGTCGGGGTTTAAGGTTAGTTTAATGGGAAAATAAATAAATAATATGGGTTCTGTTTTTACTGGGTCACCCTGTGCTGGGTGACCCAGAAAAAAACAGAACCCTAACCTTAACCCTAATCCCAACCCTAACCCTAAACCCTAACCTAACTCTAAACCCCCCTAATTAAAATTAACAGTTTTATTACAAAATTTGTGAGTTCTATTTTTTTCAGGGACACCCTAATTTACTAAACAAAAGTTCATAATTACCTAAAACAAATACATAAATGCATTATACAGGAAGTAGGATGTAGGCTCGCGTCCTAAAGAATGTTACTTATTAATAGCACTTGGGGGGGTCAAAGCCCCCTTCTTAAGGGTAAGAGGCACAAGCGTCTAAACCATGTGAAGTGTTTGCCGGTCCCAGATGAAGAGAGCTCAGAATACCCAGGCTGCTGCCTAAATACTCTAGCCACCTATCGGCGAACACCATGCAGCAAGGGGAGATAACCCTATTGGACTCATGTCTACCCGGAAATACCATTTTACTGACCCAACAGAGAGAACAAAGTTGACAGTTCGGTAAATAAACGCAAAAGTTACAAGTGGTTGAAGCAAGAATTAAAGGGTTCTTTTTTTTTTTTCGCAAAGTGTTATATAGGGATTATACAAATGACGGTCATGTGTTAGTGATTTGTCGCCGAAATTTGCATATCTATGGCTGACGTGCGTTGTAAAGTGATTCTGTATTTGGGTGTTTTGGCTACCAGGTCAAACCCACAAGTGTTTGCTTCAAACGTATTTATGAGCAGCAAAGGGATCAGACGAAAGGATTCTTGGTTGACTTATTGGTGAGTCCTGATTGGTCGAAAAACTAGTTATTCTGTCACGTGACGTATTCTTGCTTAATTACTCTCTCTCTCTCTCTCTCTCTCTCTCTCTCTCTCTCTCTCTCTCTCTCTCTCTCTCTCTCTCTCTGTGTGTGTGTGTGTGTGTGTGTGTTTTGGCGCGGGTTTAAAATTCTATCATCCAATCATGGGAGTTCTATTTCTTGAATGTGAAAATTTAATTTATTTAGTATTTGATTATTCTCATGGTATAAGCCGTAAGCTTACTGTCTAAACCTTAAAAAAACCCTCTCTCTCTCTCTCTCTCTCTCTCTCTCTCTCTCTCTCTCTCTCTCTCTCTCTCTCAATCTCCCTGTGTCTTTGTGTCTCTATCTCAGCCCCCCCTCTCCTCCTCTCTCTCTCTCTCTCTCTCTCTCTCTCTCTCTCTCTCTCTCTCTCTCTAATTTATTTAGTATTTGATTATTCTCCTGCTATAAGCCGAAGCTTACTGTATAAACCTTAAACCTGTACAAGGAAGAGTAATAATGTGGAAGCGCGCTTAGCGTAATGATTACCGTCATAAGAAATGGAATCAGCTACCCAAGTTCAAATACTGTGTCCATTTTTTTTTTAGTGGAACTACGTAGCCTGGGCGGTTTGGTATGGAGGATGAGCTGTTGCCCAGCCCTCTCCACTCTACTGCTGTGATCCAAAGGAAAGATAAGAAGCCAATGCAATTTGGCAGCGGTAGTGTCACGGAGTTGCTGGGTAACACTGGAGTTCAGCATCACATCACCTTAAGGACTCCCTCTCCGGATTTTACTCCCAAAGCCATCCTTGGAATGAGGTAAAGCCGCTAAGCAGTGGAGTTTTATATCGGTCTTTTCCTTGTCCTAGATGGGTTGCCATCCATGGTAAAGAGCTATTTCTAAATCTTTTGGGGATTTATGCGAGTAGGAAGTACCCCAACCCTATTACATCCGCTTTTTGACGAATATTTATCTTGTTTTTGTGATACTGGTTTTACATACTCTCTTCATCGAACAAACGAGGATTGTGAGAGTGCCAGTTAAGTCACTTGTTAGAGATCTAAGTCCACAAGTCCACTAAGTATCTGAGAAGTTCTGAAATTCACTGAATTTATACTCGACACTTGTCGCTGGACAGGAAGAAATACTGCGTTTCTCTGCTTACTCGGCAGTCGTGATTTGGACGATGCGACAAAGGGATTCCACGAAGGTGAGTCCTCATCTCAGACGCTGGTGGCTTTTTATAAGCACCAGTCAAAATTAAGCCTGAGAGACAAAGACTCTCTTGATTGGAATTTGGTGAAAGGTGCGTGCAAGCCTCGTCGAATAAAAGGTACTGACCTTGAATTTCTTTCAGATGTTGCAGGAGTTTGGCTATCTGGAAAATCATCGCAACCCATCCCAGGTAAGTTTGTGAGGATTAAAATTAGATAAAATTAAATAAATAGATAAAAAAAACAATCTCCGAAAAGAACCCTCTGGGCCTGCACAGAAAAAAGTCCCTTCCTACCACTAAGAAGATCAATCGGTTATTCCAAACTCAAACCTTGACTGGTAACAGACGCTTTTGACTCTCTCAGTAAATAATTATGAACCTAGAAATGAAGTTTGAAACCTAAAAGTATCTTTGTTTTTGTCTCTTTTTCTCTTCCTTTAATTCCTTGTGCCTGACAACCCACAAGAAGGAAGAACCGCATATAATGGGGTTTAAAATAAACAACCAGCGAACACTCACCAAAAATAACCAAGAGCTTAATCTCACATAAAACCTTAACGTCATAAGTTAGACTTCTTTTTTTTCTTTCTTTCTTTCTTTTTTTTTTTTTTTTTTGTCACGTTTTGAATAACGGATTAACTTCTAGAGAATGTAATCTCATTGGAACCCCCTTTTTTTCTTTTTTTTTTTTTTTTTTTTTTTTTTTTTTGGTGCCCACCATTTTTCGTTTGTTGTCCCCACCCCCACCCTCACCCCATTTAGATGACAGAAATTCAGAGTTCTCCGGATGTTTGAGGGAAATTTATGTTTATTATTTTTCTTAATGATTTTTTTCTATTTTTTCCTTTTTTTTTTTTTTTTTTTTTTTTGGCTTGTGAACTAATTCTCAGTGAGGGACCTTTAATTATCATTTCATTTTATTTTTGTCAAATATTTAATGTTTTATTTTATACATTTGTATTTCACTGTTGATTTCTTTCTTGTAAATAAAATTCCAATAATTCCCGTCTCCATCACAGTTATGTAAATAAGAGATTAGCTTATACTATCACGGAGAGTCTGGTACGTTTTGGTGACTGTAGTGCTGAAGGTTTATAGAATAAAAGTGACGCTATGGTGAAAGGATCGTTGTATGTTGGTTGGGGGTAAATTTTATGTGAAATGTAACATTAAAGAAACAAGCAAAACAGTACAATTAATCACGAAGAAGTTGGAGTCGTAATAAAAATTGTCTTTTATATGTGTATTATAAATTATATCAAATGAACAAGAAGTTACAAAGATGTGGTTTAGTTAATGAATTTTCCTTTTTACAAATTCTTATTAGTGTTAAAGCTTACATGTATTTGTTTACCCGATTCGAGGAGGATTGGTATTCGTGAACTTGTCTGTTCGCTGGCCGCTGCCTTTCTGCTCTCTACTATTATAAATCGTTCCTTTCTCCGCTCTCAGAATGTCCGTTAGTTAGCGGGAGTTTTGAATTTTTGGTGTCGGTCAGTCAGGCTTTGTCTATTTTTAGGATACGATTTTTTTTCTTTGTTCCTCCAAACTTGGTCTAACAAGAATCTACAGCTTATGAATCATTACAGGACTATTATGGGTGTTTTTGAAGTCAGTAAATGGATTTAGTTGTTAAAGATAGGATAGTAATGACCAGCCACCCCCTCCATTTTACGTCCTTGTGCCAAATGTGTTGCATTTTTTACTGCAATAAATAATAGAACAACAATTTCTACGGTTGGAGCGTGTTGAAGAGAATTACAAATGGTGAGTAATCTTAGTGACAACCAGAATACATTTCTACTATTTGCAATGCCAGCCATATTTTTAACCTTCCGATTGTACAAGTTTAGGGGACAATTTCATTGGCATTTGACCTTTTGTGCAACCATGTCCGCAGTGTTCAGTCACGTCAGGTGGTTCATATTGTCTTGAATCAGTGTGTACAACCTGACATGTGTGAGGATTAAAATAAAATTTAAAAAAAACAAAACTACCATGAGCCTTCACCGGAAGAACCCCCTGAGCATGTGCGGGGAAAAGGACCTACTTCTGACTCCGAAGATAATCTCTCGGCCATTCTGACATAGGCTTTAACTCAGACAAGACACTACTACTGGCCAGGGAGAAGTTCCCTTGCCAGGTGGTGGCTATGAACCGTGAATAAAGTCTAAATCTTAAAACCACCTTTGTCTTTGTCTCTTCCTTCTTGCTTTGAATTCCTTTTCAGCACGACCACCAAATAAGATGGGGTTAAAAGCAAACCTAAGAACACGCACCAGGAATAACAAGCTACCTTTTAAACCTAAAATATTTAATCCCTTGCTACCCCGCACATGCGTGTCCAGTTGGAAAGGGCAGTTTCATGAAGACCAACATTGTCTGCTGCTTCTACGTGTACAGTATTCTGCGTGTCAACTATTTGCAGTGCTAGTTATTACTTTAATCTTCCGATTGTACAAGTTCAGGGGACAATTTCATTGGAATTGGATCTCCTGTGCAACCATGTCCGCAACGTTCAGTTGCGTCAGGTGGTCCATGTTGTCTTGAATCAGTGTGTACGACCTGACATGCGAGTAGTTTTATGAGGACCATATTACCTTTAGGACCCCTTTTTGATCTCGATTAGGAAAGGACATGTTTTTCATTTACACCGTCAATATCCTATTGTTTGTTAGGAGTTAGGGGTTAGGGGTAGAGGTTAGTTTTATAATTTTTTAAATCTAAAAATCGTCTGTTAAAACAACCGGATATTGACTGTGTAAATGAAAAACATGTCCTTTCTTAATCGAGATCAAAAAGGGGTGCCTAAAGGTGATATGGTCCTTTCATGAAGACCAACATTGTCTGCTGCTTCTGTGTAGATGAAGCATTTTACTTCTAGGTGTTCCGTTTCAGTAGTCAATGGTTGTTACATATATCGTATTCGTTTGTGGGCAACAACTTCCTCTTCTTTTTCGTCAGTGTCTATTTTCATGTCTTCTCTTCTCAGCTCTGTCTACCTTGATCTTGTTACACTTCAGCCTTCACGTCTTGTGGAATCGTACATTGTTGACGTTCAATGCTCCATCAACGCCACTGTCAGCGGGGCCTAGAATACGTCCGCAGTATTTTCGGAGAAGGAGTAAGATCCCACTATCCCAAAAAGGGGTGTCCTGTGTATGACACTAAACTACATCTGCTGGCGAGGCTCTATTTTTAGTTCCCTGTCGAGTGTGGAGTACTACTTCATTTCTATTAATCCCATGTCCACTCTGATCGCAAATAAAACAATTAACGACAAAGTTAATACATATATACACATTCACTATCACGAGATTTTTTTTTCCATTTGATATTTTGAATAGGAGACATTAATTTTTCTTTTCAGAGTGTCTGTGAACTTTTTTTTTTCTGACGCCCCACCATGTCGGATCAACGCAGGGATTTTAATGGGGCATCCGGCGAAGATCCAACTCATGATTCGGTAATAATGAATCTGCGAGACTACCCCCCCTACCCAGGCGACGCCGGGTAGCCGCTTCTAGTTCAAAATACTTTCACTGGCAATCGACGAATACTTTATAATTTATAAAAAAAGATATAAAGTATCCAACCTACTCAAAAAAAAGAAAAAAAAAGAAGGGAAATGAAAAAAAAAAAACGTTTGTCATAAATTGCTGAATATTATGAAGAAATCTGGTTCAAAGAAAAAAATTCAGATATTGTTCGAATTTCATTGATACTAAATTGATGATTTTAATATCCGGTCGGTCAGATTTTGGGATTTTTTTTTTTTTTTGCTTTTTTTTCTGTTTGCTCTAAACTTGATAATATAAACATAGATACATTTACTTATTCGAGAATGGACAAACAAATATTGATCTTTTGAGTATCTATTGTAGTCTGTGGGGATTAAAATAAAATTGAAATAAGAAGAAAAAAAATAACAAACTCCCATGAGCCTTCACAGGAAGAACCCTCCGCGCATGTGCGAGAAAGGGACCCACTTCTGACCCCCAAGATAATCTCTCGGCCTTTCTAGTTTAGGCCTTAATTGTGTCTGGTCGCTACCAGTGGCCAGGGAGATATTACCTTGCTACAGGCAGCCTAAATCATAAAACCATCTGTTTGTCTCTTTCCTTTGGTTCCTTGAATTCCTTTCTTTTCAGTGCGACCACCAAATGAGATTGGGTTAAAAGCAAACCCCTAAGAACACGCACCAAGAATATCCAGCTACCTTTAAACCTTAAAGCACAGAACCTCTTGCTGTCCCATAAGTCTAATGCTTAGTGCTTATAAAAGTCCGTCGGAGACGATAATGATCTCACTCGACATGGGATGAAACTTGTGCTTGAGATATTTTAAGTGAAAAGAGGGACACAAACATCAGTCCACTGTCTTGGCAGTCCGGCAGTTGATCCAGCGGCAGTGAAAAGTCTGAGACGACTGGACTGCCGAATATCGGAAAAATTATAGTTGAATTATCTCCCCCTGCAGCCAGGGGACGAATCGCCAATATACGATATTGGCGCCAAAATTAAACCCCTTGAAGGAAGTCACTTATCAAGGGGCCGTCTACCAGGCGAGCCACTTTATCAAGTGCTCTCTTCACCCTCAGCACTTGTCTTGTAGACAGTCAACCAGCGAGTGGAATAATAATTCCAGCGCTCACCTTTACCTTTTAAACCAGAGAGTGGTTTCATCCAGCGCAAACTTTACCTTACCTTCAACCTCAGCTAGATAAGTCTGGCTAGTAAATGCCACAAATTTGCAACCCCCTTTTTGTACCTTTTGAATATATGTTTCTTTAATTTTCAACTGTTGTTCTCGTCTCCTTTCATCCGAAATTACTTGCCTACCACCGGGAGATTTTAAGAGTCCCAAATATCTCTTACCAGCTGCCACGGGGTGCTGTCTAAGGTAGTATTGAGTCACTTCACGAGAGGCAAGCCTCCTCGAAAGCCTCAACGCTTGCACTCTAGCACCCGGTGGGGATTTATGTGAGTAGATAGTGCCCCAATTCTTTGTAATAAACAGTATTAACATGCAAGCGTATGGTGATGAGGAAAAGAACAAAACACAGATTTTAAGTTCAAAATTGTATTGAAAAATAACATGAGAACGGTGAAAAGATAGAAATGAGAATTACAGGATAATTTTGGTGATAGTTGTGTCTTGAATAAAAGTCAGTGAGTGTCCGGTGGCCGAATCAGTTGTAATGTTAGGAGTTGATTATGCGAGCTTGTCTTGTGTTTTAGAGTCGTTAGCGGTTGCTGAACGAAGTGGGATTTGTATCAGTCGGTGTATCTGTTGTTGTTGTTGTAGGCAGAATATTGTGTATTGGTAGTAAGCGTTTTTGGTATCGTCGAATGATGTAGAAATGTTCGCTCGTTGACTGCCTGTGAGGTCAGGTTTGGGTAAGTAGGTGGGGGTGTGATCGGCCGCGTTTGATGTATCCTTCGCTTGCTAGCCCTCGTTGGTAGTGTGTTCGCTCGACGCCTGAACCTCTGACTGTCGTCTGCCTTTCAAAGCTGTTTATTTATAGAGAACCGCTGCCGAAAATCGGATCCATTGAAGTTATTTTCATTTCACCCGGTAATTGCTTTCATTGGATGAAAATGCGAATTTTATTTACCAATTTTATTTTATTTAATGTCAGGAATTGATTATCAAAGCGGAACTCCCGATCGGAGCCCATGCGCAGATATGTGTTAAAATGGTCATTCTGTTTTAGGCTACGATAGAGGACACTTCCGATTTTGGGGTCTCTGCCTTATGTTTGTTTTGTTGGCAAGTGTATGTATCTTTTATTATGGATTGAAGTGCTGAATTAGTGAATCGGGAGATATCTACATTTGCATATGCAACATCTTCTACTATCGCAGCTTGATTCTTAGCAAGCAAGCAGATTATTTGTCGCTAAGTAAACTCGTCAGACAAATCATTCTGACAAGAACGAGTTCAGTCCTCGTTAGAATCAATCTCGTTTTCCAATGGATGTTACTTTATTAACGGCCTTAGAATATAAAAACGATCTAACTGTTGCGCACTCCCCAAAAATAAAAATAAGATGAAAGATAAACTAGTCAAAATTAATAATGAAACTTCCTCATCTCAGAAAGTCGAACAATTAAAGACAAGTAGTCAGCTAATAAATTTATGAATTAAAAATATAAAAAAGCTACCTCTGGAAGGATTTGAACTCACATTCCATCTCCTTTGTGGACTTTTCGATATGGACTGCGCCTTAAAAATTAGGCTACGAAAGCTCATTAGCATGTATCAATCAAATTAAGACATATACTTACATTCTTCCTTATTCAATTTACTCTGTGCCATATTGTTTGTTTACACATAGTAGTAGTAGTAGATATAATAGTCTTTTAATTTTTTGAACAAATTACTTTCATTATTAATTTTCATCTTTCATCTTATTTGCATCATTTAGAATTTTCGGACTGTTGTCTTGCTCTTTATTGTTATATGCACCACGTTTTCCAATATACCCTCCGACCTTCTTCAGGTGTTTCTTGTTGAATTCGGGAACCTTCTTGTCAAACAATATTAAATAAAGGTTTCGGTTCGAGGTTCTGTGAAGACTCCCGATTACGATATGAAGTCTCCCGAGTTCGACAAAAAGATCCCTGAAGAAGGCCAGGCGGCATATCGACCGAAACGTGTATATAACAATAAAAAATGAGGACAAATCTAAATAATACAAATTAGCAGGCCTGATCTAAAAAAGAAATTCAGACAAACTGTCATTTCATATTTGTTGCTTTTTCATCTCATCGGAAGCTTCTTTATTATCCTATCCATCTAACTTTTTGTTACCAGGATGCAATCATAATATTAATACTCGTGTTCCTTAATTGTATGACCGTTGTCATCTTGCAACACCTTCTGGTTAAAAATGAGACCGTCTAAATCGCCCAAGGTGTAATACAAAAATGTAAATCCTGATTATCTGGTGATGCTTAACCGCCAAATTCTTTTTTTTATGAGTGTCGTCACCTCAACTGCATTCCATTTTCATTATAAAGAAAGAAGGGGAAGAAAAAGAACATGCTACAAAGAAAAATATAAGAAAAAAGAAAGGAAAAATGAGGGTAGAGGAAGAGAGAGGAGGTGAGTACGCGGAAGTGGTAACGCTAATCTGTTTCAGTCAAACTTATGAAAAGATGAAAAGAAGGAAAGAAAGAAGAGAGAGAGAGAGAGAGAGAGAGAGGGGGTTAAATCAAGATTATTATACTTTTTACATGTTGGCAATATCTCTTAAGTAAATATATCAAACGTAGTAATAATAAGATTATCATACTGCAGTATATCCACGGGTCCTGCTAGTTTAAAATAAAAGACTACGCATAACTGAGGTTAGATTTGTATATTAAAAATTACGGTAAAATATTTTTCTGTGTATTTGTATGATTACTGATTTTAGAATAAAATGGCGAATAAAGATAAATATTATAAAACAGAATATTTGGATGAAACACTTCATAAAAATCTAATTTGGATTGATAACGAAAATATATATTGCAGTGATTTGTACTGTTCCCAGTGGATCACCTTTCACGCAAAGTACTTATAGCGTCCGCGCGCGCATGTGTGTGTGCGCGCGCGCTCGCGTTTTAGTTCTACAGCCTCAGTGATTCATGGTCATGTGATCCTGATCTGTATTTTCTACTCATTCACTTCATACCAGCACCAATGGACTGAGCCTTCAAACATGACGACAATCATTTGACATCCTTCATCCTCAGTCGCGACATGTCGCTTGTTTGCAAATATGGAAAGGTTAATGAAAAGAAACCTAACTATATATATATATATATATATATATATATATATATATATATATATATATATATATATGCTGTTGTAAGGTAAAACTGAAATACTTGAAATAAATTCAAGTCTCACACAACCAAATGTTGAGTACACAGATAGCTAAAAAATAAAAAGGCTCCGACGTATACTTTCCCTATAATCATATTCTATCAAATAACGACCGCTACTATTTATAATACAGAAACATGAACTCACGTGACTTAGTTTAATTTACATATTTTAAAACATTCTTCCCACCTTGTAAAATGAGAACTGCTTTATATATATATATATTTATTTTACTAATCCTAACCATATCAAGTAGGGAGCTTTGATATACAATTTGACGTTGGTCCGTATTAGCCGTTGGCCCTGGATATCAGTTTCCTGTTTGAAAAAAATATATATTTTCAGTAGGAGCTGATAACTCATCTAGAGTTGGTGCAGATCTATTACTATTGAAAAGTGAATTCGATACTCGCAGGGTGCCCCATACTAGCTACCTTATGTGAAATCCTACCCGTGGTGAATGGGTTGGATAACCTTTTCTTTCTAGAATTGGTAACGGAACACGTATCGTACTAATACTTTCTTCAATGGCGACGTCTTCGTCGTCATGAACCACCAAATGAAGATGGGAATTTCCCTTGCACTGTGTGTGACCGCATCTGCAAATCCAGAATTGGACTAACTAGCCGCCAGAGGATCCACAATTGTTGAAGACATGGAGTGACGTCATCGTCGTCTGCGACGGACTTCTAATAGGAAAAGGAAAAAGAGGCAAACTTGTTTGAGATTCATGAATTTAGCCGAAGTGGGGAGTGTCATATCAAGAGAGTTGAATATTGATCCAAAATTCGAATCAAGCCGCCAGAGAATGGTGACATTGGCGTACCATTTTCACCAAATATTTGGACGACTACAATGACAAAATTTCCAACAAACTACGGGCACTGATTGGTTGTGTAAGTTCTACAGATTTTGAATTCATTGAATCCTGCGAGCATATTGAATCGGCATTAAACCGGCTGGACTCAATACACATTAAAAACCCGAATGAAGTCTTCGCCCGCCATCTACTAACCACACGGAAGCAAGGACAGGATGAGTCATTTGACGAGTCTAGACTCAGGCGAGACTGCTAATTTAAAGATAGAACAGCTAAACAAGTCGGTGATGAAGCTGTGAGAGATTCGTTTACGACAATGGTTTATTTTTCACACATTACGCAATATAAACAATGTCACATAATTAAAACAAAACCAAAAAACGTAATGTTGGTTGTTGTAGTAATGTGTGGAGGGTGATTACTAATTAGGACTCGGGTGGTCACTACTAGAATAGGATCTATTCTAGTAGTGACCACCCGATTTGTTTTTTTGTTTTTTTTTTTGGTTTTGTTTGATTGTTTGTTTGTTTTTATTTTTACATAGTCTGAAAGTTGATTATAAGTTTACTTATACATATTAAACATTTCTATTTTGATAGATAATTTGAGTTGGTGAGCAAACATTTTGGTGAAATCGATGTTTGGAAATGTTTTGTTAGTGTATTCCAATTGTTGATGCAGGATCCTGTGATAGATTTAAGGCCATAGGTTTTTGTTGTAAAAATGGTTTGAGAGTTCACCTGCAGTTGAACGCCTAGTAGAGACAGTGTAAAATTATTTTTTTAGGGATGAAATAGTGGTTGAACGTTAAGGGTAATGTACCAGTCCGTTTTTTTGTATATAAGGTGTGTGCCAGATGTCCACTTCTACTTATAGACTCGCCAATAACCATGTGACCAACCTATTGGCCAACCACTGGCAGTGCTCTGCTGCTGATATTGTTATTTATACCAGCTGTTCTGGTCATACCTACGCATATTGCTTTAAACCTTTGTGGACGACGGAACATAGGATTATATCACTGGACCCTTGACACTACGTAGGATTCCATAACTCAGGAATTATTCACTTACCAAAGGATTCTATAGCCCAGGACTTACTTACTTTAAGTCCTTTACAACTGGCCAAGGATGGCGGTTAGAAACTTAACAATTTGTCCATGGGCTAGCAGACAATTCATTACGTAGACATTATCTTTGATTTTAAGGACTTTATAATGTTTGTACAAAGATTCTGCATGGGCATGGAAATCTGTAAAGGAGAGAATACGCATGGCATTGTTTTGTTGTAATTCAATGCTGTGGAAGTTTGCGGACCTCTGTTGGACCCCAAGTTTGACATGCATGAGTAAGGTGAGATGAAAAAATTGAATAGTAAACACTAAGGAGTTCTTTTTCAGGAAGATAGTGCCGAACTTTGGCCAGTTTTCTGTTGCCTCTGATGAGTTTTGGTAATAGTGCAATACAATGGGATTTCCAGTAAGTTTCTCATCAAGCTTAAGTTATTTGTGGGGATAACATCACCAGCAATCAGACAAAGATTACTTAAAAGTAACAATTTATTCGGCAAAATAATTAATAACAACCACGTCGGACCCTGTATCAAGTTTTGGCTATAAACCAAGAGTTTGGATAAACCTATTTCTGAGTCTTAGCCTTGTGGGGATCAAAATAAAATTTTATTTTTTTTTAAATAAATAAGATATAACAAACTCTCATGGCCTTCACCGGAAGAACCCGGAAGAACGGAGAAAAAGGACCCACTTTCGACCCCTAAGAGAATCACTCGGCCATTCGAGTGGAGGTCTAGACGCTACTACAACTGGCCAGGGAGATATGTCCTTGCCACGTAGTGGCTATGACCCTTGAATAAAGCCTAAATCATAAAACCACATTCTTTCTTTGTCACTTTCTTTTCGTTCCTTGAATCCCTTCCTTTTCGGCGCGACCACCAAATAAGATGGGGTTAAAAGCAAACCCTAGGAACACGTACCAAGAATAACTACAGCCCACCTTTAACTCTTAATGTCCTATACCACCCCTTTCCACTCGGGCGGAAGTCACATTCATTTTCCTAATCTACCCCAAATGATAGCCTTCGTTTCAATGCAATGTTAAACATATTTAGAAGTCTTTGATTTAAGGGAAATAACAGGTAACTTTAAATGAAAAGGCCATTTTTTGATAAATGGTTATAGGAATTGGGCTCTGGACTTAGAAAATTCTCAACAGGATGTTAAGAGTTAAACCTTAAAACACAAAACCTCTTGATCCCCCCCCCCCAATAGTCTTCATTCTTGACAGGGGGTATTCTGAATGATCAGGACAGGAAACCAAATCTCTGACATATACGGTTGATTATCTTCCATCAGAATACTTGATGTTGGCCCGTATTCATAATGGCGCCCCCCATTTTTATTTGGGGGTGGGGGTTAATGAAATGATCTTAATATCGTAGATTAGTAATTGAAAAACAACAAATTCAAAAATTGAATAAACAAACATTTTGTTGAATTGTTTTGTGATATAAGGTGTGCTGGAATCCACCGCTTAAACTTATAGACTGTGTGGGCGCGTGGATTAAAGCCAGCCAATCAACACGCTCGAATACGTGGTTAGTTAGCTATTTAATCACCGACTTGGAAAGCCGTTCATTTGCATGTATTCGCTACTGACGAACGGATGGGCAACCAAGGACTCTGCTCAACCAAAGGATTCTACCCAACACTAAGGGACACCGAGGAACAACCAAAGGTTTCTTTACTAAGGATCAGCCTTTGCTTAACACAAGGGATCTCCACTGCAAAGTGCTCTCACTTGAAGCCTAAAAATGGCCACAAAAATCGTAACATTTTTTAAAATTGTATTTTAACATTTCGAGCTTTTGCAGAAGCAAAGTCACTTATAACTTGGTCAAATTCTATCTTGTCTACAGTTTCATGTCCCATTGACAAATGAAGGACAAATTAGAAAAGCGATCTTGTGACTTACTCGATCTGTGGGGTGGCAAGAAGTTAAATGTTTTAAGTTAAAAGGTGGCGGTGGTTATTTCTTGTGTGTGTTCTTAGGGTTTTGCTTTTAACCCTATCTTATTTGGTGGTCGCGCTGAAAAGGAAAGAACGAAAAGAAAGAGACAAAGACAGAAGGTGATTTTATGATTTATGCTTTATTCACCGGTCATATCCACCACATGGCAAGGAAATAAAACCTTGGCCAGTGGTAGTGTCTAGACACACTAAAGGCCTAAGTCTAAATGCCCGAGAGCATGTTTTGGGGTCTGGATGTTGGTCCTGTTTCCAACACATGCTCAGAGGATTCTTCCGGTGAAGGCTCATGGAAATTTATCTTTTAATATTTTTTTTTAATTCCCCACAGATCTCAAGTAACTTTTAATGATTTTCAGTTTTGAGAAGCTTCGCGGTAGCAACAGAAATTGTGAGCGTCAAAAACTGTCACAGAGCAATCACAATATTTGGCACTGTTTCTTGAACTTGCAATTAATAGATCCATCTCAGCCGTTTGATAGCCGATGATTTGGTCATCATGGTCATGTCAGGTTCTACTTTGAAATTGCCTCTTAAAACTTCTGAAGTCAAAGAATTCCGAAAAGCAGCCTAGATACGTCCAAGTTAACATTGTATTCGCTACCGAAAATTTTAGCTTTTCGCTTTCAGTATCTTCCAGGATTGTTTACGACATTAATCCAGGGAATACAATTTGCAGATGAGACTTGGGGTCAAATCGTACTTCCAGTTCATTTATAAGTCCATCATGATATTCGTAAATATTTCTCTTAACTTATTGCACACGTGTGTAGCCTACATCAACTTCCTTTTCTTCGGGTAGCTTTCTTTTTATTCTAACCCGCTTTTCAACGGGAATTTCCATTTCCTTACACTGTTTTACTTTGATTCACCCATTCAGACACCATTCTGTCACTGTTTCAGTTAAAGCAAACTGTGAGGATTAAAATAAAATTAAAAAAAGAAAAGAAAAAGAAACTTCCATGAGCCTTCACCGGAAGAACCCTCCGCACATATGCGGAAAAAAAAAGAACCACTTCTGACCCACAAGAGATGCTCTCGGCCATTCGAGTTTAGGCCTTAACCGTGTCAAGACACTATTACTGGCCAGGGATATATTTCCTTGCCACGTGGTGGCTATGACTGGTGAATAAAGCCTAAATCATAAAGTCACCTTTTGTCTTTGTCTCTTTCTTTTTCTATCCTTGAATTCCTTCCTTTTCAGCGCGACCACCAAATAAGACGGGGTTAAAAGCAAACCCTAGGAACATACACCAAGAATAACCAGCTAACTTTTTTTCCTAAAACATTAAATATCTTGCCACCGCATAAAACTTTGGTTACATCCATGTGGGTTACAAACTCATCCAAACTAAGATAAGGTTTTTGAAGTTGCTTTTGGATCAGATTTATTTGTCGCAATATTTCTTCCCAGTAAAACAAAATGTGATGTGAAGGAGAAGTTTTCAATTGAATGCAAAATGATTTATGCATCACCTCTCGTTTGAAGATTTTTATTTTATTTTATTTTTTTTACTAAAGCAGAGGTTAATGAATTGAGTGCCTGAATCACTCCTTGAAAATCGTTTTTCTCTGCATCTGTTTAAAAAAAAAAAGGCATGTGAGAGTTATCTCCCCTGTTTATATAAATTTGACTCCACACTATTGTTAGCTTGTTAGCTTCTCTAATTAAAAAAAAATCTTTTTCTTTTTGAAATTTTTATTTATCTATTGGTTTGCATTAACCAGATATGTTAACATTTCTTGTGGGGAATCTGAAAAAAAATGCAAATCTTTTGTAGACTATTCTTGGGATATTTTCCTGAATTGTCTTAGCATATACATATAGCAGCAGGGTGATAAGACTGCAGGCACAATGAAATGAGTATCTCATATATGCCCAAAATGTAAAACTATAACTTTTATTTTTTGTATTATGTATATCAATTGTTTGGGTTTTTTTTTTTTGGGGGGGGGGTCATCACTTTATACATGTTATTGTACACCACATTGTTTAAAGACTCAGTTCAATGTTAACCTTTCTCCTACATTAGTAAAACATGTGTAAACTACACAATATTGGTTTAAACACAAGAATTCACGAAAATAATAATTAAAAATAACTCAGAGATATTTTTAATTGGAATCAGAAGATTAATTTATGGATAATCTAAACATTAGCTACATAAATGAGTAAACCTCCCGTTGTTTCTTTCACTTTGAGGAAGCCGTCTGTTTTGGTTGGTCATTTTCATTTCACCGTAATCAATACAACTGCATGTTTTAACAGGAAAATATTATAAAATGTGTTCTTAATAACAATTAAGTTCATTTCAAATAATGCACAAGCACAATTAAGAACACATTTTATGATATTTCCGTGTTAAAACATGCCTGTTGTATTAAATCAAACAAATTCGTATTTTCAGTGTAGATTTATGGTGAAATGAAAATGGATGACCAAAACAGACAGCTTCCTCAAAGTGAAAGAAACAAGGGAGGTTACTCTCATTTATGTAGCTAATGTTCAGATTACCACTTTATGGAGGATAATTACTTAATAACCTTTTTTTGCCTTCCTATTCTTTTTTTAAAAATCTGTCATTAAGTTTTATCTTACATAAGTGCAAATTCTCTGTTGATGCAGTAACTTTTATTAAGGTGTCAGCCAATTGACTTCAGGGGGAGGGGTTTCAATCAACTTTACCTTTTTTAAAAAACATTGTCTCCCATATTTGTGTCAACCATGTGAAACAAGAGCTGAGTAAGAATGAGTTAATGCAAGATAGAGGGTTAAATCGAACTTAACGGACCTAAATTCCACCATCGTATGTCACCACACCAAAAGAAAAAAATACTAAAAATTAGGAAATTAACCAAATTTAATGAAATTTTCATTGTTGATATATTAATGAATAAAATATATAATGCACGTTATTTTATTCAAAACTTTTTACATTTTTTTAGGTCAGTTAACTTTGAATCACATATCTTTGTGGCGTAACACAGATTCTCAAAGATACAGGGTTCAAAGTTAATTGACCTGAAAAAATGTAAAAGTTTTTAAATAAAATAACTGGTGCATTATATCTTTTATTTAATAATATATCAACACTGAATATTTCATTAAATTCGGTTAATTCCCTGATTTTTGGTATTTTTTTTTCTTTTGGCAGGGTGACATACGATGGTGGAATTTAGGTCCGTTAAGTTCGATTTAACCAAATAGAGGCTATTTAGAGTTATCAAGAGAACACAACTCTAGATCAAGGGAGATAATCAACATGGAATAGTTGAGAAAGATATTTCTTTCCTGCATGATTGTTGTCTGCTTACATACATTCTTACATACACACAGTCATTGAGACCACTCCAAATCTATTCCTTCTTTCCCAACTCTGTCTGACCTCACCATGAACTTGGTGGATTACATGACTAGCTGCATGTACACCCTTACCTCATCTCCGGTGCGTACGTGAGGATCACGTATACCACAAGGACTCTTTCCCGCGTATTTGGACAATTCGTCAGTTCTTCCCAAAACACTAAAACGACAACACACATCTTCACCATTCTTCACAGCGCTCTGATAAATCTGATACTCAATACTTTTTTACCGTGGGAGGTCTGTTGAAAACTTTTGAACCTTCATTCCTTTTTATCATCTTGTTAAATTGTTTGTTTGTGTCTTATGATCAATATGTATCGTTCACTTTTACCTTTTTTTTTGTTGTTTTCATGCAATTGTTTAATGTCCTCACAGACTGCTTGGTTAAGCTATCTGCTATATTTTTGTTTGTTTTGTTTTGTTTTATGGCATATCAACCTCAGTGGGTTATTTAATGCCGATAAGTTTTGAAATAAATCAATTCTTAATGGATAATACAATTTTGTTTATCAACTCATGTTTTTCTATTTAACCCATAGATGGGGCCCTAACAGGTACTACCACTCCGGGTCAGAGTGGACCAGGGAGCAATGGTGATGAAGGGGTGCTCCACATTCCCCAAACCTCCAAAACTGGAACCTCACCATCAGATAGAGTTTAATGTCATTCCCAGGACATGTAGACCCACAGCCACCACCTTCTAGCACCCATATGATAAAAAGGGTTGGGGTTTGCCATAAGGGCAATAGGGTTGGGAAAATCATATAGGTGCTAGAGCTTGACGTGACCAGCCGATTGATTGGAGGGGGCCTCTCCGACCGCCCGTCTAGCCCAAGATAGGGCCAAAGTGGAGTATTGCATGTCATGAACTAAAGCTATCTGCCTTGCCTTCGCAGACAAGTGAAGGCAGAATAATGATTATATGTATTTTTACTCTGAACTCCATGAGTTTTGAATGACTATTCAACCAAATTTCCAAAACCATAAGGAAAAGTCCACTGCAAAGAATTCAGACAAAAATTCTTGGATAAACAATCTCCCGCCTCATAGTTGAAATTTAAGCAAATGATGTCTGATCTGAAAAGCCTGAAAGGATAACTCACAAACGATGTCTCTTTGCCAATGTGATACTGTTGTTGGGTTATTTTGAACAATCTACTCATACATCTGCCACTTGGGAGGTTTTCAATTTTCTGATGGCTCTACCCCCCCCCCATACACACACACACCTCCCCCAATAAGGAGAGATGCGGTGGTTTCCTTTCCTTTGCCCAGTCAGATGATCCCAATTTCACAAAGTGAATTAAAAACTTTTGATACTATTTAATTCTTTCCACTTTCAGGTTAACCAACAATAGACAATGCCGATTTTGGGTTGAACATTTCTGAGATGATTTTGGTTT
The DNA here is from genome assembly GCA_023376005.1 of Doryteuthis pealeii. Taxonomy (NCBI): domain Eukaryota; kingdom Metazoa; phylum Mollusca; class Cephalopoda; order Myopsida; family Loliginidae; genus Doryteuthis; species Doryteuthis pealeii. Next base: position 74,247,022 of record CM042142.1, read on the forward strand.
GGTTTGGTTTTTTTATGGCATATCAACCTCAGTAGGTCATTTAAGGCCAATAAAATTTTGAAATAAATCAATTCTTAATGGATACCCAATTCTTTTTATAAATACATTTTTCTATTTAACCCATAGATGGGACTCTAACAGGTACTACCACTCCGGGTCAGAGTGGACCTGGGAGCAATGGTGATGAAGGGGTGCTCCACATTCACCAGACCTCCAAAACTGGAACCTCACCATCAGTTAGAGTTTAACGTCATTCCCAAGACATGAAGACCCTCAGCCACCACCTTCTAGCACCATATGATAAAAGGGTTAGGGGTTTGCCATAAGGGCAATAGGGTTGGGGTAATCATAGAGGTGCTAGGGCTCGATGTTCTGACGTTGTTTTCATAGTCACATTTCAGTTGTTGCAGTCTCTAGCTGGAGTTTAATCCCAAAGCCAGGTCACATTCATAGCACAGATACTCTGACTCACTCTCACCATTCATCCCTATTGGGTATTGCTCTTGGCAGGTTCTCTAGTATCTACACAGAGTTGAATGTAAGCTTTTGCTAGTTGGCTAACACTGGTGTGTCCATGTGTAGTAGTTCACAGTAGAACTGCACTTATGACGTCTCCAGTAGTGCCCAGAATGTCTTGTTCATCTTACTTGAATGGTTTGCAAGATGGGAGGTAAGTGGCCGTACAGCTGCTCTTTTGTGGGGTTGTTTCCAAGATTTGTTCAAAACTGCACACAGCATCCTTGTGTAGTTACCCTCTAGCTTTTTCTCCAAGTGTTTTATTAGAGTCCAAATGGTACAGCCATACAGTGGTACTGACACAGCTATAGTTTTAAACTATTTCGATTTTATTTAATCAGAGAGCAGATTTCCCTATGATGAATAACCTATCAAAAGCAGTTCATGTCTTTCCTATGTATATGCTATTGTTTTTAGTAGATGAGATATTGCTACCAAGGTAAGTGAATGGGTCTATTTTCAGAGGCTTGCCATTTAAGTTGGAAATGACTCTATCTTGTTTTATCCAAGTCAGGTGGGTTGGTTGGATTTTACAGCATGTCAACTGGGTTATTTTATGTCAAAGATGTTTTTGTTTTATTTATTCTTCATGGGTACTCAATTTTTTAATCTATTTAACCCATAGATGGAAACCTAACAGGTTTCTCCAGGCCAGAGTGGACCTGGGAGTAATGGTGATGAAGGGGTACTCCAAATTCCCCAGAGTTCCAGAATTGGAACTTCACAATCAGATAGAGTTTAATGTCATACTCAGGGCATTATAACCCTCAGACACCACCTTCTAGCACATATATGATAAAAAGGTTTGGAGCTTGCCGTTAAGGCAATAGGGTTGGTTTGGTTTGTTTTGTTTTATGGCATATCAACCTCGGTGGGTCATTTAATGCCGACAAAATTGTGAAATAAATTCATTCTTAATGCATAATACAATTTTGTTTCTAAACTCATGTTTTTCTATTTAACCCATAGATGGGACCCTAACAGGTCTACCACTCCAGGTCAGAGTGGACCCGGGAGCAATGGTGATGAAGGGGTGCTCCACATTCCCCAAACCTCCAAAACTGGAACCTCACCATCAGATAGAGTTTAACATCATTCCCAGGACATGTAGACCCTCAGTCACTGCCTTCTAGCACCCATATGATAAAAAGGGGTTGGGGCTTGCCATAAGGGCAATAGGGTTGGGAAAATCATATAGGTGCTAGGGCTTGACGTGACCAGTCGATTGATCGGAGGGGGCCTCTCTGACTGCCCGTCTAGCCCAAGATAGGGCCAAAGTTATAACCTTCACACACCACCTTCTAGCACATATATGATAAAAAGGTTTGGAGCTTGCCATTAAGGCAATAGGGTTAGGACAATCATATAGGTGCTAGGGCTCCAAGTCAGATAGTGCTTAAAGTCTTTAAGAGACAAAACAACCAACATCCAAAAAGGATGAATTAATCAATACAAGACATCCGCCTCTTAAACATGATCAGGGGAAAGAGAATAATCTATCTCCACTGATTCAATAAAGGATTTCATTAAACATTTTTCAAAAGAATTACAAATGGGTTTATTTTGGCATATAAGGTGTGCTAGAATACACCACTTAAACTTATAGACTCAGCATAGGCATATAGATTAAAACCAGCCAATCAACAGCTCGAATCTGTGGTTAGTTAACTTTTTAATTGCTGAAATTGAAAGCCATTCATTTGCACGTATTGGATATTAACGAATGGACTTACAAACCAAGCACTTTGCTTAATGCAAGGATTTTACCCAACACTAAGGGACACCAAAGAACAACCAAAGGATTCAACTCAAAACTAAGGGACACCAAGGAATAACCAAACAATTCTACCTAGCACTAATGGACACTAAGGAACAACCTAACAATTCTACCCAACATTAAGGGACACAGAGTAACAACCAAATGATTCTACCTAACATTAAGGGACACCAAGGAACAACCAAACAATTCTACCCAACACTAAAGGACACCGAGGAACAACCAAAGATTTTTTCACTAAGGATCAGCCTCTGTTTAACACAAGGGATCTCCACTGTAAAGTACTCTCCCTTGAAGCCTAAAAATGGCCACAAAAATCGTAACATGAGACACCTGAAGAAGACCAGAAGATACAATGGTTGAAATAAGATTATATTAACAACTAAAATGTAAATATAATACCGAGTACAATATACTGCCTTTCAAAATCTAACACTGTCATCACTTCTGCAGTGTGAGACATTGTCCTGTTAATTCTCTTGGGTTATCCGTATGAAAAATAAAATTGGCAAACATTCTGGCTAAGTACACTTCTGTTTATTTTACATGGATGCTTAGGAAAGGCATGAACTCACTTTCCCTGCACCGTGTGTTACGATTTTTGTGGCCATTTTTTGGCTTCAAGTGAGAGCACTTTACAGTGGAGATCCTTTGTGTTCCTTAGTGTTAGATAGAATACTTTGGTTGTTCCTTAGTGAAGGCCACCACCTTCTAGCACCCATATGATAAAAAGAGTTAGGGGTTGTCATAAGGGCAATAGTGTTGGGACAATCATATAGGTGCTAGGGCTTGACATAACCAGCAGATTGATCGGAGGGACTGTGTGTGCGCATATACATAGTAATATGGCAACATGACTATTAAACCAAAATGTAAAACTCAGACTGAATATCTAAGATAAAAAAAAAAAACAGGACAAATAAGGGTTGAGAAATCCAAAAAATTGAAAATAACTGTTAGAGCTGCAATAGTTTTTACACAATATATAACGTCATCATCATCATCATCATTATTATTGTCATGCTGATAGTATGGATTCCTTTGACACTCATCCCTATGCTCTCGATATGTCCTCTAAATGCATCCAGTGTCTGCACAGAGCTGATGAATGTAAGTCATTGCTGGTTGGTCAACATGTGTATACATGTGTAGGAGTTCATAGGAGAATGTCACTTATGAGTTTGTCTCTGCTTCTACAGCAGTAGGCAGCATGTTCTATTTTAATTGGATAGTTTGGGAGATGGGAAGTAGGTAACCGTACAGCCATTGTTTTTTGTTGGTTTTTTGTTGGTTTTTTTTTTTTGGGGGGGGGGGGGGCTTGCAGGACAGTATAATACAATATTTAAAGAAATGTGTTTTGAAGTTGGTTTCCAAAAGATATTAAACAAATGTCTCTGTTTTATTGATGATAGCGCAGATGACGGAGAGCAGAAATTACAACAATTTATATGAACACCACCCTTAATCTCAGAGCAGAAAAAAACCCAACTGTCCCTGATTTACAGTAGGTATTTACCCAACCTATTCACCAAGGGTAGGATGTGGTTTGGTTTGTTTTGTTTTACGGCATATCAACCTCAGTGGGTCATTTAATGCTGATAAAGTTTTTAAATAAAGTAATTCTTAATGGATGCTCAATTTTGTTTATAAACTCGTGTTTTTCTATTTAATGCATAGATGGGACCCTAACAGGTACTACCACTCCAGGTCAGAGTGGACCAGGGAGCAATAGTGATGAAGGGGTGCTCCACATTCCCCAGATCTCCAAAACTGAAACCACACCATCAGATAGTTTAATATCATTCCCAGGACGTAGACCCTCAGCCACCGCCTTCTAGCACCCACATGATAAAAAGGGTTGGAGGTTGCCATAAGGGCAATAGGGTTGGGACAATCATATAGGTGCTAGGGCTTGACGTGACCAGCCGTTTGATCGGAGCGGGCCTCTCTAACCGACTGTCTAGCCTAAGTAAGGGTCTAAGTGGAGTGTTGCAGGCCATGGACTGCTCATCCACCAAGACTCTATCCTTAAGCATCACGGTCGCCACCCATGGCCAACAGGTGGCCCCATTTGGAGGAGTCTTACCCCTCTGCAGAGGTGCATTCTAACGCCGCAGCCAACAGGACGGGGGTAGGATGTGATACAAGGCCTTAAGTATAGAGTATCCAGTGAGGATCAAACTCGCTATTCAGTAGTAATGGATCTGCAAAACTAACTTGCTAACCATTACATCATGATGGAACACCTTTCTGGGATTTAGAGTTTATAATAATCTGATTTGAATTGTTTAACTCTTAAAGTCCTGTACCACCTCATTCCACCCAACTGGAAGTCACAGTCATTTTCCTAATCTACCCGATATTATAGCCTTTGTTTAAATATAATATTGAACATATTTAGAAGTCTTTAATTTAAGGGAAATAACAGGTAACTTTTAATGAAACAGCAATTTTTACCCCTTTTTAATAAATGGTTATGGGAATTGGGCTCTGGACTTAGAAAATTTTCAACAGGATGTTAAGAGTTAAAAGGGATTTCATGTTCACTGGATTTTTTATGCATCATTCTCCAAGATTTAGATTTATATTCTCAATTTTTAACATTTTTTTATAAACACAATGGTGATGAAGGAGGTGCTCCAAATTCCCCAAACCTCACCATCAGATAGAGTTTAACATCATTCCCAGGATATGAAGACCCCCAGCCACCGCCTTCTAGCACCCATATGATAAAAAGGGGTAGGGCTTGCCATAGGGTAATAGGGTTTGGGCAATCATATAGGTGCTAGGGCTTGACATGACCAACCAATTGATTAGACCGCCCATCTAGCCCAAGTAAGTGCCAAAATGGAGTGTCACATCTTATGGACTGCTCAGCCAACTGGGTTCAATCCTTAAGCATCACAGGTTGCAACCCATGGCCAACAGGTGGCCCCCATTGGGGAAGTCTTACCGCTCTGCAGTCTGAGTATTCTAACGCCCCAGACAACAGGGCATTAGGAATTGCACAGTCAAACTTGCCACCAGTTTGAATGAATGGTTGGATAGATTTTGATAAAACCTTGTGGCAAGACTCATTGGGGATGGAAAAAGTTTGGTTTGGTTTGTTTTATGGCATATCAACCTCAGTGGGTCATTTAATGCCGATAAAGTTTTGAAATGAATTCATTCTTAATGGATACTCAATTTTTTTTTTTAATAAATTTTTTTCTATTTAACCCATAGATGGGACCCCAACAGGTACCACCACTCCAGGTCAGAGTGGACCAGGGAGCAATGGTGATGAAAGTGTGCTCCACATTCCCTAGACCTCCAGAACTGGAACCTCACCATCAGTTAGAGTTTAACGTCCTACTCAGGACATGAAGACCCTCAGCCACCGCCTTCTAGCACTCATATGATAAAAAGAGCTTGAGACTTGCCTTAAGGGCAATAGGATTGAGACAATCATATAGGTGCTAGGGCTTGACATGACCAGCCGACTGATCGGAAGGGGCCTCTCCAACCACCTGTCTAGCCCAAGAAAGATGGAGAAAGTAACTTTGGGGGGGGGGGGACTTTGCATAAAAAGTTGGACAGGATGTTGAAATTAATTAATACACAGTAACAGAAAGAGGGAGTGATAGTAAAAAAAATTAAAAAATAAAAACAAAGTGTCGTTTTGGGTTTATTGGAGAATTTTGGACACTTATTTACCAAAAAAAAAAAAAAAAAAAAAAAAAAAAAAAAGAAATAAAAGAAATTTTTAAAAAAAGTAAAAATAAAAGAATTCTGTCTCAAAAATTTAGCATTTATTTTTTTAAAGCTTGGAATAGCTGTGGTAGCATTAGCTTTGAAAAAATTCTTGGAGGTCTTTCTTTCTGTATGCATTCTTTCATCCGTTTCACTAGATTTTAATGAGTTTCTGAAGAACCATATCCGTCGCCGCTGCCACAGTGGAATGGCTAATGAGTTTTGTTGGGTGGGGGTTTGTTCTTGGTTTCATGACATTGTGAACTCTTTGCCATCTTTGCTGCAATGGACACATCAATTTCTGATAATGTAAATATTTTGCAAGAATAAATGTTCAATGCCAAGTGATTTTCAAGTTAACATTTCATTCATTGTTCAGTCTTGGTAAATACACCTTCAATCTCAATACTTTTTGAACATACCTACATTGATTTCATTCATTTATAAGGGAATTAAATTGATTTTGAATATTATTCTTTTTTTTTTTTTTTAAATACTTCCTGGAAATTGCGGACTTTATAATACAAGCATTGAAAGTTTTTAAGTACAAATAATATTTTTAAAATTTAAATGAATAGAGTGAAATATATGAATGGCTAAAAAGCAAGAGAAATTTGTCTAGAACAGGCATGGGCAACCTTTTTTGAGAAGTGGTCTGCATGAGACACGGTTTGTTATCAGGTAAGCTGCACAACTAAAAATAATTAAAATTGTAGTTTTTTTGTTAAAGGCACCACAACCATGGTCACTACAAAAGACATGTGTAGGCATCTGCTTTAGAAATAGGGGAAAAGTTTTTTTTCTTTAGTAAAAAGATCTTTTCTATAAAATAATAAAAAATATTGAAAAATATTATTGATATTAATGGGAATACCAAACACTGCTGCCATGATAAGGAGAAAAAAAATAAAAATAAATATATTCAATAAATAAGATCCGGGTATCAAAGAAAGAAAATCAAATATTTTCATAATCATTGAATCAAAATTTTATTAAAACTTTATTTAAATTACAAGTGCTTATTTTACAATCAGACAATTTTATTTGTCATTTTTAAATTGAAATGTAACGTTAATATAAAAATACATGATGATAAAAAATTTACATAAAAGTAGAAAGATTGTTTTTTTTTTTTAATCGATTCATTTGACTAAACAAGAGAATGAAATGAGACAAAAAAAATTTTAATAAAAGTTTTTGGTTTTTTTGTGAAATTAGGCAGGCCATTTAGAAAGCACCATAGGCCAAATTATTTGCCCACAACTGGTCTTGAACCTCTTCCTCCTCCCATGCAGTTTTGTTGCCCATGATTGGTCTAGAAAATATCAAATTGCTCACATTACACTCTTTCCCTGCCTAAACACCCCCTTCCCCTGCCTACCCCCTTACACTGATAGATGATCACTGACTAAAATGATTTACAAAAAAAAAAAAAATTGTCAACTCACAGAGGACAGTTATATTTTGTTTATTTATCCTAAAATAGTCAATTGTTCTGTTTGTTTTTTTTTTTCCTTGAGAGAGAGAGAGAGAGAGAGAGAGAGAGAGAGAGAGAGAAAATATCAAATTCCTAATTGACAATTGAAATAGATAATTCAAGAAAAACTGTTTGCTAAATAAAGATTATTTAATGCTGATTTTTTTGTGAAAACATTTTATTACAAATGGAGGAGGTAGTTTTTGGTTTCAAGATTGAAAGACTTTGTAATGATTCTTGGGAAAATTAAAAATAAAATAAGATTCTTTTTTTTTTTTTTTCTTTTTTTTTTTTTTTTTTGTCTCTGATTTAGGTAGATTTTCTTACCTCTTCCAAAGAGTTTTCAGCAGTAGCAGAAATTTTTATCTGAATAAAGTGTCAACTTAAATGAAAACCATCAGGTTAAAAACACTTCATGAGGATTCGAGTCCCCTGGACATAATAAAAAAGTGATGAAGTCAGATGAGAAGTATGTATACATATATATATACATATATACATATACATATACATACATACATATATATATATATATATTCGCCCCCCTCCCCCCAAGTATTTACACTGTAGTTATTTACTAAGATTAGTCGGGCACAAGGCCAGAAATATTTACAGTGTAGCCAAATTTTAAATTGCAGAAAAAAAAAAAAAAAAAAAAAAAAACCAGAATTCTTAGAGTCTAAATTAAAGAAAGGCACATTCAAAATTAGAATACTCTTTCATAGTGTTGGTCAGGATTCTGTGTGGGACGAGCTGATATATGATGTTGGGCTTGTCCTCGTCGTCTGGGTGGGGCAAGGAATTCAAACATACTTGTTGTATGTTGAGACAACATTCGTGACAAATCGGTTGGCATAGGATCCGTCCAAAAGAAATCATGGTTCAAAGCAGTGTCACTATCACAACGCTTGGAAGGATCCAATGTTAAAAGTTTGTCGATTAAATCTAATGCATATTGCTCTTTAACATAACCTTTAAGTCTGTCTTTAACTTTCCTTTTTTGACCCTTTGACAATTCAATTTTACTATAGAGTTCCAAATTTTCAACGTCAGGCCAAACTTCGGGTGTAATTGAACCACACAGCTGACTGATTAACTGCAACTGGTGCTGTTCAGTGTTACCTTGCATTATCGGACTACGGGTCCACATTTCGGCCATAATACAACCGGCCCCCCACAGATCTACAGGGGGGCCGTAGTTTCTTTCACCCAGTAACAACTCGGGCGGTCGATACCAAAGTGTGACCACTCTGTTAGTGTATCTATTTGGTTGGCCCTTCATGCTAAAAGCACGAGCGAGCCCAAAATCAGCTAATTTTAAGACCCCATGTTTAGTGATTAGGATATTGGCAGCTTTCATGTCTCTATGGAGAACTTTATTACTGTGAATGAAGTAAAGACTGTTTAGAAGCTGTTGCATCACTTTTTTAATCTCTCCCAAAGAGAATTTCACTTGGACATTGCTTAAAAGGCCAGCCAAATCATGTTCACAAAAGTCAAAAACAAGATAAAACGTTGCTCGCATCCGATTGTAACTCGTAGCTGAAAAAGAAAAAAAGAAAAAGAAAAAAAAAAAAGAAGACATTTTAATATTATAAACAAAAATTAGTTTCACAATGAAACCTAAGAAGTTGCATCTTCACTGAGAGACAATTTTAGTAAAGTGTCACAGAAAATGAAATTCAGGAAATATTTAACAAACTAAAAGTTAACCAACAACTGGAGTAACATGAATGGATTTAAATGGATAATAGGACAGGAGGAAAAAATGTTAAAACTTTTAATAACATTGAGCAGCATGGTGAATTTAGCAAGCTAAATATATGAAATAATTATATATATTTACCAACCCCTCCGCATGAGCGGGATGTGACACTAGGGCAATTTCTTAAGCAGTTTTCCTTCTCCTAGACTGATTAACTATCCAAGGTTAAAGAGCCCAGTCTGCCCTACTATTTACCCATAGCTGGGGGGGGAGAATATATGGATTCATACCTTACCCAAGGGTATTAGCACTATGTGAAACAGCCTCACCCAGGATTTGAACTCAGGTCGACGAGTCCATTTCCTAAAATTCTAACCATAACACCACGCATCTCCATCTGAAATAATTTAGTCAACCAAAATTTCATGTCCAATAGAAATGCAAGAGATCAGCAAGAAAACTTTGTGATATCATCAAGTGATATTCTCTCTTGTCTATTGCAAAGCACAGTTGAAGGATAAAATCCTTGACAGTCTTGAGATTAAATTCAATATTACATTTGGTTGGTGTTTAATGTCATATGAAACTTTGTGGGTTATTCAATGCCAAATATTGTTTCTGACAGAAACAGAATAGATTATAGATAAATATCTATTATTAATTGAATTGTTAGAGTGTGAGACAAGTTATCAGACACTTTTGGTTGGCTGGCTGATGCGTTATTTTGTCTAATGGCACATCAACCCATGTGGACAATTTAATGCTAAATATATATATATTATACACACACACACACACACTAATTTGTAAGCAAATAGTTTGTAGGTAAATATTTTTGTTTGGTTTTATAAACTGGTAGAAACAATTTTCTTTCATTTCATGTATATTAATAAACTGGTGTCAGATCCTTATCCACTGCCTTCTTGCACCTATATGATTAAAAGAGTTTGCCATAAGAACAATTTGAAGACGTCCAAAACTTAATCATATAGGTGCTAGGGCCTGATATCACCAGATGATTGATTAGATCAAGCCTCTCCAACCATCTGTCTAGCCGAGATAAGGGCCAAAGTAGGGTCTTGCTGGTCACGTGACCACCTAGTACCTGGTTTATGGACTATTCAGACATTAGGATCCCATTCTCCAGTATTACAGATTTCAACCCACTGCCAGCAAAGTGAGAATTCAATATTGAATAGTGCATTTGACTAGAAAGCAAAAGAAATATTCAACAGCCAATGCAAGTTGATTATCTGAGACATTATCAGAGATGCTGATAGATACAATTTTATTGCATCTCCGATAAACTGTAAATACATTAATATTTTCTTAGAAATGAATTACACAAGATAGGTTACAAGGTAGGAATTAGACGACTTTAGTTGTTTCCCCAGATCATAAATAAAAATCCTACAATCTATTAAGAAACTTTACTTGGGACCCATTAATTTTCCCAGGGACTCATTCAAAGCAAATATGTGTGTCCCAGGACACACAAAAGCTATCAGTATCACTGCATTATTATTCTATCAGCAAATGAGCCAAGTTAGAAATGATTCTCAAGAGTAGAGCCATAAAAAAAATTTAAAAGGAAAGATCAGAAAGGCAACATTTCTAGTTAAAGAAGTGAGAATTCATTCCAAACTATAAATTAGATAAATGTGAATTTGCTCTTCAAATTATCAATAAACAGTGAAATCAATAAACATTTACCCTTAGTCCTGCAAATTTCAATGAGATTTACAATATTCTCATTTTTTAATAATTGAAGTATCTTGATCTCCCGTAAGGCTGTAATCGGAAACTGAAAAGGTAAAAAAGATAATATTCATTTTATTTAGCTGAATATTAAATGTAGATTTGAAGATTGGATATGGATAGATATTTGATGATTGAATGTACATTTGGATAATTTCATTACAATCAAACACATTAAAAAATAATTTTGGTGCAATCCAATTCTCAGAGTCTGACAAAATTTTTGCATTTTTTTATGCTGTGTAGAATGGTCCATTTTAATTTTGATGTGAGAAATTGGATTGTTTTGTGAAAAATTAATCAATGCTCACAATATATGGTTTTATTTTTTTTTTTTTTTTAAAACAAAACATTTACTAAAATGAAAATGTGCCAGTCTCTCTGATATTTGGAGATGAATCAAAAGAAAAAGAAAATATTGAATATAACTTGATTTCTAGAATTCATTTTATTTAATGTGAATTTCTACAATGAACACTGTCTTATATAGATATAAGTTTTGGTAATTAAAAAAGTGAAAAAAAAACTTACCCCTTCTTTTTCATTTTCCATCAGCACCTTTTTTAAAGCCACAAGTTTTTTGGTTTTTTTACATCTGGCTTTGAACACCTCACTGAATAAAAAATAAGCAAACATTAGGTAAACTCAAAAAGTTCAGAAATTATAAGAAAAGAAAAAAAAAATGACAGGAAAATGAAGTACTACAATTCAAAATTCAATTTTTATTTTTGCTTTAGGGGTTTTGCATAATTTGCATAATTTAAAAACAGAATTTTAAGAAATCAATGTTTACATTAGCAATTCCATCAGTGATGCTTTTGTTTTAGGGATTACATTTTAAAATCATCTAATTAAAACCACTTGGAAAATTAAATAACAATCAGAATAAGATTTAGTTTAAAAAATAGTTCATTATTAACAACTTTTGGACCATATGACCTTTAGGCACCCCTTTTTGATCTTGATTCAGAAGGACATGTTTTTCATTTACATCGTCAATATCCGGTTGTTTTTAACAGACTATTTTTAGAGTTTTTTTTTTAAATTATAAAACTAACCCCTAACCCTAACAAACAACTGGATATTGATGTTGTAAATGAAAAACATGTCTTTCTGAATCAAGATCAAAAAGGGGTGCCTAAAGGTCATATGGTCCTAACTTTTAGATTTAAAAGTCTTTCAGCTCAAAATGTAAATCAAAGAATAGATTGCCTCATTTTCAAAATGTTAGCAGATATTTCTGCACTACGATTTTAATGTTAATAGTTTTTATATAAAAAGAAAATTTATCAAAATTTTGTTTTGCACACTTAAATCTTTAATTTATTTATTTCTTTTATTTGATGTAATGTGTATGTATATAAATGTTTAATTTATTTGATGTAATGTGTATGTATATAAATGTTTAATTTATTTGATTATATGTATATAAATGTTAATTTCTTTTATTTGATGTAATGTATATGTTTAATTTCTTTATTTGATGTATGTATATGTTTAATTTCTTTTATTGATGTAATGTATATAAATGTTTAATTTCTTTTATTTGATGTAATGTGTTTAATTTCTTTTATTTGATGTAATGTATACAAATGTTTAATTTCTTTTATTTGATGTAAATATGTGTTTAATTTCTTTTATTTGATGTAATGTATATAAATGTTAATTTCTTTATTTGATGTATATGTATATAATGTTTAATTTCTTTTATTTGATGTATATGTATATAAATGTTTAATTTCTTTTATTTGATGTATATGTATATAAATGTTTAATTTCTTTATTTGATGTATATGTATATAAATGTTTAATTTCTTTTATTTGATGTATATGTATATAAATGTTTAATTTCTTTTATTTGATGTAATGTATATAAATGTTTAATTTCTTTTTTGATGTAATGTATATAATGTTTAATTTCTTTTATTTGATGTATATGTATATAAATGTTTAATTTCTTTTATTTGATGTATATGTATATTAAATGTTTAATTTCTTTTATTTGATGTATATGTATATAAATGTTTAATTTCTTTTTTGATGTATGTATATAAATGTTAATTTCTTTTATTTGATGTATATGTATATAATGTTTAATTTCTTTTATTTGATGTATATGTATATAAATGTTTAATTTCTTTTATTTGATGTATATGTATATAATGTTTAATTTCTTTTATTTGATGTATATGTATATAAATGTTTAATTTCTTTTATTTGATGTAATGTATATAAATGTTTAATTTCTTTTATTTGATGTATGTATATAAATGTTTAATTTCTTTTATTGATGTATATGTATATAAATGTTTAATTTCTTTTATTTGATGTATATGTATATAATGTTTAATTCTTTTATTTGATGTAATGTATATAAATGTTTAATTTCTTTTATTTGTTAATGTTTAATTTCTTTTATTTGATGTAATGTATATAAATGTTTAATTTTTTTTGATGTAATGTATAAATGTTTAATTTCTTTATTTGATGTAATGTATATAAATGTTTAATTTCCTTTATTTGATGTAATGTATATAAATGTTTAATTTCCTTTATTTGATGTAATGTATATAAATGTTAATTTCCTTTATTTGATGTAATGTATATAAATGTTTAATTTCCTTTATTTGATGTATGTATATAAATGTTTATTTCTTTATTTGATGTAATGTATATAAATGTTTAATTTCTTTATTTGATGTGTTTAATTTCTTTTAGTTGATGTAATGTATATAAAAGTTTTTTTTATGATAGAGCCGTACTCACATCAAATGCTACGAAGCAGCTCAGTTGGTGACCCTTGTTCATACAATACAGACTCTTCCAGCAGTCAGATGATGCTGGCAGAGTCTTGATGAAACAGTGGGCACCAAATAGAGAACTGAATAGAGCCAAGATCGATCAGCATCAGGTAGCGTCAGCTACTAAGGTTGGTCACATCCATTCCTATTTGGCACCTAGTGTCTCTTATGTCTAACTGCCCAGGTTTTTCCCTGCACAAGAGCTGGGTCTATGAACTGCTATGTCTCACATCATTCCACCACTTCAGCAGCCTTCGATACTGCAGGATTGACTAGCCTAATAGAAGGGGGGGGGGGGAATAGATGTTCGTATCAACAAGCTCCCGCCGAGAGGGGGGCCAAAAACAAGCAAATCCACAGTCTTCCAGCAAGCCAAACCTTCCCCTGGTCAACACGTTCCTCGTCCTCGCCTAGCAACTGCAAAATCCGTCACCCTAGTTGAAAATAATCTCTAGCAGTTAAAAATCACATTTCTTTACACGGTCGTTCGCATCAGTCAACCTGCTACTGCCGACTCCTCACTGCCATTTATGTACGTATCTACCAAAACATTCTGGCACTTCGCGTCCGTCCAGTGCCTAAATTGCATCTGCTTTCGCATGCGGGAGGATGCGGGTTCGATCCCGGCAGGCAAGACAATGTCTTGCTCTTTTTCATTCTCCGTCATAAAAGTACAACAATATGCCATCCACTTTGGATATTCATATTCAAGTCAAATCTGGCTCATCAATGACTGCAGTGTTCGATGGCTGTGCACGCTCTGTCTCCTTCTGAATTGTGCTTAGGTTACCTGATGAGGGGTTGCACTTAGGCACCCTGGAGAGAGTGAGGGTTTGTGCTAGATTTGATGATAGATGAGCAGTGATTGCTGCATGGAAGGTTTCTGGAGGTTGAAACCTGAGCAAGAGGCAGGTGACAACGTGGGTAGTTGTTTGTTTATTGATTTTAACGGCATATCAACCCATCTGGGGTTATGTCATGCCTAATGGTTAGGAAGTGATACATATCGTGTATCTATATTTATACTTTTTAGTAATTGGTTTTAACAATGTGTTAGCATTATTGGGGATTATGTTGTAATTATTAAATTAATTGAGATTTAGATAAAAATAAAATCATGGAGAATAAAATTTAAATAACCAAGTGAAGTGTGACATCAGTGGTGATGTAGTTTAGGTTACAGACACATAATATCCATCATAAGATTTGTTCCATGAACTTTAAATTTTGCCTTCTATAAAAGATCTGCTTAAAAAAATGACTTGGTGTTGCATCCTACTTGTGAGGAGGGGTTAGGTAAATATAAAACAATTCTGAATTGAATCAAAGAGAACATCACTAAATCACTAAAAAATAAAAATTACAGGTCTTGAGAAAGTAATATAGAAGACATTATCTAGAAATTCAGTCTCTTAATTCAAGTGTCGAGTTTCACTTAAAACACGAATTAAAATTAATTAAATCAATTATTTAAAATCAATTTTTGTTCAAGTTCAAAAGTAGTAACATAATGAGCATCAGTGAAAAAAGCAAAATAATATTACATATGTAATTTATTTCTAATATGTTTTAAAAATTGTTGGAGGTGCATGATGTAATGGTTAGTCGTAGGAAATGGACTAGTCAACCAGAGT
Organism: Doryteuthis pealeii; assembly: GCA_023376005.1. Classification (NCBI taxonomy): domain Eukaryota; kingdom Metazoa; phylum Mollusca; class Cephalopoda; order Myopsida; family Loliginidae; genus Doryteuthis; species Doryteuthis pealeii. Next base: position 74,262,422 of record CM042142.1, read on the forward strand.
TCAAATCCTGGATGAAGCTATAGTTCACATAGCGCTAATACCTTTGGGAAAGGTATGAATCCAACTACTCTCCCTCCAGCTGTGGGTAAAATAGGGCAGATTGGGTTCTTTAACCCCTGGTTAGGTAACCAGTCTAGGAAAAGGAAATCTGAATTCAAACCTGTTAAATCCGATTACCAGTCCGAATTATTAACCTATTTCACTAATTTTTTCAAATTTAAATTTTTTTTATAACATTAAATTAGCCCAAATCTTTTATGAAATCCAACGTAGTAAGAATGTAAGTGAAGTTAAAACATGTTATTAAAAGTTTTTTTTTTTTAAATTGACATTTTCTTTTTAGAAATCAATAACAAAAAACATTAAATAGACTATGTACAGAAAAAATTAATAACTTATTGATATTTTATTTAAATGAAATATCTTTTTTGTTCCAAACACAGGAAAACTAAGAGTGCGAAGAAACGGTTTTTGTTTACAAAAGTCAGTGAAAAAATATTTTTAAAATATGGTGTCCCAGATTGATAAACAAAAATCACCAAAAATCAGGTAATTATCTGATTTTAATAAAATTTTCAATATTGAATTTGTAATATATATAACGGGTTTGTTAAGAAAAAATACAGAAAAAAATGGGAAGGGAAAACCCCTCTCTTGTAAATAAGGAAAATAAATAAATAGGAATTTAAAAAAAAAAAAACCAACAAAGAGGGAAAACCCCGCTCTTGTAAATAAGGAAAATAAATAAATAGAAATTTAAAAATGGTAAAATTTAAAAAAAAAAAAAAAAAATCTACAAAGAGGGGGAAAACTTACAACAACCGTTCTTCCTGGTAGTAAGATCAAACTCGAGTAATAAAATGGTTGTAATATAAATTAAGAGAGCGCTATTGCCATTGGCTGGAGGTCAGGTGACCAGTACTATATCTATGGTCATCAGGAGGCGAGGTCAGTTGCTGAGGGGGAAGGGTCGAGGTTTGATCAACCCCAATTGGTCCCTTGGGTGAGGAAATTCGTTGTTGAAAGACCAGAAATTTCCAATGATCCCAAGGAATAACAACGCTGATGACTTCCCCCTCAATCATCTTATAGATGTATTTTTACAAGATATTAATCAATGAATTCTTTCTTTTAAATTTCTGAATCATTTCAATCAAATTGATTCAATGGAAATAAATCCAAATTCTTCAAAATAAATATTACCGTATACGCCAGTAAACCAACAATTCATATACCTAATTAATAGAAAATATAAATCATTCATTTAAAATATAAATCGCATAAGTTTTAAATTGCATGTTTTTAGATTCTAAAAAAAAACAAAAAAAAAAAAAACAAAATCTATTTAATAACAAACTTACTTTAGTATAGTTATTTAATAATTATCAGAGAAAACTCAATAAGTTAGGCCCCCACCCCTTTAAACGGAATAAATACCGATGTATAATTATTTCACTGCACTGATAATCTAAAAATAAATAAATAAATAAAAAATAAAAATTATATTTCCTAAACAACAGAGTAAAAAAATAATAAAAAAAAAATTTAAAAAAAAAAAAAGAAAAGAAAAATCTCCAAAACTTTAGTTTTTTTTTTTAAATTTAAGTTTCAGTCCTGATTTTCAACGAATATCGTTCCTTTATTTTTTATTATCCTATTAACATCTTTGGTCTTTTGTCTTAATCTATAGTGTAATGAGTTTGAATTTCATATACCCCCCCAAAAAAAAAAAATTTAAAAAAATAAAGGGGAGGTTAAAAGTGACCTAAAAAATAAATAAATAAAATAACTGATGCATTATAAAATTCATTAATTGATAAATCAATACTGAGAATTTCATTAAAAAAGGATAATTCCATCATTTTTTTTTTCAATCAGGGTGGTTGAATTGATTTCATAAAATACGTCTATGACGTCATCTTTGTTGATACCTACTTTTAATAACTATATCCCACCCACCCCAAAAAAAAAAACAACAACGGATCTTTACTCCATAAATTCCTTTCGTTTCTCTCGAAATCAAAAACAAACATTTCTTTACAAAACTTTACCCCCACCGGCCACCATAACTTTTTCCCTCTCTCCTTTGTAGGTACCACCAGACCGTTTATGCCATCTTGAATAAAACGGAAATAGATATTTCCGAACTTTGTTTATCAAAAATCTCGTAAAAAAAAAAAAAAAAGATCGTACAGGGTTGTTACAAAGAAAAATAGTTAATTCAAAGATCAAATTATCCGATTGGAAAAAATTACATCGTTATCTTAAAAAATAAACAAACCTGCCCGTATTACATGCGAAAGGGTAATTTTCAGACCGTAATATAGACAGAAAAGTTACAAATTATTTCCCTTTTACGATCAACTAGTAAAAGTATGGATAACACTAATTTAACTTTTTGTCTTGTGCATATTCAATAACCGATTTTATTTGTTTTCAACGATTTTTAAGATATTCTTTTTTTTTTTATCTTGAAATATTATCTAGAATTTTTTTTTTTGTGCATTCGAAAGAAGAAACATTTTAAAAAGTCCTGATGATTTTTTAAAAAATTCAGCTTAGGAAAATAATGAAAATTATGAACGAAAAACAATGTTATTTATTAACATGAATAAAAACTTGAAAAAATTTAATAGTAAAATGTCACCGTGAAATTGACGTTAAAAAAATGTCTTCGGTTTTGGTATTATTTTTTAAAATCGAAAATGAAATAAAAATTTGAATATTTTTTCTAAGAGAAAAACTGATAAAATAATCCTGTATACTTACTTTGTATTCTAATAGCGAAAAAAATTATCTTATTTAACTTTTTTGAACAAAGAAAAACAAACTTCGGTTGTTATTCAGAAGCGTCTCGTCTCGTCTCTTTGTAAAACAAATATGGCGGTTATGCCCTTCCATATATTCTAAGAACCAAAAATTACTATTCAACAATAAAAATTACAAATTCTTTTAAAAATATTAATCGAGCACGGATCGGACCAACTTTTAGTTCACCTGAATTCTAAAATTCATGTTTTTAAATATCCGTGAAAATTTTGATTTTTTTCCACAGGAAAAAAAAATTATTTAATTTATTTCACGCAGAAAATAAAAAATATTTAATCACACAAAAGATTGAAAATCTCGTAAAAATTAATTTCTTTAAAAAAATTTTTTTTTTTTTTACAATTTAATAGAATATAGTACATACCAATTACATAAGAAAAAAAAAGTTTTCAAATATTAATATTATGACATTTTTTTTGCACTTTTTATTTCCGATTTCATTATTTTTTTCCTAAAAAAACTATAATTCAGTACGTTATACAATTTCATTGATATAGTTATTCAGACTCTTATCTTTATAGAAAAAAAGTACCAAATTTTTTTTCCACATCATTTTTTTTTATCTCATAAAATAAAATAGGGGGGTAATAGACATCGTAAAAAAATATTTCCCCTAATATATTTTAGAAAAAACCTATTTCAAATGTATTTAAATCCAATGGTAAACATTTATGGAAATTTTCGTGAAAATCGGACCATTAATTGATTTTTTATAGAATTTTTTAAAAATCCTCTTATCGTAACTTGTTTTCAGCTACGTTAAATTTCAGTTGAATTAACAGTGCAAAAATGAAAACATTGTTTTTCAATCATAATTTTCATTATTTTCGTATGCTGATAAATTTTTTAAAAAATCATCAGGAGTTTATTTAATGTTTTTTCTTCCGAATGGAAAAAAACCTTTCAAGAAAATATTAATTTTTCTGCAAGTTTCATTGTGTTAAATGTAGGGGGGGGGGGTAAATTGCACATGGTCAAATTGGTGGTACCTACTCCTTTGACTTTATAACCGGCCATGTGAGTTTATACCTAGGATTCAATTTCACATCGTTCTATCTCTTTTTTATTCTTTACATAACTATCTTTTTCTTTCTCTCCATTGATTTTAGAGCGAATCTAAATTTATTTAAAACCTTTTTTTAACTTTTCTAACCCTTAAAAAAAGTGGGGAGAAAGGCGGTCATATTGATTTCTGTAATAATGGACGTTATAGAATTTTTAACAAGTAAAACTTCATAAAAAAACAATGACAAATTATTAATATCTGGATTTAGGGTTAGGTAATGTAAGTAGTACATTTCTATATGATTATTATAATTTATCTATTTTTCACATTACGGAAGATAATTTTTCAGTCGGGGTTTTAGTTTAAAAAAAAAAAAATTCTCATTTCAATTTGTTTTTTTCTTTGTTAAAAGATCTATTTTAAATCACTGAATCACTTTTACAGGCACGAAATAAAATCAGAGTAAAAAAACATTTTCTACTTTTTAACCAGACTTTTAAACAATTGTAAACATTCACAAGCCAAAATATGTATTGTAAATTGCTTTAATTTGTGAGGAAAAGCAAGAAATAATACGAGATTAACGGAAAACCCACGTGGTCATAAACGACTTTTTTCTAGTTAAAAATGATATTTAAAAAAACGTATGGAAAAAAAGAGAGCTAGAAGAAAAGGCAAAAATACATAAGAAAATAAAAGGTAAATAAAATGTTTTATAGAAATGAAAGCAAAACTACAATTTATTTACTTACCCAAATGTACCTTGTCCAATTTTGGCGAGTTTCTCAAATTTATTAACATCATCGCAATAAGGAAATTCCAAATCATCATATTTATTATTGTTAACAGCTGGAGGTGTGGATGTGGAAGCAGTCGCCAGGGTGAACGTTTTTATTTTATTTTACGGGTTAATAACCCGTAAAATCACAACAAAAATAAATATTTAAGTTTAAAAAAAAAAATGAGACCTTCCAGGACAAGGCTTACTACTATAACTACTACTACTACTACTAAATAACAACGGAAGTGTATCCGCACATAATGTTATGGATAGATTTGAAAAATCAAAATAAATTAGCTTTTATAAGATTATTCAACTCTGATACAATTAAAATTCCTTGTTTTATTTTATTCTATTCGATTCGATTTTATTAATGAATTTCTAAAATAGCAATCTCTGAAGTATAACTCTCCCGCACTAAACCGGAAGTAATGTTTCTCGATTAATAAAAAAAAAGGGGGAGGGAGCCTTTTAATGGTGTAATGGTTAACAAGTTAAGATTTGCAAACTATTGTTTATAGGTTAAAATACTGCCTCCGTAAACTTTACGTAGGCCTCGGTTCAATTGTCATTGAACAACTCTATATTTCTGGCCTTGTGCCACATCTACGCCAAGCTTAGTAAATAACTATTTACAATGTAAATAGTTATTTACTAAGCTTGGCGTAGATGTAAATTTTACATATATACGCATGGTGTAGGAATAAAAAAAAATACAAGCTTGTAAATGATGACAGAAGGAGACCTTGCTATTGTTAGTGAGTTAGATTCTCACTGTGTGCTCCCATAACGCTGACCTTCGACCAAAATGATTATAGAATAGTAGATGACTAGAATGAAAGTGGAAAAACGAACAAAATTAGATAAATCGTATTTGATTTGTTTTTTTTTTTAAGTGCAAGTGCTAAGTATGGAGATTTAGGCAGTAATTACAATAAGCAAACTTTTTACGTATCCCCACCCAATTGAATTTTTTCTAGACTCATAGAACGATAATTTCTTAAAAAGGCGGTGGGAATACAAGAAGTACAATCAATTGATTTACTTCCCAATATTTTAAGAAAACACTTCCTTTATCTCCACATATTTTTCTGCGGGGCTTAAAATATGTTGACTGTATCCCCCCTGCACAGTGGTAAGACCCCCCTCGCAGCAATAAGAGATGTCCTAGATAGGACACTGACCTGTATCTGATAGTGAGGCTCCAGTTTTGGAGCTCTGGAAAGTGTGAAGTATCCTTTCATTGCCATTACTCCCAGGTTCACCCTGACTCGGAGTGGTAGTATCTATGAGACTCCTATCAAATAGATCTGTTTAAAAATTATTCGTATTCAATAGGACTGTGGAAAAATCTCTTGATAAAAAATGTAAATAGGAACATAGAATAAACATGATTCCTTAATCTCTAGGCACGAAATAAACTTAGACAGGTTGACATGCCATTAAAATCAATAAGTCAATTGATCCAAGTAATTTAAAAATTCATTTGGTCTTCCATTCTCACACAAGCGTCATCAATAAGGCTGCCACGGACAACCCAGCTAAGAACAGTAATTGTTATTTACCACAACTTCCTACCAGGTTAGGATGTGACACGCACAAACCAAAGTTCATGCGATGTCTAGTCAAAAAAATGCATCCCATCAGCATTCCCGTTTCAGGGTGCCTCAAGTACCGGGCAATAAACCCAGCCCTGTCCCTTTAATTCAAGGGTGCAGGTGTTGCCTGGAGGGGAACGGGGCCCTCTGGAATCACACTGTCAACTTGGTTAAGGCCAGCTGAATACTGCTAAGAGCAGTGATTTACCACCAAGAGAACTGACTCTGCTATTATGTCTCCTCACTGGCCAAACCACTCCAACCAACAGGAAGCTTACCAAGAGTCACCACTTGCAACCTGGAGGTTGTGAGTTCAATCTGTAGCCACATGAGGTAATTCACTTTACCTCCTGCTACATCAATTAATCCACATATTTCATATTTAAAAAAGAAATAAGTTCTCATTTATCATGACTCACAAATGTCCAAATCAGATTTTGAGAATTGTAAAGTCTTCATTGAAGTTGAGATAAAAATATAAAAAAATGATGGGCGAACTTTATCCAGTTTATTAGATGATTTTGGAAATACTAAAAATAGAAAAGACCCAATTGTTGTCATACTTTCCAGAAAAAGTTTTTCCTATTTTACTGTAAAAATATTTTAACCTTCTCAACCATTTCACTTTTATTTTGTTTGTTGGTTGGTTGGATTTTACAGCATGCCAACTCTTGTTGGGTTATTTTATGCTGAAGACATTTTGTTGGGTATTCAATTTTTTTCTAAGCTCATTGTAATGGGACCCTAACAGGTACTACCACTCCGAGTCAGGGTGGATCTGGGAGTAATGGCGATAAAGGTGTACTCCACAATCCCCAGAGTACCAGAACTGGAACTTCACTTTTTTTTTGTTTTTCGGGAGTGATGTTCAGTAAATTTTTATACCTTAAAAAATAAGATCATTAAGTGATAGATGAGTTTGAAAAATACTTCATTGTGAGTTACCTATATCATTAAGAATTTGATTGAATATGTTAATTTTTTGTTGTTGTTCTCTTGCCAGAAGATTTCTCAAAGATATGAATCTAGCATATCTGCTTGAATACCATACTGCCTTTCTATTTTGTCTTGTCTCATGGTATTGTAATGCTACGGAGAGTGGTTATGTTAAATAATAACACGAATCGTAACTTACAATGAAAAGGGTTTATTTGGTAATGTACAGCAATGAGTGAACAGTCAAATAGCTGGTCTCGCTAGGAAAGACAGGCTCCCGAGGATAAACCTTCAATCAACTTTATTGAGAATAGAATAGTCCATTCTATTCTAGAGGGGCCTCAATTCTTCTCTACAACACATGGCATATCCATAGCCTTCTAGCACCCATATGATAAAAAGGATTGGGGGTTTGCTGTAATGGCAATAGGGTTGGGACAATCATATAAGTGCTAGGGCTTGACACAACCAGCCGGTTGATCAGAGGGTGCCTCTCCAACCACCCATCTAGCTTAAGTAAGGGCCAAAGTGGAGTGTTGCATATCATGGACTGCTCAGTCACCAGGGTGAGTTGGAAATTTCAGAACACTGCCATACACTGGGGAAACTTATTAAGGGAACTTTATGCTGATACTTTTTTTTAAAAGAAAAACACTGTAATTGGTGGGCCTGGTATGACTGTAGAGATTGATGAAAGTTTTTTCATAGGGCTAAAAAATTTTTTTTTCAAATTGAGATAGATCACTAAGTAGGCCTGAGCCTATTCTAGTATTGACCACACCAAGCGGAGATTTAAGAGGTTTGAATTCAGAGTTTTCATTCTCCTAGATTGGTTGCCTAACCAAGGTTAAAGAGTCCAGTCTGCCCTACTATTTACCCTGCATAAAAATTTTGGACTAATTTAATGTTAAAAAAAAAATCAAAATTTTTTAAAAATTAGTAAATAGATCACTAATTACGACTGAGGCTATTCTAGTAGTGACCACCCCAAGCAGATTTAACAGGTATGAATTCAGTTTTCCTTCTCCTAGACTGGTTACCTAACCAGGGGTTAAGAGTCCAGTCTGCCCTACTATTTACCCATAGCTGGAGGGAGAATAGTTGGATTCATACCTTTCCCAAGGGTATTAGCACTATTTGAATTGTGGCTTCGTCCAGGATTTGAACTCGGGTTGACGAGTCCATTTTCTATGACTCTAACCAGTACACCACCGCGCAAAAGTACATTAGGGGTAGGTTAACCAAACAACAGTGGATTTTCAGAGGGATATGGTGCAAGACAATGGTCTTATTTTTTAAGGTTTAACAATTTACTGAACACCACTCCCCAAAAAAGTCAAAAGTTGAAAGGTCACAGTGAAGTCAGTAGAAACAGACAGTGGAGAGATCTAGCAATATTTCTCTTTTTACCCACACCCTTTTTGCTGTTACACAATCAGCAGTCGCAGTTGAAACATGGGAAAACTTCAAAGGTCGACATAAAGTGACGATTACTGTGTAAAGCACACATAAATCCACCACCTACGTTTTTATCATCCACTTTGTTTCCTTTTAGAATGACTTTGATGAGTCAATTTTCTCACACATAAATTGCTCCTGCTGATACTTCTTTGTTTAGGTTCATTGCAAATTATATAAGTATGTATGAGAATTAGATACACAAGCGGTCTATTCATGATATGGCTTTTTTAGCCGACAATTTTTGGGAGAATATGTGCTTAATTAAAGTTGTACCTAATTTTGAAAGTTAATTAATTAATTAGGTGGGGACACCTATTAAATGTAAGGCTAAACAAATCGAGAAAAATCAATCTCTGTATGTACATTTCGGCCTATTAGGCCTCATCAGCAGAGCTATAGATGGAAAGACCGCTCTGTGCGTGGTTCAAAACCCGACCGTCAAGCTGACAAGCGAGCATCTCACCCCTACACCAAATGGACCCTCTTAGATTTTTTCGTTTTGTTCAGAAGTAGGTTCCTATTCCACTTATAGTGACTTCTACACGACAGTATGAGAATTAGATACACAAGCGATCTATTCATGATATGGCCTTACATTTAATAGGTGTGCCCGCCTAATTGATTAATTAATTAATTATTAATTAATTAACTTTCAAAATTAGGTACGACTTCAATTAGGCACATATTCTCCCCAAAATAAGTATGTATGTAATGGTAGCAGGCAAAAATGAAGATTTGAGAGCTCAACTGATGAAGAAATGGTTTTATTCACTAATAGTGTTTGAATTTTATTTCTCTGAATGTTTGAGATGAGGCTTGAAGATTAGTATTATTAGTGTTATTCGGACTAATGTCCCCATCTTCAATGTTATTTGTACAACGTTTCGGCCGATATACCCTCCGGCCTTCTTCAGGTATTTCTTGTCGGACTCGGGAACCTTCTTGGACTCGGGAACCTTCTTTTTGAACTTGGGACTTTCTTGTCGTATTCGGGAGCCATCACGGAACTTTGAACCTAACCCTTTATTTATTCCACGGGGGTATCCTGTTCTCATTCCGCTAACCATAACTGGGGTAGGAGTTGTGCTAATTAATTATTTTTCTAACTGCTTTCACTCAGGAACCAGAGATAACTGTCACTTAGAACTGTCTTTTAACCCAACTGCCTAATCCACTCGGCCATGTGTCCAATTGGACAATCGAGTGTGAATTTTGGGAACTTATAAACCTAATGTCTTGATTTGGCTAGAATATCTACCTATTTTACTTATGTATGATTTTTTACCTAGACTCATATTGTGTTTTTTTTTTGTTTTTTTTCTCCTCCTCAATCTGATCTAGCCTTCTTAATTATGGGTTCCCATATTGTATTCATTTCTATGCTAGGTCTACTTAACAGCCCAGTACAGCCTATCATATGTGTTGATTCTTTGTGTTTGAATTTGTTTTAATATCTAAATGTCAGCCTTCTGTAAATCTATCACTGACAGTGTAGCTTAATTTTCCCTGGTGCCTCCTTTTTTAGTAGACACATGGTTTTTAGTTTTCTCTTATGTCTTAAACACAAGCTCTCACTGCTCTTGTCCAATCAGTGAAATAATAAAGACAATCCACTACTGAAGTTTGCTTAGTAGATTCTCCAGTAACAATGAATGTGTAGAATGTCTTTACTTCTGGGTCCTCCTCTGTTATATGTGGATTACTGTTTTCCTGATATGGTATAAATGGTAGACTTGAATCCCACAAGAAATCTGGACCTTTGAACCACATCCATTTGTTCATTTATTCCTTTGGTGTAGCTCCTGGTGAGGCTATATCTGCAGGATTTTTAGCAGAATGAATGTAATTCCACTGAGATGGCTAAGTGTGGTTACAGATTTGCTGAACTCTGTTCACCACAAATGATAAGAATCATTGCCAATGGAAACATTAATATCTGTCCAAAACCACTCCACAATGTTGAAGTGAGTTAGTGTACTGTTGGTTTGAACAACAGCAACTAGCTAAGCACAACTGAACCAGTGTAAGACAGTTGGTATTTATGGAAATTAAGAATAGTCCACTCATGTATTTGGGTAATTCCATTCCTTGAGTCTAGATGGGCTGCTTGGTTTCTATGATGTTATGAGGCTTCATAAATACCCTGGCATTCTGCAGTAGTATTGCAGCAAGATAGATTCGTATTCAGTTACAATTTCTTGTTGCCTTGTCTTACCAATTCGACGGTAATTGGAACTAATATGATTATTCTACACACAATATTTGGAATATAAAATTCTTCAAGAAGTGTGATTGTGATGGGTTTGATGGGTGTGCAAGATAATTATCTCCCTTGTTTTGTTAGGCCATCCTATTGCGTGGGTACAGGCACCGTTTGACACCGGTAAAAGTCACGTGTTTGCGTGGCGCTGCTTTTCGAATTCATTTAGAAGCAGGATTTGAAGATGACAAGAAGGTAATTACAAGCTTGGAACTTTTCCTCCTCTTTTTCGATTTTAGTAGTTGTATTAGAGAAACTACATAGTCTATTTGTATTCTATTGTAGTTTCACGTTGAAGACGTTCGTTGGAGACCGTTGCGAAACAGGAGGATAGGTGACAACTCCCGTATTTACCCAAATAAAAGCGTCTTCAGCAGTCGACTCTGTCTTTATTCATTTCTTTGCTGGGTGTTGCCGTTACAGTGACTCTGGATTTAGCCATAATTAAAGTGCAATGCAATCTTTCTTTATGAAATATCGCAAGCAAAAGAAAAATGAACGAGAAAAATTGGATTGATTTTGTCTATTTAAAAATAAACAAAAGCTAGAAATGATGATTCTTTCTTTCACTTGGTGAAATGAGATTAGGTGAGTGGGTGAAAGTCTGTTTCTTCTTCAGCTGATTTGATTGTGTGTGGCGAGGTCAGTGGTTCAGCTAAATTTTGTTTATTTGGGATAAACAGAAAGTATAGAGATGCTAAGTTCTTCATTCTCTGTGAGGAGGTGGGTGGGTTTCTTCACCGGTTGATGTGATTGTGTGTGGCGAGGTGCAGGTCGGTAGGCTCGACTATCTTTGATCTTGCCCAAAAGAGTGACGCTGTGTACCAGTACCTGTGTCAACTGCCTTTTGCAACTTTTAGTCAGTGACTTTTATAATAATGGATAGGCTCAAGATTCGGTTTGAAAGGTTCTGGGAGGAAAATTTATGATTAGTTCGAAAAAAATTTTAAAAAGGGATTTTTTAAATTGTTTATAAATTTGTTTTTTCACCCAAAAGTTTGTGTGGAGCCCATGTGCAGAAAACTTGTTTTGATCAATTTATTTAAAGCTACTGTCAGGTCAATATCCGTTTGATGTTACATTTCTTAATTCTGTTTCGAAGTGTTTTGTTTTTTAATTTGTTTTGTTGGTGAGTGGGTGTATTGAGTTAGTAAAATTTGTGAATCAAAAGAGATATCTATTTCTGTTATAACATTTACAGTCAATCAAACGCAAATATGAACATTGACAAGACTGCAATAGTGCTAGCATCTGAAAAATGGTGTATTTCAGTTGTAACCACTTTGTAAAACTTCATTGGTCTCCAACATCTTTTGATGGCAATTGAGTTTAAATGTTTGACATGTTCAATCCATCATGACTGTAGGCTTTCTGAAATTGGATTGTCCCAGTTGGGTTGGTTCCTATACATTTCCTACAAGATCTGTTTTTATCTACAAGATTCCTAGCTTTAAAACTCATACAGGTATCTAGTTCATGAATTTCTTGGCAAAGAATACACTTTTCTTTCCAGGTGAAGTTGTCTTTATTTTGTCATTCATCTAACCAAGTTACCTTTAAGCACCCCAGGGGCAACCTGGATTCAGAGGGACATGTTTCGCTTTGCACCGTCAACATCCGGTTGTTTGTTACCAGACGATTTTTAGACGCATTTTTTTTTAATTATAAAACTAACTGCTAGCCCTAACCCTAACCCTAACAAACAACCAGATGTTGACAGTACAAAGCGAGACATGTCTTTCTGAATCCAGGTGACCCCTGCTTAAAGGTAACTTGGTCCCATTCATCTATTGTCACAAATGTTTGGTGAGGCTGTCTCCCTTTATTTAATACGTTTTTATTTACAAACTCAATAAAATCCTTGAAGGGGGAAATTCTCCTTTATCTTCCCTACATTGTGCCATGATACCTATCCATTTTGTTATGACCCATTCTGGTAGTTTACAGAGCATTTTCCTATTTTCCCTTTTATCATTTAGGACACCAAGATTTCCAATACTCCGCATAGCAGTGTGACATGGTTTTAGGAAGTCTGCATATTTTTGTAGAGCCATCCCAAGGATTGATCCCTTTTCTATTCCTCAAATTTTTTCTGTGAATGCGTTGGCTATAATAAACAGATTTCCATAGCATTACTTAACTCTTAACGTCCTATACCACCTCATTCCACCCGGCCAGAAGTTACATTAATTTTTCTAATCCACCCCAAATGATAGCCTTGTTTAAAAGTAATATTAAACATATTTAAAAGTCTTTTAATTTAAGGGAAATAACGGGTAACTTTTGATGAAAAGGACATCTTTAGCCATTTTTTGATAAATGGTTATAGGAATTGGGCTCTGGACTGAGAAAATTATCAACAGGATGTTAAGAGTTAAGCAGTTTCTTAGCTTCATCAAAGGCGTCTTCTGGTGGAAGTGGAAAATAGCCTTCTACAGTGTCCTTAACATGATCCCCTAGATATTTCTTCAAATAATGGATCCTCTCTGCTGCTGGAATTTGTTAATGCTTGATTAAGGATATCTCATTGGATCTCTATAAAACACACTGGTGATGGTAGATATTATATCAGGAAATATTTTTTAATATAACAGGTGTTGATCATGTCTGTTTGAGATCCCCAAAAACTCCTTCACTTGTAGATCGGTACCAACTTCAGATGGTAAATTGTTCTGTTCTCAAGCAAGGTTCAAGTACATTTTCCAGGGCATCTAATATAGTTTGGGCTACATCAATCTGCATTGGTGTTTTTACTCTTTAAAAATTTGCCTTATGTCAAGGGAGGTAATAAAATAATTCCATAAAGGGAGGTAATAAAAAAAATTTAATTTTCAAACTATTACCAAAATCTGGGAATTGTCCAGTTTTAATGAAATTTTCACTACTTTATTCATTGATAACTGAAGTTTATAATGAATAGCTTATCTTTTATTAAAAGAACTTGAAAAAATAAAAGTTAACTCCCCTCTGTTGCACATATCGATTAATATTTACATATTAAATAATTTATCAGAAGTGACCTATACCCAAATAAAATAACATGAACGTAAATATGCAAAAACCATGTATACGCACTAAAATCATTTTGTGTGTCTATGTTAGGGGTACCCATAAATCGTCTGCTAATGTTTTTTAAAAACGAATTAAAATTAATTAAATCGATTATTTAAGGTCAAACTTTTGTCTAAATCGATAAGTAGTAACATAATGAGCATCATTAAAAAAAGAAAAATATTATTACATATGCAATTTATTTTTAATACATTTTAAACATTAAAATTCCTTCAAATTGTGACGAACAAATGGCGTCAAATTTATTTTGAATTATTTTGTTAAATCATTTTTTTAAAATATTTTTAAAATACTCATAAACATTTCTTTTTAGAAATAAGTAAAACGTTACTTTAAATACATATTTATTACATATTACTGAAATTTTACTCACTCATTTTTAACTTTTAACCGAGTAAAATCCGTTTTTTGCATGAGAAAAAATAAAACAAATATTAGTTTTCAGTTGTTTCGGTTGAATAAAAATTATACTGATACTCAAAAATTGACTTTCGCTTTTGGTATGGAGTTCCGTTAATGTAATAATATTGTTATAATTTTTTTTCTTGTTTGGAAAAGGGATATTATTTTGGACCAATATTTGTTCTTATATTAAATTACTTTTTATTAATTTAATCTATTAATTAAATGACGAGCCCAATCTGTTGTTTAGGGGCCGGGTTAGCTCAGTCGGTAGAGCGTTCAGCTAGAAACCACGAGGTTCCTAGTTTGATACCGGTCCCCGCCAACTCAGCGTATGAGTAGCACAGGGATCTGTGCGGTAAAGTAAGGAGCTGATGGTAGGTGTGGCGCTCCACCTCAGATGCTAAAACAATCTCCTTGGTCTAGCGCTATTGAAAAGGGGATAGACTCCCTTGCTGACTGGCTGATACCGACTTTAGGCCACCCCGACGACTTTTACTTACATTTAATTTATTTTATCAATTAATTGAAATAAATCTAATTTCCATTTTAATAATTTTATGAGCTAGTAAAAATTTACGAATATATAATTGCCTCTCTAATACAAAACTGTTTTTCCCCCTTAAATTCCCTTCTTTTTTTTTTGGTTCCTTGACATTATTTAGTTACCTCTTTACTTATATATATATTATTTATATATTAACTTTTATATTAATCTATTTCCTGAAATTTATTTAATGTTTTTTCTATAATAAACTAAGGTAGGGACTGCCAAGTTTGTTGTAATAGGCGTTTTGTACAAATTAAATTTTGTACAAATTAAATTTAACCCCCCACTCCGATTAAAATAAAAGATTACCAAAAAATCAGGGAATTATCTGATTTTAATTAAATTTTAAGTATTAATCTATTTTCAGAGCTGCAAAATATCAGTGCCGTGATATACTTTTGAAACTAATTACAGTATCAATTAAAATATCAAAGATAGATGTAATATTATTTTTTTAATTTTGTACTGATGCTCATTATGTTACTATTTTTATAACTAATACAAAAATTTGACCTCACATAATCGATTTGATTTTGATTTGTTTTTAAAAAGAAAAATGAGCAAACAAATTGGCAGTGCCTAAACTATGGTCACCATTTGTAAGTCTCAATTTCTTTTCAGTTACCTCGTTGTGAAGTGACACTCTTTTTACTGTTAGAAATTTGAAAAAAATAATTCTTTATTGCTCAAACTAGGTGACCCAATTTTTTGTCTGCTAAAAATTTTAAAAACGAATTAAAATTAATTAAATCTATTAAAGGTCAAACTTTTGTCTAAAACAATAAGTAGTAACATAATGACCATCATTAAAAAAAGAAAAATATCATTTACATATGCAGTTTATTTTTAATACTTTTAAAACGATTTGTTTTGTCCATTTTGTCCACATTCGGCATTTTGGCTCTTTTTAAATGGTATAAAGGGCTTGTTTACAAATTTAATGTAACATTCGTGATTGCAAAAAAATTTACCAAAAATCAGGGAATTATCTGATTTTAATGAAATTTTCAGTATTGATTTATCAATTAATGAATTTCATAATGCATCAGTTATTTTATTTCAAAACTTTAATTTAATATTTTTGCTATGAAAGATTATTATATAAAATTCATTTAGAATAAAAATATTCTGATGTTAAGTTTAAAATGTTATATTTTTAGATTCTAGAAATAAATATCTATTTAATGCAAAACTTATTTTAGTCAAACAAAGTATAAGTTTTGAAGAAAAACTCTATTGAAAATGTAGCCCCCCCCCCCCTTTTAAGCAGAAAAAATATCGATGTATAATTTTTTCTTTTATAAGATAATAGCCAATTAAATAATTATCGAAATGAGTAAAAAAGAAATTTCCAAAAAATTATCATTAATATTATTTTTACATTTTATTTTCCGATTTTCGGTGCTTATAAAATATTCCACTTAAAAATTTTTTTTTCTATTTACAACTTCGGTCTTTTATCTTTTTATTTCTACTGTAATTAGTATCAAACAAGGACCAACTCACCGCGATTTTACACCCCCAAAGTAAGGGGGGGGGGATCAAAATTAAGTGACCTGAAAAAAAATTGAAAAAGTTTTGAAATAAAATAAATAATGCATTATAAAGACCATTCATTGATTAATAAACACTTAAAATTTCATTAAAATCCGATAATTCCTTGATTTTTGGTAAATTATTTTCTGTATTGGGGGGTGGTAAAGACATTTTGTCAAAAACGCATTTTAGGCCAATTTTGCGTATACCTAGCTCAAACCGAAGTTGGTAAATGACAACTTTTGTGAATATTTTTGGGTCCTTAAAAGGACCTTTGACTTTTCTTTTGTTTTTTTGTTTTTGTTTTTGATTATTCTAAGATCTTTTCTCATGGATTGGAAACCCTCATTGTCATCTTCCTTATGGTTGTCGGATTATCGAAAGTGAAGATCATTGATGAGGAAATCTGTAGCCAGCTCCTCTCTGGAAATACATTCATCATCCCCAACATCATAGTCGGCACTCTTTGCGGAGAACTGTCCCAACTCCTGCCTCAAAAATTGCTACCCGGTGGCTGTTGAAAAAACAACACCAGCTACGATTGAAGTCCTTAGCCGAAGTGGTGTCACTTGAAAAATAAAAAAAAATAACCAGCTTAGGGCATTTTTCCCGAACAAGTAAATGTAATATAACATATATATAATCAATATTTTAGGAGGGGGGGAGGCTAAATATGACTTACTTTTAATGCCTTCAAACCACTGAAAGAAAAAAAATGTCGATAAAAACACTTTCAATCCGCTAAAAATATCTTTTTTTTTTCAGCATTTTCATTTTATTTTAAAATTTTTTCGACATTCAATTACATATAAAAAAATCCCAAAAGGTTTTGTTTTTTTCTTCGGTATTTTCATTTTATTTTTATATATTTATTTCCAACAATCAATTACCAAGTAATAAAAAAAAAAATTAAAAAAAAAAAATCAATGAATAAAATAAAATCTGAGTATTTAGATATTTTCATATTTTATTAAAAAAAAATCTTTATTTTATGGTAAAAACAGTCCGTTTTTTTTTTTTTGTATTTATGGTTCTTTTATTAAATTTTAATTAAAAAACTATCAGGTCATTTTTAATTTAAAAAAATATTTTATTTTATGGTAAAACAGTATGTCTTTTTTTGTACATTTTGTAAGTGTACCAAAAGTATACGAGTTTTATAAATGTCTGGAAAGTCAACTTAGATGCTTCCAAAAAACTTCCCTTTTTTATAGAAATTTGATGCCCTTTATGCCCTTCGCCAAACCTGGTTGTTATTTTTGCCGGTTTTCACTTCAGTCATCTCTCTTTGGCATGTCCTGCATTTAGGAATTCCTCGGCTAATTCTGCCCATAGCTGATTGGTTCTTTTTTGCAAGTGACACCGCTTCGGCTACGGACTGCAATTGTAGCTGGTGTTGTTTTTTCAGCAGCCACCGGGTAGCAATTTTTGAGGCAGGAGCCGGGACAGTTCTCCGCAAAGAGTACCTCGTAGTCTTCTGGTCTATAGTAAAATATGATTTGATCATTGTCTTGATTATACCTTATTTCACCATAGTACCTTCCAACTACACTATCTACTTCCCAGTAATGATTGATACTTCTTGATTTAGGATTACCAAGAAGTATCCCTTGCAATAGGCATAGCTGGTCAGTAGATATGTTGGGAAATGACTTCTGCAATGCAGGAATGGATTTAGCTTGTAAAAATAAAACAGAGAAAAATATTAAGAATTTGATTTAATATACTAAAGAATATATCTTTATGACTTATTGCTAATAACTTAAATTTATCAAAAAAATTCAGAATAAAAATTAATGCAAAAACTTCATATTTAATTTAAAAGAGTAGACATTGAGATACTTACAGATTTATTCTTGAGACCTTGTGTCCAACCCATGCAAGTGGGGTATGCGGTAAATATCCTTACAGACTGATTCTTCAGAATGTTATACAGTTTTCTTCTGAGCTTAGCTTCACCTGCCGATTTCTTCATCAAAATTCTCTTTTGTATTTCTTCTTCATTCAATTTCCAACGTTCTTGATATTTTTCCGTTTCTTTTCTACCATAAGGAATTGCCAGGGATAACATGGTTTCAAATTCTTTAGTATTAATTAATATTAGCTATAGGCACTTTTGTCCGCTGCTAGGAATTTTAAAAGCGAATTAAAAATAATTAAATCTATTATTTAAGGTCAAACTTTGTCTAAATCGATAAGTAGTAACATAATAACCATCATTAAAAAAAAGAAAAATATCATTACATATGCAGTTTATTTTTAAAAGATTTAAAACCATTTGTTTTGGTCAATTTCGACGTGATCCGCCATTCAGCCTCTTTTTCAATGATTTTAAGTGCTTGTTTACAATTTTTACTGTAACATTCGCGATTGCAAAAAAATTTACCAAAAATCAGGTAATTATCCAATTTTAATTAAATTTTCAGTATTGATTTAACAATTAATGAATTTTATAATGCATCAGTTATTTTATTTCAAAACTTTAATTTAGTATTTTTGCTATGAAAAATTAATATATAAATTTCATTTAAAATATGAAAATCCTGATGTTAAGTTTAAAATGTTATATTTTTAGATTCTAAAAATAAATATCTACTTAATGCAACCCTTATTTTAGGTGCCAAAAGTAATAAGTTTTGAAGAAAAACTCGATTGAAAATGTACCCCCTCCCCTTTTTAAGCAGAAAAAACATTGATGTATAATTTTTTCTTTTATAAAATAATAGCCAATTAAATAATTATCGAAATGAGTAAAAAAGAAATCTCCAAAACATTAATTATTTATTTTTTAAAATTTTATTTTTCAATTTTCGGTACTTATTTTCTCATAGAAGCGCAACCGTAAAAATGATTTTTTTGTTTCTATTCATAACTTTGGTCTTTTATCTCATTATTTATACCGTAATTAGTACAATATATGACCAACTTGAAAAACAATATATGCCCCCAACATATGGGGGGTCAAAATTAAGTGACTTGAAAAAAATGAGAAAGTTTTGAAATAAAATAAATAATGCATTATAAAGATCATTCATTGATACATAAACACTGAAGATTTCATTAAAATCCGATAATTTCCTGATTTTTGGTAAATTATTTTCTGTAGGGGGGCTAAAGTCATTTTGTCAAAAACGCATTTTAGGCTCAGTTTGCCAGTCCCTAATTAATATTATCAATGAATTCTTTGACTCGGTTTTATTTTGCCAAAATACCACAGATTCTATGTGGTATTTTGGCAAAATAAATAAATAAAAAGGGAGACTTGATGTTAACAAACACACAAATTCCAACTCAAATATGGATATATAAATAATTTAAATATGTAAATTAAATTTACATATATATCCACGTACGCATGTATTTTCCTGTTTCGGAATATTTTACAATTTTCTTTCTTTACTTAAAGTTTGAAATTTCTCCAGAAATTTAGTGGGTGGACCTCAAAATCTGGACCCACCCCCATCTAATTTTTTTCCTTCAATGGATTATTATCGATTACACACCAATCTATCAGATTGTAAAAAAAAAAAAAAAAAATTCTTAAAAGTTCTTTTTTTTTTGAGTTTTCACGGGTGCTCATTTCCCCGTATAAATTTATAGTAAATCGATTTCCCATATCGGAACTGCTCTACCTTAACAGTTGTGTTAAAGATATTAATGACAGAGACGCATTTTTGTTATAGAAGAATAGACATTTTATTTATGAATGCAAAAAATAGATATTTTATTTACAAAATTGAAAAACTTGTCAAAAAAAAAAAAAAAAAAAAAAAAAGGAGATGCTTTCTTTTCTTTAAAAAAAAATGAGAAAAAACAATTTCCTCGTATATTCCTACCTACAATTTAGGCATAAATTGGATCCTCCTTTTATGACCGTAATTTTGTTTTTTCGTAGACGATGATTGATTAAAATCTGACGTTTTTATTTTAGAGTACCAAAGCCAAAAAGAAAAGAAATAACAAAAGGTAATCTTCAACTTTTTACTTGTAAATTCCTACCATAAAATTAGGCTTGGGCATTTTATGGTAGGAATTTACGAGTAAAAAGTTAAAGTGCAAAAACGAACGCCCACTTTAAAACTAACCATTCTCACAAAATAAAAACTTTTAGAATATACACATTGAAGTGAATATTAAAATAAATAAATAAAATATATTTAGTATTGTAAAATAACGGGTGCAAAAAAAATAAAACATTTATTGCAAAAACACGGACATAAAATGAGGGTTCAGTTTATTTTATGGTAGTAATATACGAGTAAAAATTGTTCTTTTTTACCACAAAATATATATTTGCCAAATAAAAAAAATAAATGGTGGACCTGAAATTTCAGAACCCCGTATGTAAAATTTTTGTTTTAATTTTTTTTTTTTCTCAACAGATTATTATCGATTTCACACCAATTTATATGATTGAAAAAAAAAATTTCAAAAGTTATTTATTTTTCGAGTTTTCAGGGATGCTCAGTTCCACGTATAAGTTTATTGTAACCCGATCCCCCATATCGGAACCGCAGAAATTTTTTTTTTTTTTTTCTCTTCAATGGATTATTTACGATTACACACCAATGTATCAGATTTTTTTTTTAAATTCTAAAAAGTTAGATTTTTTGAGTTTTCAGGGTGCTCAGTCCACGTATAAGTTTATAGTAAGAACCCCCATATCGGAACCGCTCTACCATAGCAGTTGGGCTGAATTTGCAGTGACCCCCCCCCAAAAAAAAAAACAGAACCTACAAACTTTGTAATAAAAATTTTAATTTTAACTAGCGGGGTTAGGGTTACCCTAACCCGCCCTAGTTAAAATTAAAATTGTCAAAAAAAGTTCCAAAACCCAACCCCAACCATTGCAGTTGGGCTGAATTTGCACTAAGGTGACCCAAAAAAAAAAAAAAACAGAACCCACAAACTTTGTAATAAAAATTTTAATTCTAAATAGCCCCTATTTAAAATTAAAATTTTTATTACAAAGTTTGTGGGTTCTGTTTTTTTGGGGGGGTCACCTTAGTGCAAATTCAGCCCAACTGCAATGGTAGAGCGGTTCCGATATGGGGGATCGGTTTACTATAAACTTATACGTGGACCTGAGCACCCCTGAAAACTCGAATAAATAAATAACTTTTGAAATCTTTTTTTTTTTTCAATCGTATAGATTGGTGTGCAATCGATAATAATCCGTTGAAAAAAAAAAAATTAAAAACGAAAATTTTACATACGGGTTCTGAAAGTTCAGGTCCGCCAAATAAATAAATAAATTTTTAAAAAGTGCAAAAATTGTTGAAAAATATTTGTTTACATGGGATAACGTTCATTGATATGTCCTAAAAAAATTTCATAATTTGGTATTGGTGTGTCAGTTTCATACGATAAATTTCTCTGTAGATGGCCTCATCGACATGTGACCATTTCATATCGCCTACTGATCCCGATACATATTTTAATCTTGTTTTAATGCGGGACCAGTAGGCTACGAGGCTTCTGGAATGATTGACTGTCCCATGGATGTATCCAAGATTTTTCAAATTGCCGTAGCTTTTCCACCGGTCAGTGAATATTACAGACCCAGGAGCTACATTTTCCAAAACCACACTTTCGAGGGTTTCCGCGGAGCGGTCTGCAATTTGTTGTACGAAACCAAGCTTCTCATTTTGGTCAAAAAAACCGATCACCCAAAATTGTTCAACGCTACCATTATTTTCTCTTTTAAATAAAAGATTCTCATCGATCTCTACTTCATGGCCGGGGCCACCTAACACTCGTCTGTCTTTATGCATTTTTGCAGTACAGATGTCCCTGCAATATTCATACCACTGAATGGCAGAACCTACTGAGATATCATTCAATGCACTTGAACATGTCACTGGCACCTGGCACACGAAATCGAAAATTAGCTGGAACAAGACAGACATTGGCAAGCGCGATTTTTCCAAAAAAGTACCGCTCCTTAACGAGACCGTCTTTTTACAAGTGCAACACCTCCAACAAACCTTATCCGATTTGGATTTCGAATAATTCTGGAGTGACATTCGACGTCCACATGAACACGTCTTCTGTTGCGCAATTATTTTTTTAGATTGGGCATATTCTAAGACACAATCTTCATCGAAATTTCTTAGTAATTGCATTCTAGAGGTTTGAGTTGAAGTTGCCATTTTTAGAAATTAATACGAACTTATTTTGGTAAACTTGTATGTCTTTTCCGGGAATCGATAATTTCGTTGCAACCAAATCTTGGAATATTCATTGTCCGTTCTTGCAATTCGTGGTTTGGTATTTGTAGCTGGCTATCATTTGCAAAATAATGCAAAGAAATTTGAAAGAGTTTCACTGAAACTACTTTTTTTTCTTCGCCCGCTTCAATTTTGTATGTTAAACTGTTGCCACTATCATAAGAAGTGGTTGTCAATTGACGGTGTAAAACGGTGAAAGTTTCCTCACAAGAACACACCCGTGAACAAAACAAGGTGGGTAACTCGCACTCATTTACGATGTATACATCTTTTTGGTTTAAATTTGTTTTGATCTTATATGTAGGTGTGTGCAGAGGTCGCAAAGGAAAATAATTTAAAAAGAATACATTTTCAATCTAT
The DNA here is from genome assembly GCA_023376005.1 of Doryteuthis pealeii. Lineage (NCBI taxonomy): Eukaryota > Metazoa > Mollusca > Cephalopoda > Myopsida > Loliginidae > Doryteuthis > Doryteuthis pealeii. Next base: position 74,285,443 of record CM042142.1, read on the forward strand.
AACCAGAAATCGGGGAATTGTCCAATTTTAATGAAATTTTCACCAAGTTATTGGTTAATGACTTAATTCTATAATAAATAGCTTACTTTATTAAAATAAAACTTGAAAAAAAGTTTTTGATCAATAGGTACCACCAATTTGACCCTGCGCAATTTACCCCCCCCCCCTACATTTAACACAATGAAACTTGCAGAAAAAAAAATTTTCTTGAAAAAAATTTTCCATTCGAAAGAAAAAACATTAAACAAACTCCTGATGATTTTTTAAATTTTTTATCAGCTTACGAAAATAATGAAAATTATGATTGAAAAACAATGTTTTCATTTTGGCACTGTTAAATCAACTGAAATTTAACGTAGCTAAAAACAAGTTTTTTTACGAGACTTTTGATAAACAAAGTTCGGAAATATCTATTTCCGTTTTATTCAAGATGGCCTAAACGGTTTGGTGGTACCTATTGATCAATTTAGAATTTAGGGGAAGTTGACTTTTGGTCCTTTAAAGAAAAAAAATCTAGTCCTTAATTTTTACATTTCTAGAAATATCAAATCCTGAAGAACACAGAAAAAAAAAAGTAAAAAGTAAAAAATTAAAAAATTCAATACATGAAAAAAGTTATTTGAAAAAGTTGTTTTCTTAAAACTCAAAAAATAAATATTGTAGCGTGTTTTTTTTTGTTTTTTTCGAGTTGGTCTTATAGTTTCTATAGTAATTACAGTATAAATAAAGAGATAAATTACAGTATAAATAAAGAGATAAATGACCGAAGTTGTGAATAGAGAGAAAAAAAAATTTACGGTAGCTTTTCTATGAGAAAATAAGTACCGAAAATCGAAAAATAAAATGTAAAAAAATAATATATAATTAATTTTTTGGAAATTTATTTTTTACTCATTTCAATGATTATTTAATTGTCTATTATCTTAATAAGATAATCTTATAAAAGAAAAAATTATACATAGATATTTTTTCTGCTTAAAAAGGGAGGGGGTACATTTTCAATCGAGTTTTTCTTCAAAATGTATACTTTGATGTAATAAAATAAGGTTTGCATTAAATAGATATTTATTTCTAGAATCTAAAAATATAACATTTTAAACTTAACATCAGGATTTTCATATTTTAAATGAAATTTATATATTAATTTTTCATAGCAAAAATACTAAATTAAAGTTTTGAAATAAAATAACTGATGCATCAGAAAATTTATTAATTGATAAATCAATACTGAAAATTTCATTAAAATCGGATAATTCCCTGATTTTTGGTAAATTTTTTTGCAATCGCGAATGTTACATTACAATTGTAAACAAGCACTTAAAACCATTGAAAGAGAGAATGGCAGATCGCGTCGAAATTGACCCAAACAAATCCCTTTAAATGTATTAAAAATAAACTGCATATGTAATGATATTTTTATCTTTTTAATAATGGTCATTATGTAACTACTTATCGATTTAGACAAAAGTTTGACCTTAAATAATAGATTTAATTAATTTTAATTCATTTTTAAAATTTGTAGCAGATGATAAAAAGGGTATACCTAATCTAAACATATAAGTTTAAAAATGCGCAATTTGCAAAACATATTTTCTTAGATTTTTATATGTTTAAAGAATTATTACTAATGATTTTATTTTGTGCGGATTACCTAACATACTAAAATGTTATCTCTTCTGATGACCCAGATCAATGAAATACAATATATAATTTTACTGTTATGGGCCACCATAGGTTTTAAACTACTTCCACACAAATCTCTAGTCCATTTTTATGCATTTATCTCCCTTACAAGCTCTAAATGGACAACCCTACTGAAATGTATGGGGGATTCTGATTGCTGGACACCAGAATAACAGAGTTGATTTATGTTGGGTTTATTTTTACTTTCAGTTTCCATATTGTTTGGCTAATTATTTGACTAACCCATCCCATCTTCTGTTCCTCTTTCAAATACAAGCTTATGCTTTGATACAATAGATCTTTCAAACCTGTTTACTTATAAAAAATAACAATGAAATTTATTGTGTACAGTGCTCAGGTGCACCACAACTCATCAAAGTCTCATGTCTAGTATATAGAATAATGTATTAGTGTTAGGAAAATGAATAGCGTACAGTAATAATATACATGTATGTGTGTGCGTGCGTGCATATCTGTGTGGAGGGGGGTATCAGGTATAGTGTTGGTGGATAACAGGAAGCATGGAGGTTTTGAAAGATGCTATGTTTTGGCACCGCACAACGGATGCAGGCAGTTTATTCCATGGTTCGGCAACTGTGAGCGTGGAAAAATGTTTCCGAATGTCATGTGGGCTATGCTATTTTCTGACTTTGTAGGCATGCTCAATAATCCTTTACTCTGGGGTGTTCATAAAGTTTTACTTTTTTCCTTAAACCGTGGTATTAATTCAACTGATCTTGCTAAAAATGTCTAGATGTTGGACTCACTTAGTCCTAACCTGGCTGTTGGGTTGTCTTCCCTTGCCTGGGTTGTTTTCCCTCTGGGTTCCTGTTTTCACCACCAGAGTTTTTTTTTTGTATATAAGCGCCTGTTTCATACTCTCCTCCTCTTTCTTCTCCAGGAACTCACACACATGGGTTAGACGTGTGGGGGCTATCCATTACTTCTATATGTATATTTAGGTATCTCTTGTATACCTCCTTATTGTATCTCTATTCATGAATGTGTACTTTTTTATATCTTCTTTGTATTTCAGTTATATGTATTATTTCCATGTGCCCGTATTAAAGTCCATGTTATGTTTAACACTCGTGTCGGAGTTGTTTTGTTCAACGAATTATAAAATTATTATAACCTTCTACCTTACATGGCCATTATTACCTTCATTTCCTTGTGCCACTTCTACATTATAAACATTTGACAAGATTTATTTGAAAAAGTCAAAAAATGACAGCTTATATGAGCTGATACAGTGTCATTATACAAACAATGAAGCCTTTCTGAATTTATGAAAGACTTGAGCACTAAAAAAACTTATAGAATTTCAATAAATCAGAGTTTCTTGTTGAACTGAAATGGCACCAAAGTATAAACTACATAAGTGAACTGTGATAAGTAATTGAGAGTTACCTCCCCTTTGGAGAACTCTCTAGGGAATACTAAACTATATAAACTCTTAATAAGTGTACCAATTATTCTAAGTAAAGATTTCTAAAATCTATTGGTGTTATCATTTGTCATTACATGGACATTTGCTCTTCAAAATACACTTCAAATTCTCACATATTGGGTATGGTTATTTGTTATCTTATGTAAGTTTAAGGTCGTTTCTGGTGTGTGTGTGGTGAGCCGGAAGTTAATGCTTTGAAAGCAGAAATAAAATGACGAAAATAAGAAGTCTGCACATAGGATCAGTGCAGGTAAAAGAAAAAAATACAAATATTAAAAGGGATAGTTGGGGTTGTTATTTGAGTTGGTTGTTTTCTTTCAAGTAACACCGCTGTGGCGGTGATAGTTGGGGTTGTTATTTGAAAGTTCACCGGGCAGCAATTTCGGAGGCAGGGGACCAGGACGCACTTCCTCATAAATTACCTAATCGATTGCACACCAATCTATCAGACTGTGAAAAAAAATTTTTTTAAAAGTTATTTATTTTTCAGGAGTGCTGATAAGTTTATTGTAAATCGACCCCCCCCCTATCGGAACCGCTAAAAAAATTTTTTTTAGTTATTTATTTTTCCGTCAATGGATTATTATCGATTACACACGAATCTATCAGATTTTTTTAAAAAATTCTTGAAAGTTCTTTATTTGTTGAGTTTTCAGGGGTGCTCATACCCCCGTATAAGTTTATAGTAAATCGAACCCCCATATCGGAACCGCTCGAAAGGAACCTGGCGCAAAGGTGTCAAAGTTAGGGGGGCCCAAAAAAAACAGAACCCAAATTATTTATTTATTTTCCCATTAAACTAACCTTAAACCCCAACCCCTAACCCCCCTAGTTAAAATTAACAGTTTTATTACAAAATTTGTGGGTTCTGTTTTTTCTGTGTCACCTTAATTTTGACAACTTAGTGCAAATTCAGCCCAACTGTTAAGATAGAGCGGTTCTGATATTGGGGTTCGATTTACTATAAACTTATACGGGGAAATGAGCACCCCTGAAAACTCGAAAAATAAAGAACTGTTTAGATTTTTTTTTTTTTACAATCTGATAGATTGGTGTGTAAACAATAATAATCCATTGAAGAAAAAGAAAAGAAATTAAAAGAAAAAATTTTTTCAGCGGTTCCGATATGGGGGATCGGTTTACGATAAATTTATATGGGGAACTGAGCACCCCTGAAAACTCGAAAAATAAATAACTTTAAAAATTTTTTTTTACAATCGGATAGATTGGTGTGCAATCGATAATAATCCTTTGAAAAAAAAAAAAATTAAAAACAAAAATTTTAGATGGGGGGTCTGAAAGTTCAGGTCCGCCAAATTTACATATATATCCACGTGCGCATGTAGTTTTCTTGTTTCGGAATATTTTACAATTTCCTTTCTTTACTTAAAGTTTGAAATTTCTCCAGAAATTTACTGGGTGGACCTCAAAATCTGCCCCCCCCCTCTAATTTTTTTCCTTCAATGGATTATTATCAGATTGTAAAAAAAAAAAAATTAAAAAAATTCTTAAAATTTTTTTTTTTTTAATTTTTCTCGGGTGCTCATTTCCCCATATCGGAACCGCTCTACCTTAACAGTTGTGTTAACGATATTAATGACAGAGACACATTTTTGTTATAGAAGAATAGACATTTTATTTATGAATGCAAAAAAAAAAAAAAAAAAAAGATTTTATTTACAAAAGTGAAAAACTTGTAAAAAAAATAGAGATGATTTCTTTTCTTTCAAAAAAATGATAAAAAAAAAGAACAATTTCCTCGTATATTCCTACCATAAAATAAACCGAACCCTCATTTTATGTCCGTGTTTTTGCAATAAATGTTTTATTTTTTTGCACCGTTATTTTACAATACTAAATATATTTTCTTTATTTTAATATTCACTTCAATGTGTATATTCTAAAAGTTTTGATTTTGTGAGAATGTTTAGTTTTAAAGTGGGCGTTCGTTTTTACACTTTAACTTTTTACTCGTAAATTCCTACCATAAATTGCCCAAGCCTAATTTTATGGTAGGAATTTATGAGTAAAAAGTTGAAGATTACCTTTTGTTATTTCTTTTCTTTTTGGTACTCTAAAATAAAAACGTCAGATTTTAATCAATCATCGTCGACGAAAAAACAAAATTACGGTCATAAAAGGAGGATCCAATTTATGCCTAAATTGTAAATCGAGCCCACACTTTAAAACTAAACATTCTCACAAAATAAAAACTTTTATTAATATAAATAAAGAAAATATATTCAGTATTGTAAAATAACGGGTGCAAGAAAAATAAAACATTTATTGCAAAAACACGGACATAAAATGAGGGTTCAGTTTATTTTATGGTAGGAATATACGATTTAAAATTGTTCTTTTTTATATATATTTGCAAAAAAAAAAGAAAAAAAAAAGTGCAAAAATTGTCGAAAAATATTTGTTTACATGGGATAACGTTCATTGATATGTCCTAAAAAAATTTCATAATTTGGTATTGGTGTGTCAGTCTTCATACGATACATTTCTCTGTAGATGGCCTCATCGACACGTGACCATTTTATCTCGCCTACTGATCCCGATACATATTTTAATCTTCTTTTAATGCGGGACCAGTAGGACACGAGGCTTTTGGAATGATTGACTGTCCCATGGATGTATCCAAGATTTTTCAAATTGCCGTAGCTTTTCCACCGGTCAGTGAATATTACAGACCCAGGAGCTACATTTTCCAAAATCACACTTTCGAGGGTTTCCTCGGAGCGGTCTGCAATTTGTTGTATGAAACTAACCTTCTCATTTTGGTCAAAAAAACCTATCACCCAAAATTGTGCAACAACTTTACCATTATTTTCTCTTTTAAATAAAAGATTTTCATCTATCTCTACTTCATGGCCGGGGCCACCTAACACTCGTCTGTCTTTATGCATTTTTGCAGAACAGATGTCCCTGCAATATTCATACCACTGAATGGCAGCACCTATTGAGACACAATTCAATGCACTTGAACATGTCACTGGCACCTGGCACACGAAATCAAAAATTAAATGGAACAAGACAGACATTGGCAAGCGCGAATTTTCTAAAAAAGTACCGCTCCTTAACGAGACGTCTTTTTAACATGTGCCAGGTGCCAGTGACATGTTAGTGCAATTGAATTGTGTCTCAATAGTGCTGCATTCAGTGGTATGAATATTGCAGGGACATCTGTTCTGCAAAAAAATGCAAAAACAGACGAGTGTTAGGTGGCCCCGCCATGAAGTAGAATAGATGAAAGATCTTTTATTTAAAAGAGAAAATAATGTAAAGTTGTTCCCAATTTTGGTGATGGTTTTTTTTGACCAAAATGAGAGGTTAGTTTCATACAACAAATTGCAGACGCTCCGAGGAAACCCTCGAAGCTGTGATTTTGAAATGTAGCTCCTGGTCTGTAATATTCACGACCGTGGAAAAGCTACGGCAATTTGAAAAAATCTTGGATACATCATGGGACAGTCAATCATGTCCAAAAGCCTCGTGTCTAACTGGTCCGCATTTAAAAGAAGATAAATATGTATCGGATCAGTAGGCCGATAAGATAAATGGTCACGTGTCGATGAGGCCATCTACAGAGAAATGTATCGTATGAAGACTGACACACCAAATACAAAATTATGAAATTTTTTAAGGACATATCAATGAACGTTATCATGTAAACAATATTTTTCGACAATTTTTGCACTTTTTTTTTTTCTTTTTTTTGCAAATATATATTTTAAATCGTAATATTCCTACCATAAAATAAACTGAACCTCATTTTATGTCCGTGTTTTTGGCAATAAATGTTTATTTTCTTGCACCCGTTATTTTACAATACTTGATATATTTTCTTTATTTATATAATAAAGTTATTTATTTTTGAGAATGTTAGTTTTAAAGTGTGGGCTCGATTTAAATTAGGCATAATTGGATCCTCCTTTTGACCGTAATTTTGTTTTTTCGTCGACGATGATTGATAAAATCTGACGTTTTTATTTTAGAGTACCAAAAAGAAAAGAAATAACAAAAGGTAATCTTCAACTTTTTACTCATAATTCCTACCATAAAATTAGGCTTGGGCAATTATGGTAGAATTTACGGTAAAAAGTTAAAGTGTAAAAACGAACGCCCACTTAAAACTAAACATTCTCACAAAATCAAACTTTTAGAATATACACATTGAAGTGAATATTAAAATAAGAAAAATATATTTAGTATTGTAAATAACGGTGCAAAAAAAATTAAAACATTTATTGTGCAAAAACAAGGACATAATGAGGGTTCGGTTTATTTATGGTAGGAATATACGAGGAAATTGTTCTTTTTTTTTATCATTTTTTTGAAAGAAAAGAAATCATCTCTATTTTTTTTACAGTTTCATTTTGTATAATCTTCTTTTTTTTTTTTATTTTTTTGCATTCATAAATAAAATTCTATTCTTCTATAACAAAATGTGTCTCTGTCATTAATATGTTAACACAACTGTTAAGGTAGAGCGGTTCCGATATGGGGAAAATGAGCACCCGAGAAAATTAAAAAAAAAAAAATTTTAAGAATTTTTTAATTTTTTTTTTTTACAATCTGATAATCCATTGAAGGAAAAAATTAGAGGGGGGGGGCAGATTTTGAGGTCCACCCAGTAAATTTCTGGAGAAATTTCAAACTTTAAAGTAAAGAAAGGAATTGTAAAATATTCCGAAAACAAAAAACTCATGCGCACGTGGATATATATGTAAATTGGCGGACCTGAATTTCAGACCCCCATCTAACATTTTGTTTTTAATTTTTTTTTTTTTTTTTTTTTTTCAAAAGGATTATTATCGATTGCACACCAAATCTATCCGATTGTAAAAAAAAAAATTTTTTTTTAAAGTTATTTATTTCGAGTTTTCAGGGGTGCTCAGTTCCCCATATAAATTTATCGTAAACCGATCCCCATATCGGAAACGCTGAAAAAAATTTTTTTTCTTTAATTTCTTTTCTTTTTCTTCAATGGATAATTATTGTTTACACACCAATCTATAAGATTGTAAAAAAAAAAAATCTAAACAGTTCTTTATTTTTCGAGTTTTCAGGGGTGCTCATTTCCCCCGTATAAGTTTTATAGTAAATGGAACCCCAATATCAGAACCGCTCTATCTTAACAGTTGGGCTGAATTTGCACTAAGGTTTCAAAATTAAGGTGACACAGAAAAAACAGAACCCACAAATTTGTAATAAAACTGTTAATTTTAACTAGGGGGGTAGGGTTGGGGTTTAAGGTTAGTTTAATGTTGAAAATAAATAAATATTTGGGTTCTGTTTTTTTTTTGGGCCCCCTAACTTTGACACCTTTGCGCCAGGTTCCTTTCGAGCGGCTTCCGATATGGGGCGTTCGATTTTACTATAAACTTATAACGGGGGTTAGCACCCCTGAACTCAACAAATAAGAACTTTCAAGAATTTTTAAAAAAAAATCTGATAGATTCGTGTGTAATCGATAATAATCCTTGACGGAAAATAAATAACTAAAAAAAATTTTTTTAGTGGTTCCGATAGGGGGGGGGGTCGATTTACAATAAACTTATACGGGGAAATGAGCACTCCTGAAAATAAATAATTTATTTAAAAATTTTTTTTCACAGTCTGATAGATTGGTGTGCAATCGATTAGGTAATTTTATGAGGAAGTGCGTCCTGGTCCCCTGCCTCCGAAATGCTGCCCTGGTGAACTTTCAAATAACAACCCCACATCACCCTGCCACAAGCGGTGTTTTACTTGAAAGAAAACAACCAACTCAAATAACAAACCCAACTTCCCTTTTATATAAATTTGTATTTTTTTTTTTTTCTTTCTACTGACTGATCCTATGTGCAGACTTCTTATTTTCGTCATTTTTATTTCTGCTTTCAAAGCATTAACTTCCGGCTCACCACACACACACCAGAAACGACCTTAAACTTACATAATAACAAATAACCATACCAATATGTGAGAATTTGAAGTGTATTTTTGAAGAGCAAATGTCCATGTAATGACAAATGATACACAATAGATTTTAGAAATCTTTACTTAGAATAATTGGTAACTTATTAGAGTTTATATAGTTTTAGTATTCCCTAGAGAGTTCTCCAAAGGGGAGGTAACTCTCAATTACTTATCACAGTTTCACTTATGTAGTTTATACTTTGGTGCCATTTCAGTTCAACAAGAACTCTGATTTATTGAAATTCTTAAGTTTTTTTAGTGCTCAAGTCTTTCATAATTCAGAAAGGCTTCATTGTTTGTATAATGACACTGTATCAGCTCATATAAGCTGTCATTTTTTGACTTTTTCAAATAAATTCTTGTCAAATGTTTATAATGTAGAAGTGGGCACAAGGAAATGAAGGTAATAATGGCCATGTAAGGTAGAAGGTTTATATATAATTTTATAATTCGTTTGAACAAACAACTCCGAACACGAGTGTTAAAACATAACATGGACTTTAATACGGGCACATGGAAAATACATACATTAACTGAAATACAAAGAAGATTATAAAAAGTACACATTCATGAATGAGATACATAAGGAGGTATACAAGAGATACCTAAATATACATATAGAAGTAATGGATAGCCCCACACGTCTAACCCATGTGTGTGAGTTCCTGGAGAAGAAAGAGGAGGAGAGTATGAAACAGGCGCTTATATACAAAAAAAAAAACCTCTGGTGGTGAAAACAGGAACCCAGAGGGACAACCCGGCAAGGGAAGACAACCACAAGCCCCAGGTTAGGACTAAGTGAGTCCAACATCTAGACATTTTTTAGCAAGATCAGTTGAATTAATACCACGGTTTAAGGAAAAAAGTAAAACTTTATGAACACCCCAGAGTAAAGGATTATTGGGCATGCCCTACAAAGTCAGAAAATAGCATAGGCCCACATGAACATTCGGAAACATTTTTCCGCACGCTCACAGTTGCCGAGCCATGGAATAAACTGCCTGCATCCGTTGTGGCGTGCAAAACATAGCATCTTTCAAACCTCCATGCTTCCTGTTATCCACCAACACTATACCTGATACCCCCCTCCACACAGATATGCACGCCACGCAACACACTACATGTATATTATTACTGTACGCTATTCATTTTCCTAACACTAATACATTATTCATAATATTAGACATGAGACTTTTGATGAGTTGTGGTGCACCTGAGCACTGTACACAATAAAATTTCATTGTTATTTTTTATAAGTAAACAGGTTTGGAAAGATCTATTGTATCAAAGCATAAGCTGTATTTGAAAGAGGAAACAGAGAAGATGGGATGGGTTTGTTAAATAATTAGCAAACAATATGGAAACTGAAAGTAAAATAAACCCACATAAATCAACTCTGTTATTCTGGTGTCCAGCAATCAGAATCCCCATACATTTCAGTAGGTTGTCCCATTTAGAGCTTGTAAGGGGATAAATGCAAAAAATGGACTAGAGATTTGTGTGGAAGAAGGTTTAAAACCTATTGGTGGCCCATAACAGTAAATTATATATTTTTTCATTGATCCGGGTCATCAGAAGAGATAACATTTTAGTATGTTAGGTAATCCGCACAAAATAAAATCATTAAGTAATAATTCTTAAACATATAAACTCTAAGAATATGTTTGCAAATTGCGCATTTTAAACTTATATGTTTAGATTAGGTATACCCTTTTTATCATCTGCTCAAATTTTAAAAACGAATTAAAATAATTAAATCTATTATTTAAGGTCAAACTTTGTTGTCTAATCGATAAGTTATTCATAATGACATTTATTAAAAAGATAAAAATAATCATTACATATGCAGTTTATTTTTTAATACATTTAAAGGGATTTGTTTGGGTCACCTTTCGACGCGCATTGCCATTCTCTCTCTTTTTTCATGTTTTAAGTGCTTGTTTACAATTGTAATGTAACATTCGCGATTGCAAAAAAATTTACCAAAAATCAGGGAATTATCCGATTTTAATGAAATTTTTCAGTATTGATTTATCAATTAATAAATTTTCTGATGCATCAGTTATTTTATTTCAAAACTTAAATTTAGTATTTTTGCTATGAAAATTAAATATATAAATTTCATTTAAAATATGAAATCCTGATGTTAAGTTTAAAATGTTATATTTTTAGATTCTAGAATAAATATCTATTTAATGCAAACCTTATTTTATTACATCAAAGTATACATTTTGAAGAAAAACTCGATTGAAAATGTACCCCTCCCCTTTTTAAGCGAAAAAAATATCTATTGTAATTTTTTCTTTTATAAGATTATCTTAAATTAAGATAATAAGACAATTAAATAATCATTGAAATGAGTAAAAAATAAATTTCAAAAAAATTATATATTATTTTTTTTACATTTTATTTTTCATTTTCGGTACTTATTTTCTCATAGAAAAGCTACCGTAAATTTTTTTTTTCTCTATATTCACAACTTCGGTCATTTATCTCTTTATCATCTGTTTTATCTCTTATTTATACTGTATTAACTATAGAAAACTATAAACCAACTCGAAAAAAAAAACAAAAAAACACGCTACAATATTTATTTTTGAGTTTTAAGAAAACAACTTTTTCAATAAACTTTTTTCATGTATTGAATTTTTAATTTTTTACTTTTACTTTTTTTTTTCTGTGTTCTTCAGGATTTGATATTTCTAGAAAATGTAAAAATTAAGGACTAGATTTTTTTTCTTTAAAGGAACCAAAAGTCCAACTACCCCTAAATTCCTAAAATTGATCAAATACGTACCACCAAACCGTTTTAGGCCATCTTGAATAAAACGGAACAAATAGATATTTCGAACCTTTGTTTATCAAAAAGTCTCGTATAAAAAACTTGTTTTTAGCTACGTAAATTTCAGTTGATTTAACAGTGCCAAAATGAAAATTGTTTTTCAATCTACTTTTCATTATTTTCGTAAGCTGATAAAAATTTAAAAATCATCAGGAGTTTGTTAAATGTTTTTTCTTCGAATGATTTTTCAAGAAAAATATTTTTTCTGCACGTTCATCTGTGTTAATGTAGGGGGGGGGGTAACATTGCGCAGGGTTCAAATTGGTGGTACCTATTGATCAAAAACTTTTTTTGGTAGAGCCGCCGATAGTGAGGGC
>CM042142.1:74297798-74366416 GCA_023376005.1 Doryteuthis pealeii
TTGTGTGTTGAAATTATATTGGTAGTACAAAATAGAAATTCATCAGATTCCTTGGATCTTAATCGCCACCACCTTCTCATCAATTATTTCTTCTTTGCAAACCATACACTTTTAGAGATATTACATTATATATCAATAATAATGAAATTTATTGTGTACAGTGCTCAGGTGCACCACAACTCATCAATGTCTCATGTCTAGTATATAGAATAATGTATTAGTGTTAGGAAAATGAATAGCGTACAGTTATAATATACATGTATGTGTGTGCGTGCGTGCATATGTGTGTGGAGGGGGTATAAGGTATAGCGTTGGTGGATAACAGGAAGCATGGAGGTTTTGAAGGATGCTATGTTTTGGCACCGCACAACGGACGCAGACATGGTTTATTCCATGGCTCGGCAACTGTGAGTGTGGAAAAATGTTTCCGATTTTCATGTGGGCTATGCTATTTTCTGACTTTGTAGGCATGCCAATAATCCTTTACTCTTGGGTGTTCATAAAGTTTTACTTTTTTCCTTAAACCGTGGTATTAATTCAACTGATCTTGCTAAAAATGTCTAGATGTTGGACTCACTTAGTCCTAACCTGGCTGTTGGGTTGTCTTCCCTTGCCTGGGTTGTTTTCCCTCTGGGTTCCTGTTTTCACCACCAGGGTTTGTTTTTTTTGTATATAAGCGCCTGTTTCATACTCTCCTCCTCTTTCTTCTCCAGGAACTCACACACATGGGTTAGACGTTTATGTCTACACCTTCTCGTGTGGGGGCTATCCATTACTTCTATATGTATATTTAGGTATCTCTTGTATACCTCCTTATTGTATCTCTATTCATGAATGTCCTTTTTTATATCTTCTTTGTATTTCTGTTATATGTATTATTTCCATGTGCCCGTATTAAAGTCCATGTTATGTTTAACACTCGTGTCGGAGTTGTTTTGTTCAACGAATTATAAAATTATTATAACCTTCTACCTTACATGGCCATTATTACCTTCATTTCCTTGTGCCACTTCTACATTATAAACATTTGACAAGATTTATTTGAAAAAGTCAAAAAATGACACCTTATATGAGCTGATATAGTGTCATTATACAAACAATGAAGCCTTTCTGAATTTATGAAAGACTTGAGCACTAAAAAAACTTGTAGAATTTCAATAAATCAGAGTTTCTTGTTGAACTGAAATGGCACCAAAGTATAAACTACATAAGTGAACTGTGATAAGTAATTGAGAGTTACCTCCCCTTTGGAGAACTCTCTAGGGAATACTAGACTATATAAACTCTTAATAAGTGTACCAATTATTCTAATTAGAGTAAAGCTTTCCAAAATCTATTGGTGTTATCATTTGTCATTACATGGACATTTGCTCTTCAAAATACACTTCAAATTCTCACATATTGGGTATGGTTATTTGTTATCTTATGTAAGTTTAAGGTCGTTTCTGGTGTGTGTGTGGTGAGCCGGAAGTTAATGCTTTGAAAGCAGAAATAAAATGACGAAAATAAGAAGTCTGCACATAGGATCAGTGCAGGTAGAAAGAAAAAAAATACAAATATTTTCAACCAATCAGAATTCTAAAAAGAAGTTTTTCAAAAGGACCATTTTGAGCCTAGGTAATTGCTATAAATAGCAGGGTTTTTGAAGAACAGTTTAGAAGATCCATTATGCCTGGATAGTTAACATCACTCGACTTAAGTAATATTTGCCTACCATTGAAGGTATTACAAGCCATATCTTTCTCTCTCTAAAAGTTACTTCACTGCTGATATATTGAGCATTACCCTTTCTTTTCTTTATTACATGAACTTTTTAAAAAGCATATTTCTGCAGGATTTGGATCAGTATTCTTGACTACTGTAATCTATTTATTCTAATACAAATATTACTTGTTGAATTTATGAGTTATTTATTTTTCTGTCTTAATATATGTGACCTTATGGTGTGTTTGTAATAATTACCAATATATATATATATATATATATATATATATATATATATATCCACTCATTTACAACCACCATATGTGTTTGCAGGTTGTTTCTTTTAAACCCCATTGTATGTGATTCTTCCTTCTTGTGGGTTGTCAGGCTGAAAAGGAATTGAAAGAAGGAAAAAGAAGAAACAAAGACAAGAGACATTTTTAGGTTTCAGACTTTTATTCTAGGTTCATAGCTATTTTGGAAATTCTCAATATTTCTCTAAGTTGCTTAATCTTTTTTAAGGCTGGAATTCAGAAATGAAAAAGTAAGAAAATATTCAGTTTATTTAACAGAATGGCTGGATGTAAGAAAGTAAAAGTAAAGTTGACGGAGTGGCCTTTTGTCGGTATCAGCCGGACAGCGAGGGAGTCTATCCCCTTTTCGCTAGCGCTAGACCAGGAAGATTGTTTTATTTTGCTGAAGTGGAGCGCCACACTTACCATCAGCTCCCTACTTTACCACAAAAATCAGATTACCTAATCTGTGCTACTCGTGTGCTGAGTTGGTGGGGACCGGTAATTGAACCTGGGACTCACGATTTCAAGGCAGGTGCTCTACTGACTGAGTTAAGCCTGCACCTTTTGATAAGATTTGTTGCAATCTAAGAATTTCCAAAGTCCAGTCAGATCTTTGCTTTTATTTTGGGGAAGAATAATTAAAGTTCCAATTACCGTCGAACTGGGAAAACAAGGCAACAAATGGTTGTAACTGAAATACAAACCCGAATGCTACAAAGTCCACTGCAAAATGACAAAGTATATATAAGACTCCACAATGTTATTCAAATCAAGCAGTCAAGCAGCCAATCAGAATTCAAGGAATGGAATCACCCAAATCACCCAGATTCATGGATGGATCATTCTTGATTCCTATTTATACCAACTGTCTTGGACACTGCTTGAGTGGTACTTAGTAAGCTGCTGTTATTAAACCAACAGTAGACTAACTGACTTCAATTTGAGAAATTGGATGAAAAATTAGTTCGTTTTGTGAATGGATGATTTAAAACTTTTTCTGCGTAGTAATTAATGTTCACGACACATACTATTATTATTAAATTATTATTATTATTATTAATTAGTGGAATAGATCACTAATTAGGACTAAGCCTATTCTAGTAGTGACCACCCCAAGCGGAGTTTAATTGGTTTGAATTCAGAGTTTTCTTTCTTCTAGACTGCTTGCCTAACCAAGGTTAAAGAGCTCAGTCTGCCCTACTATTTACCCATAGGTGGAGGGAGAGTAGTTGGATTCATACCTTTTCCCAAGGTTATTAGTGCTATGTGAACTGTAGCTTTGTCCAGGATTTGAACTTGGGTTGACAATTTTAATTTTCATTTGTCCTCATTTAAAACAAAATGCATTTATTTAATTGAAACTGATAGTTGGAGAAGAAACAAAAGATAAATAATAAATTTACCTACATTTCTGTAATTCCTTTTGTTAAAAAAAGATGTACATTTCTTCAACAAAAATTGTCTTATATAAATTTTTGTAATTAGAAACAAAATAAAACCACTGCAAAAAATTTACACTTGTTTGTTAAAATCTTTTCAAACTAACAGTTTGTTTTTCTTTCACCTTTCATTGAAAAATTAAAATATAAGAGGAATTACGGGGTTCGTAGGGAGCTCTTATTTTTCCTGTTAGTCGGCAATTATTCAAATGAAAGAAGACAAACAACACAATGGAAATTATACTCATGTATTAAACAAAAGATACAAAATGCTGCAAATTTGTTGGCTTTGCAATCAGACTTATCTTGAGAGGTGAAATTAACAGTTCATTAGTGAAGTGTGCTAGAAAGGGGATTCTACTCGCTGTGCTTTTGGAATGCTGTTAAAAATGCATTTCTCCCGGTGAAAGTTCTTAGGATAAGTAAAAGTGTTGGGGAGTGCTTTTTTGGAGTGACTCGCCAGGTTAACTATCCTTTGAAGAGGGCGGTGGATGGAGGCCTTGTTAAAGTGACTCCTCAGGTCGACAGCCTTCAGATAAGTGATGGGGTTTGGTTTTCGCCCCCTAGCGACAGGGGAAGATAATTCAACTATCGATTTTCCGATAAATACCCAAAATTAAAAATGTAAATATGATCAGTATCATACAAAGTAATTATTAAAGAAAAAATCCCAGAGGATTTTGACATATCATTCAAAAAGAATGTTTAAAAAAAAAAAATCTCTACATAAAATATTTGGTTGGCTGGTTTATTGATTTTAACGGCATATCAACCCGTCTGGGGTAATGTAATGCCTAACAGTTAGGAAGTAATATATGTTGTGTATTTATATTTATACTTTTTAATAATTGGTTTTAACAATGTGTTCGCACCATTGGGGATCATGTTGTATGGTATTGATTAAGTTCATGTCTATATTCTAAGGTATAATTTTATTTCCCTCAAAAAGGACAGAACGTCCTCTATGTTGATATTTTCAAATAGATCTTTCATATTGTTTGCATTGAAATAAGTTTTTTTTTACATAAAAAGGGTAAATATAAATATACAATGTATATGATTTCTTAACCTCCAAGCATAAAGTAACCATTAAGGGGTTGGAATGCCATTAAAACCTGTTGTATGTTGGTTGGGGGGGGGGTAAATTTTATGTGAAATGTAACATTAAAGAAACAAGCAAAAAAGTACAAATAATCACTAAGAAATTTGTGTCGTAATAAAAATGGTCCTTTATAAGTGTATTATAAATTGTATCAAATGACCAACAAGTTGCACCCGGTCATGGTTAATGGAATGAAAACAATGGATTAAATAAAGGTTTCAATTTAAAGTTCCATGAAGGCTCCCACATTTGACAAGAAGGCTCCTGAGTTTGATTAAAGAATTTTCCTTTTTACAAATTCTTATTAGTGTTAAAGCTGACTTGTATTTGTTTTTGGTTCGAGAAAGATTTGTGTTCGTGACTTGCCTGTTCACTGGCCGCTGCCTTTCTGCCTCCTACTACTATAAATCTTCCCTTCCCCCACTCTCAGAATGTCTGTTAGTCGGCAGGAGTTTTGAACTTTTGGTGACAGTCAGATTGGCTTTATCTATTTCTAGAATACAATCTTTTTTTCTTTGTTCCATATACCTGGTCTAACAAGAATCTACAGCTTAAGCATTACAAACCAATCAATGAATCTAATCCTCTTAAAATGCAATAGAGGTGCCTTCTCTGAATGAAAAAAAAAAAAAAGACTTTGTCAAAAAAGGGGAAAGTATTGAAAGATACTGTGATGGAGAACGAGAACTGTTGTATTCACTGAGAAAAAGAGCAAGACATTGTCTGGCCTGCCAGAGTCGAATCTGCGTCCTCCCAAATGCAGAAAAATGAGACTTGGGCGTTGCACAGACGCGAGATTTGACTCAGGTGCCCAGATGTTGGGGAGCTACGTCCATAAGTAGCTGGAGGCTAAGGAGGATGATGAACAGAGTGGCGTGCACACCTGAAGAGACTAAATGTCGGTTAGACTTCAGTTAAAACTAGTGTGAAAAGAAAAGAAAGGAAAAGACAGAAAAGAAAGGTGATGAACTTTACCAGTTTGCGTCGAACTAGAAACGAGTGAGCATTTGTGGCGAACTTGATTGTAGACCTCCTCCTCAACACAGAATTTTTTTTGTTCAACAAAGATGCAACCCAAACTTTTGGGGTAGCAGCTTTTGAAGACTTCAGATTAATATGGCACCCTACTTCATACAAAATCTTATTGCTTAAGAGTTAAGAATTCTCTAATCTTGATTAACTTCTCTTATCATTAATTAATTACAGTTCTGCCCATGTTGGGTTCATATGGCACCCTACTTCATACAAAATCTTATGGCTTAAGAGTTAAGAATTCTCTAATCTTGATTAACTTCTCTTATCATTAATTAATCACAGTTCTGCCCATGTTGGGTTCATATGGCACCCTACTTCATACAAAATCTTATTGCTTAAGAGTTAAGAATTCTCTAATCTTGATTAACTTCTCTTATCATTAATTAATCACAGTTCTGCCCATGTTGGGTTCATAAAGTTCTTCTTCTTCCAAGCCTCTCACTGCTACTGTCTCTCTGATCTTGTAACACGCGCTTTTTCCTTCTGTTGTACCGGCCGTTCCTACAGTGGAGAATATACACCGGTTCTCACTATAAATAGTGAGACACCGAGTGAAAAGGTTGTACTGTTACCGTACTGTTACTGTTTAGCGGCAAGCTAGCCGTTCTTGTACCTTATTGTAAATACACTTGTCTCTTTTTACCCTACCTCGACTTGACTTCTTTTTTTACTGTTGAACTAACATCACAACACCTTCACTCCACCCGTTGGCTTCTGCTGGTCTATTTATACACTCAGCGCTCACATGCTTGTAGCTGTCATATGGGCATCTGGTTTGAACATACGGGAACTTGGGTCAACTCAATCCTTAACACTATGCTCAAGTATCGCTTTTTTTGTATTCAGAAAGACATGGGTTCGAATTTAGATCAAAGTCCTACACACCAGACAAAGTCTAACCTGCTTCCTTTGAGAATATGGCAAATCCTCTTTTCCACCACTCGAATCATGTTCTCTTCCTAAATAGAAGTATCCATATCATCATGGACCACTGTTACAATGGAACCCAACAAGGTCACTAGTCATCTAGTATACAATCAAAATAAGGATATAATAGAAATAACTATGAAATGCTAATTAGAACCCTTCACTCCTTCCTAAATAGAAGCATCAATATCATCATGGACCACTGTTATAATGGAACCCAACAAGGTCACTGGTCATCTAGTATACAATCAAATAAGGATATAATAGAAATAACTATGAAATGCTAATTAGAACCCTTCACTCCTTCTTAAATAGAAGCATCAATATCATCATGGACCACTGTTACAATGGAACCCAACAAGGTCACTAGTCATCTAGTATACCATCAAAATAAGGATATAATAGAAATAACTATGAAATGCTAATTAGAACCCTTCACTCCTTCTTAAATAGAAGCATCAATGTGATTGTGGATTGCTGTTACATTGTATCCAACTTTTATCCTTCATTTGTGGGGTGGCAAGAGGTTTAACATTTTAGGTTTAAAAGGTAGCTTGTTATTCCTGGTGCATGTTCCTAGGGTTTGCTTTTAACCCCATCTTATTTGGTGGTTGCACTGAAAAGGAAGGAACGAAAAGGAAGAGACAAAGACAAAAGGTAGTTTTATGATTTAGGCTTTATTCACAGGTCATAGCCACCATGTGGCAAGGAAATTTCTCCCTGGCCAGTAGTAGTGTCTAGTTCCAGATAAGGCCTAAGTTCGAATGGCCAAGAGATTATCTTGGAGGTTGGAAGTTAGGCCTTTTTCTGCACATGCTCAGACAGTTCTTCTGGCCTAAAGGCTCATGGGAGTTTGTTATTTTTTTTAAAAAATTTTTTAATTTTTTCTAATTTTAATCCCAACACATTATAAAATGAATTTTACTTATACTAATGACCTTTAGAATACATATATAATCATAATGATTATAAAATTATTGTGTACAGTGCTCAGATTCATCAAAGGTTCATGTATAATACATAGAATAATGTACTAATGTCAGGAAAATGAATAGCATACAATCATAATATACATGTATGTGTGTGTATATTTGTGCATATGTATATTGATATTAGGTATAGTGTTGTCGAATTACAGGAAGCATGGAGGTTTTGAAAGATGCAGTGTTTTGGCTGCCATCTACAGATACAGGCAGTTTATTCCATGCCTCAGCAACGTGTGTTAGAAATATCTTCCAACAGGTCAGATCAAAGGTTACTCCTTGCTACTGTACCATGTGCTGAATGCTACTTGGAAATGAGATCAGTATTTCCCTATAACTTTCATTGTCCTGAGAAATTCTTTTAAGGATTTAGCATGATACTCTATTAGTTCATTGAATAGTTTGATTTTCTGAATAAATATCTTCAGCTTTTTTTATTATAAAATAGTAAAGAAAATTTTAAATCACTGAACTTGTAAAATTGTTGGCATTCAATAATTATTGAATCCTATATCGTATTGAATATTGAATTATATTAACCTATAAAATAACTGGCAACATCTATCTATTACGGGTAACTTTAAAAAGCACGCAGAAGAAAACGTTTTTCAAGACATTATCAAAAATCACCACGAGTTGCTTCCCTTTATCTGTTCCCTTAGCCAAAAATTACGCCAGAAAGATACGTTACTATTTAAAAAGAGTAAAAAAGAAATAGCACAAATAAGGTTGAAAGAAACAATATTCAATTGCTAAAAATGAAATAATACAAGTTATTTGTATTATTATTAAGAAATATCAAATAACATGCAGGATCCATGCTTCCTGTAGTCCGCCAACACTATACCTGATGCCACTCTCTACATACACATGCACACACATACATGCATATTACTACTGTGAACTGTTCATGTTCCTGACACAACATTATTCTGTGTACTTGACATGAGATTTTGATGAGTTGTGGTGCACCTGAGCACTGTACACAATAAATTACATTACATTACATTCTGAGACGGAAAAAGAACCACTGGTGATAAAAGACTTTCTAAAGAGACAGTATATATCATGTTAAATTTATAATATAAAATGATATTATATTATATGATAACAGTCGTACAATTAAGGAACATGAGTATTGATACATAGATCATATATATTATTAATATATATATTAATACTCATGTTCCTTAATTGTATGACAGTTATCATCTTGTAACACCCTCTGGTTAAAAATGAGACTGTCCAAATTGTACAAGAGGAAATGCAAAAATGTAAATCTTGATTATCTGGTGTTGCTTATCCGCCGAATTGTTATTTCCTATGTGTTTTGTCACTTCAGGTAAATAATGGACCATTCTGCTTTTATCATAAAGAAAGAAAGGGAAGAAAAAGCACATGTTACACAGAAAAAATATATCAAGCAACAAACAAAGAGAGTAGGGGAAAGATAGAGAGAGGGGGTGGCACACGGAAGTGATAGCACTAATCTGTTTCAATCAAACAATATGAAAAGAAGGAAAGAAAACAAAAAGAATGAGAGAAAGTTGAATCAAGATTATTATACTTTTTACATATTGAAGTATTTTTTCAATAGCTCTTAAATAAAAATATCAAATGTTGTAATAATTAGATTATCATGTTGTGGTATATCCACAGGTCCTGTCAGTATTCAATATTTGTGAAAGTCAGAGATACACACAGGGATTCGGGGAAATGGACAATTCAAGATATAAAAAGAGATCAAGATAGATTTTTTAAAAATAAATAGTGTCTCGGCTTGTAATTTACGATTCTGCGTAAGAGTTACGTCCCTTAGACCAACTGTGTTATTTTCGTAAATAGTGTACTATTTACGTTTTGACCGCTCTTTTTCGCTTACTATTATTCAGCGGTAAATTCAAGGCTTATCCACACGCGTTCAATTCCTTTTCTGTGTTCTTCCTTAAAGAGAACAGGTACGTCACTTGACTCTCAGTAACCTTCTTATTAAATTTTGTAATAGACTTTTACCTTGTGTATCTGACTATATTATTTGACGTTTCGCTGAACCTTGTACACTAAGAAAGATTTTGTAATGTTCACTCCCTTGTCGCTCGATTGACTTTCTCTCATAGACTCTGCCCCCTTCGTTTGTACCTTTCTTAACTTCTAAGCCTGTTTGGTGGTGTTATCGTATGTCATTATTATTTCACTGTCTTTATCTATGAACTGCCTCGAGTTTTTCTATTAACACCCATCCATTGCTTACTTCAGACATTGTTGTGGCTTGTCCTATAAACCTGTTTTCTTTCCTATTTCAGTTTTTTACACTTTCTGGTGAAAGGAATAAAGAGATTACCTCATCCACGGTGTTTGTTATTCTATGCCAGAGGGAGTTAGACTACGTGAGATGAAAAGTCATTCATACACTTTGGAAAAGATATGAACGGCGAAATAGGAGTCGCAATAAATAGATTTTAAAAAAGCATGCCAAGTTAGGAGATCTGAGAGAAATAATTAAAGACCAAAAATGGAAGTGGGCAGGACCCATACCAGAAGGAAGGATAACTGATATGGCAAAATAATTTATAGAATGGTGCACAAAGAATAACAAGCTTTGTAGGGTGTTTCAGAAATAATAGAGATTTGGTATCTGTTTGTCTATAACTGAAATGTTTACATTGCAGTACCCTCAGAAATTGTGTAAGTTTATGAATGAGTATTTAATTTTGTTATATCGTAATGACCAGTTATACCAAGTGGTTGATCATGGGAGTATTATGAGGAGAGTCCTTCACATAAATCCCTCACAGAGTGTGTACTTAAATAAAAATTATTTTTCAATATATTTGTTTTATCTTTTATTTAAAGAATAAAATATATTCCTGTTTTTAAGTTGTTTATTTTTTGTTATATACCCTACCTATGAACATTAATGGGTATGTCCCAATCCTCATAAATATGGAAGTATTATACTGACTGAGTAGTCTGATACCACTAGCAGTGGTTTACCTTTCTTGATGCTGCTGGTGAGTATTGTATTTTGTTAATGTTAAAAAGATTCTATTTCATTTCCAACATCCATTTGGTTATTTCTCATTTAGCAACCTTTCTCATGATTATTCTTGTTTGTATTTTTTCTTTATTTGTAAATAAATATCGAACTATATTTTTTGAGTTATTATATTAATAAATATTAATAATAATAATATAATATAAATATTAATATATATTATTATTTTATTATATTATTATTATATTAATAAATATTAATAATAATAATATATAATAAATATTAATATTATATTATTATTTTATTTTATATTGAACTATATTTTTTGAGTTATTATATTATATAATAATAATAATATAGATATATTAAATATTAATAATAATAATATAATAATAAATATTAATATTATATTATATTAATATTGAGTTATTATATTAAGTTATTTCATTTCCAACATCCATTTGGTTATTTCTCATTTAGCAACCTTTCTCATGATTATTCTTGTTTTATTTTTTCTTTATTTGTTATCTGTATGTACTTAAATAGTGGTTAGCACTACTGTTGATGTACAGGGAAGATAGACCATTCCATTATATAAAATTTATAGTCAAAATCATTAATACATAGAATAATAAATCTTATTTATTAACGAGTTTTCTATGAAAATCTGAGTTAGATTTGCCTCACATTAGTGCATTTAAAATCCTGCAATGTGTCATATGGTTTACAATAATATATGGTGTGGTTAATTTGCATACGGGTTTAATAAATAATTACATGGTGATGTTCATCTCTAATATTATTGTTTTATTCTCTAATCTATTAAAATCAATTCTATGAATGATTTTATATAGAAACCAATTAAAATGTAATTGAAATAAGTATAATCTTTTTATATGCGTTCTTATTTAATTTCGTTAGTTGTTCTAAATTAATATATTTTATTACATTAAAACTTAAATACTTATGCCCAGAGTGGGGCACATATTCGTGCTAGTTTAACTAGTATTCACTCAGATTTTTTCCTACTAAGATTGAACAAAGATTTTTTTTTTTAGTGAAATCTATACATATATAAAGGGTAGTTGTGTATATCTGTATGTCCGGGTGAAAACTTTAAAAATAAAACAATTAACAACAAAGTAAATATATATACACATTAAATATCACCAAGGCTTGGTTTTTGAGCAAAAATAATGAGATATGTTTTATATTTGGGAATTTATTTAAAAATTCAAATTTGAAAAGTAACAGAAGGGAATGTCATTTGCATGTTATTTTGTTTATGTTTTTTTTTATGTTGTTTTTTTTTGCTTTGAATTGATTGAATTAATTGCATCATTTATATCTTCTTTTTTTTTTTTAATTGTAAATTATTGAATGGAAATTTCTTACTATGTTCTTATATATTTCTGTGGGGATTTTTATGGGGCAACCAGCGAGGATCTCACTCGCGATAAGTAATAATGGATCTGCGAGACCAATTTTTAAAAAATCCCCCCTCTATCCGACGCCGCCGGGTAGCCACTTCTAGTATATAATAAGACGTGTTCCTTTTAATTTTCTTTGTTTCCTCTGAGCGGAGAGTTTCACGTTTTATATCTTAAAAGTAACATGACATATGCTTGAATAGATTCAGTAATCATTTTATATAACATTCGTGACATGACTCTGATTGGATACAAAAATTATGCTGAGAAAGAGTGATCTCCCCTGCACTGTAACAATTTCGCCATTATTTATTTCTGCGAATTTTTAATCCACCAAAAATGAAAAATTAAGTGATTTTATCTTCTATTTCAGAATTCAAAGTGTTAAATGAAATGTTTAGAACCTTGTACGACAAATAACTTCTTAGTTATTTTTTTTAACCTTCAATATCTGTTTAAATTAATCTAATCAAGCTAAAAAATTTTGATACAAGATTCATTCAATAATTTTTGATACAAGATTCATTCAATAATTTATGATACAAGATTCATTCAATAATTTTTGATACAAGATTCATTCAATAATTTATGATACAAGATTCATTCAATAAGTAATAGATGATAAATGATAATAAATGAATAATAATAAATGGCATTCCATCGTTGTGTAATGGTTAGCAAGTAATGTCTCACAAACCGTTACTATTGAAAAGCAAGGTCAATCCTAGTTGGATGCTCCATACTTGTGACCTTATATCAAATTCTAACGTATGAATGAACTTCTTTTTTTTTTCATTCAATAAATAATATGAATTTCCCTATGGAGTTGGCAATAGCAAACACTGTTTACATTTGCACCCTTTTCAAGAAAATCAATAATGATAGGTCATTATAAAATTTTGAAAAAAATCTTTCCTCAATCAATGAAAAATGCATTAAGACTAAAACAATTTTTAATTCAGAAAGCTTTAAATTGGTTTTATATATGAAAGTCAGTCAATAAATAATATGAATTTAATTATAATAATGAAATAATAATAATAATGAAATTTATTGTGTATAGTTTTGAGGTGCACCACAACTCATCAAAGGCTCATGTTTAGTACATAGAATAATATATAAATGTCAGGAAAATGAATAGCGTACAGTCATAATATACATGTATATGTGTGTGTGTGTGTGTGTGTAGAGGGGGGTATCAGTTATAGTGTTGTCGAATTACAGGAAGCATGGAGGCTTTGAAAGATGCAGTGTTTCGGCAGCCTACAACGGATACAGGCAGTTTATTCCATGCCTCAGTAACTCTGGGTATGAAAAAATGTTTCCAAAAGTCATGTGAACTATGCTGTTTTCTGACTTTGTAGGCATGCCTGCATGAAAATCAAAAAGGTGTTGAAGGTTGCTGTTGATAAGAAGATTAATGACCTTATGAGTGTTTACCAAGTCAGTTGCGTCGCTCAGCAAGACCTTTGTCAGCCGCTCACCGGCTATCTATTTAAAGCTGTACAAAGCTATGGTGCGGCTGCACTTGGAATTTGCATCACCAGTTTGGAACCCCTATCTCACTCAGAACATTAACCTCATAGAAACTGTACAGAGAAGTGCAACCAAACGAATACCCTCTATCAGGCATCTGCCATATTCTGAACGTCTTGCTGCCCTGGGAATGGATTCGTTGAAATTTCGGCGTCTGGCAACTGACCTGGTAAATGCTCAGAAGGTCATTAATCTTCTTAACAACAGCAGCCGTAAGCACCTTTTTGATCTCCATGTTTCTAACACATGTGGGTATGCCTACAAAGTCAAAAAACATCATAGCTGACATGACTTTCGGAAACATTTTTTCATGCTCAGAATTGCGGAGGCATAGAATAAGCTGCATCTTTCAAGGCCTCCATGCTTCCTGTAGTCCGCCAACACCATACCTGATGCCCCTCTCCACACACATAAGTGCACACGCGCACACATTCATGCATATTATTACTGTAAACTGTTCATGTTCCTGACACTAATACATTATTCTGTGTACTAGACATGAGACTTTGATGAGTTGTGGTGCACTGTACACAATAAATTTCATTATTATTATTTACAGTCATGAATTTGATTCTCACTAAGGAGTTCATAATAGGAAGCAATGTTTATAGTTCCATCTTTATCAAGTTAAATTGATAAAGGTACAATGGTTATTTCCTATAACGTCAACCTAAAAAAAAGCGGAACCACTCTGAATGAATTTTATCTGCTAATTAATCTACCCATTATTTTCCCATTAAACTAACCCTAACCCTAACTCCATCTTCTTTTGTCCTAGTAGATAAATAAATAATTTAATAAATTCGTTCAGAGTGGTTCCCCTTTTTTCAGGTTGGAGTTATAGGAAATAACCGGTACAACTGTAGGGCTTTCTTAAAGTTGTGTATAGCTGATAGTTGGGTTTATTTTATCAAATTGGGATGCTTTTTTTTAATATCATTTCTCAGTTATTTCCTATAACTCCAACATAAACAAAGGGGAACCACTCTTGACTGATAAATTAATTATTTATTTATTGATCTACTATGAAAAAAGAAGACGGGTTAGTGTTAAGCTTTTATGGGCCATCATTTGGCCTTCAAGCAAGAGCACTTGTCCAGTGGAATTGGATCCTTGATAAAGAGTCCTCAGATAATGAATCCTTTGGGTCTTCTGATCAAGAGTCCTCAGTTCCTTTGTCAATGGTCGTAAGTTCCTCCTCAATGATTGCAAGTGAACTGTGGCAAGTATCTGTGTTTAAGTAATGTATCAGCCTTGCAGTATGGCTTTTGATTGGCCAGAGGAGTAAACCATGTGACCTTGGTTAGTCTATAAATCCAGGTGGGGAATTAGAGCACACCTTATATCCAAAAATATTCCAACAATTAGGGTTTAGGGTTTTAGGGTTAGGGTTTAGGGTTAGTTTAATGGGAAAATAAATAAATAATTTATCAGTCAAAAGTGGTTCCCCTTTGTTTATGTTGGAGTTATAGGAAATAACCCATTTCTCTTTTCTCTTACTGTCCCAGGGAAAAATGTGTTTGGCTCTTAGTTTGGTTGGTATGCACTCAGCTGCTGCTTCTAGGTGGGCACTGACAAAGTTTTTATATTCCTCATTTGGAGTGTACCTTGCAGATGTCTCCTGGAGGATATCAAATTTATTTCTCACTGCTACTGTGTAGCAATTGCATATATCACTGTTGGCAAGTGAGGACCAGTCGTATTGTATAGATTTACTGGTTGCCTTTTGTTTTTACAAAAGAAAGTTAACTAAATAATAAATAAAGTTAATTTAATAAAGTTGCACGTTTATCAAGGAAATCAATTGTGATAGCTCCAGAAAATTGCCAACATTAAGTTTTTTATTGAACTTTTTTTCAAGTATAAAGTTCCAATTTTGGAGCTCTGAGGAGTGTGGAGTACCCCTTCATCGCCATTACTCCCAGGACCACTCTGATCCTGATTGGTAGTATCTGTTAGAGTCCCATCGATGGGTTAAATAGAAAAAAAGGAATTAAAAATAATGTGTTTTAAAAAAAGAAGATTGAGTTTAAAAATAGAATTTTGAATACTCATCAAGAATTAATAAAATAATTAATGTCTTAGGCATAAAATAACCCAACAAGGGTTGACATGCCATCTGTATCCAACCAACCAACCATCCAACCAACTTTACCAGAGAGTCAGTGTGTTTCCACTCTGAGGCTGTCTTTATGGTCTGGTGTGGGGAATGCTCATAGAATGAGAATGCTATTTTGAACAAATCCTGGAAGCAGCACCCCACAAGACAGCAGTTGTATGGCCACTTACCATCCATCTTGGAAATCGACCAAGTAAGACAAACAAAATATGCTGGGCACTGCTGGAGAAGCAATAACAAACCCATTAGTGATATTCTCCTGTGGACTCCTACACAAGGACACACCAGTGTTGGCCGATTAGCAAGTATTTGTATTATTTGTATAATTCAGATTAATGTCCTCATCTTCATTGTTATATACGGAACGTTTTTTTGGCTGATTTACTCTCTGGCTTTCTTTGGGTTTTCTTGTTGAACTTGGTAACCTTTTGAACTCAGGAACTTTCTCTTCAAACTTGGGAACCTTCTTGTTGATCTTGGGAGCCTTCAATGTCATAATTGTAAGCCTTCACGGAACTTCGAACTGAACCCTTTCAATCCACAGTTGTAGACTGTTCTCATTCTGTTAACCATGATCAGGTACAGGTGTTAAGTGTTCTATGTTACTATCGCCCTTGGCCAGGATTGAACCTGCAGCTCAAAGATGATTGTCACTTAGAACTGTATTTACCCAACACCTATATCTGTTATGCCATGTGTTCAACTGGTGCAAGAATAATACAAATAATACAAATTATCAAGCCTCATCTCAAAAATTCAGAGTATTTATATCATTTATATCAACTCTGCACGATACTACCAACCATAGTGAGTATCTTCTAGAGTTTTAGTCACATGATATTGTAACATAGCCGGGCTCAATTGAAAGGAGTGATGATGTGTTAATAGTAATCATAATATACTTATCTTTTTCTTATTCTGTTCTCTTGACCACCCTGTCGGCTGGGGCATTAGAATGCATCAACTGCACCTCTGCAGAGGGGTAAGACTCCCCCAATGGGGCCACCTGTTGGTCGTAGGTGGCGACCCGTGATGCTTAAGGATAGAGCCCGGGTGGATGAGCAATTCATGACATGCAATACTCCACTTTGGCCCTATCTTGGGCTAGACGGGCGGTCGGAGAGGCCCCCTACAATCAATCGGCTGGTCACATCAAGCCCTCGCACCTATATGATTTTCCCAACCCTATTGCCCTTATGGCAAGCCCCAACCCCTTTTTATCATATGGGTGCTAGAAGGTGGTGGCTGCGGGTCTACATGTCCTGGGAATGACATTAAACTCTATCTGATGGTGAGGTTCCAGTTCTGGAGGTTTAGGGAATGTGGAGCACCCCATTCATCACCATTGCTCCCTGGTCCACTCTGACATGGAGTGGTAGTACCTGTACCCATCTATGGGTTAAATAGAAAAATGTATTTATAAAAAAATGTATTATCCATTAAGAATTGATTTATTTCAAAACTTTATCGGCATTAAATGACCCACTGAGGTTGATATGCCGTAAAACAAAACAAACCAAACCAAATGTTCTCTTGACTGGGTTCTTGTTGTTGAATCTGATGTTGGGCTGGGTGGCATTCTCGCTATTTGAGTCTGGACAACTTGGGAATCACTTAAGGATATCTTGCCTTGTGCCGTTTATAGTTCTTAATAACAACACAAGACATTCTTGTTTTTTTTTCTTATGAGCTGATTTATTTTATCCTCAAGTCAAAATACCTTGGGGAACA
This sequence comes from Doryteuthis pealeii, assembly GCA_023376005.1. Classification (NCBI taxonomy): domain Eukaryota; kingdom Metazoa; phylum Mollusca; class Cephalopoda; order Myopsida; family Loliginidae; genus Doryteuthis; species Doryteuthis pealeii. Next base: position 74,315,096 of record CM042142.1, read on the forward strand.
AACACGCATCTTGTGTCTGCTCCCTTCAACTGCTGATCTTTCATTCTCTCCTCTTTTCCAGACATCACCATGTGACATTTATCGACCAATAAGAAATTAATATGTAGTGTTGAGCTGACACATCCAAAAAATCTTTCCACTATTATCTTGTGGTGAACCGGAAGTTTTCACTACGATGATTGAGAGTCGAATGATGAAAAGTAAGCTTTCGCGCATGTGGATTGACGCAGCATAAAAGAGAAAAATTGAAATAAATATTTGTAGATTTTTGACCAATCAGAGACGTTCGCGCCTAAAAGAAATTTACCAAGTAAACCCAATTTGGAACCTACTTGATTCTTATAAATAATACCCTTTTCGGATATCAAGCCAGAAAGAAATTACCTGTCAAAACGAATCCACACCTTACAGTGTAAGATTAATTCACATACATGCTTAAAGGTAGGAACAACTGTATCTCTCTCCCTCTCTATAATCAGCCTTTCCGAGATCAGCATTATCTATTCAACTTTACGCCTGACTGTTTTGTGACTCTGAAATCTTACCCTTTCTTTCTCACTTCTAGATTTATAACATCTTTTCTTATATTTTAGATTGAACTTTCAAACAAGAACTTTTAAACAAAAACTTATGTGAGAACTTTGCCCGGTATCCAGTAATACCTTTTTGTAAACTTCAAGTTAATAAAAGTTGTTTGTTTTAATACTGAGTTTTGTTTTCTATGCCATGTGTCTATATATTTAAATGTTCTTATGATGTGATTTATGTTTTGATGAATATTTCATGATCTTAACTTCAAATTGGTGACCTCCCAACGTACATCAAACAACCCCTACACTAACCGCCATAATCTAACGCTGATGTGAAAAACTCAAAAGGAGTGAAAATAATAATAATAATAATAATAATAATAATGTGGAAACAGTGATAAGACGATCGACTATGTAATAAGTGAAGAAGATCAGACCTAGTATTGATTAACAAGAAAAAGAGAACTTGTCAACTGGTAAATGTTGCAGTCCCAGCATATCACAGGGTGAAGATGTAAGAAAACGAAAAGATAGACAATACCAGGACCATGCCAGAGAACTAAATTGAAAAGCTGTGGTATATGAGGGTGAAAGTGATACCAATTATAGTTGGTGCACTTGGAACGGCCCACAAGAGCTTAGCAATACAGACTGGAGAAATAGAAAATTCCCGAGGGCAATGAATGATAGGGACGTTTGCCAAGAGGTTGTCATAGATATCTATGCTGCTAGGGCGACCTGATGATGATGATCATGATGATCATCATAAACAACAACTCTACTGGAGTCTGAGTGACAACAAGTCTCCTTGGATTTTTGTTTTTTTCCGCCTTATTATGTTACAATATACTAGCAAAAATATACGCCCATCAGGCTCAAGTATTTAAGTTTTAAAGTAATAGAATATCACATAAAATCAGAAAGAATATCGAAATAAAATAAGAATGCAAATAAAAAGATTACATTTATCTTTATTGATTTCTATATAAATCATTAACTATTAATCAATACTTTAAACTTATTTGAAATGGAGGGGGGGGGTATATTCGAGGAATAGAACAGTTTGAACACTAGCTCTTTTTATCAGTCCTGGCTTTTATTGCAAAATTTTCCTAATTCAAATATTTAACTAAATCTGACATTAAAATTACATTATTTCTTTTGGGTAATTGATTTTTTTAAATTATTAAAATTGAACCAAACAATTATAAACTAATAAAACTAAGCAAATCTTTATTAAAATTAATTTTTTAAGATCAATATGCAAATTATCATTTCCATTCACCCTATAATACGCTATTTGGCTATATGTATAAATGCGATTGCATGTTATTGATATGTATATAAAGCCAATCGTATTAATGTTATTAGATATTTTTCATGATAATTGAGATTTAAATAGAAATATGATAATGGAGAATGTGATGGAAATAACTAAGGAAATTGTGACGTTGGGGTAACATAGTTTCGGTTACAGACAGACATACATACAATCTCAATTATAATAAAATGAGTGCCGCAAAATAGCATGTACCAAAATATTGCAAAACTTTTGACTCATCCTTGTAATTCTTCGAATGATCATTAAATTTTGGAACAGTTCCATAATGGTTAATTGATTTTTTGGCTTCATTTGTGGCCTTTTAAGAATTTGAAATTTTCTTACTGAACAATCAAAAAATAGATATTTAACTAAAGGGACATGATGAAAGAATCAGTTCCCACTAAATCATCAAATTAAACAGCAATAAATCTGATCAGTACTTATTATATATATATATATATATATATATATATATATACAAGGTGTGTCAAAAAGTATCGAGATTTTTTGGTACATTTTGACATACCTTGTATTCTGAAAAAAAAAAGTTCCATTCATTCTTCATTTCTATTTTGGTAAATACAGCTTTAAACTTGTACTTTTTTTGACACACCTTGTAACCTGAAAAAAATTAATGAATGGAATATATATATATATATATATATATATATATATATACCAATCCCTCCACATGAGTAAGTTGTGACACAGGGTCAATTTATTAAGCGGAGTATAACAGGATTGAATTCAGAGTTATCCTTCTCCTAGACTGGTTGCCTAACCAAGGTTAAAGAGCCCAGTCTGTCCTACTATTTCTAGCTGGAGGAAGAATAGTTGGATGCATACCTTTCTCAAGGGTATTAGCACTATGTGAAATGCAAACAGCCTCATCCAGGATTTGAACTCGGGTTGACGAGTACATTTCCTACGACTCTAACCATTACACCACGCACATCCATGTGCTTATTATATAGATGACCCTCTTTAGTAAGAGCCAATATCATAAGCATGGTAAGTAAAACCTTTGTGCCAGACTAAGCAGAGCTTAGTATTTATTTAGTCAAACTCTTCACAATGGACAGGATGTGACACAAGGTCAAAGAGTACAGCTGGGTTGAATTCAGAGTTTTCTTTCTCCTTAAGACATGAAACAGATGCTGTTTTTCTCACCCTCTTTCTACATATTCATTCAGAAGTTTAGCACCAAGCTTTTTTCAATCTTAAAAAAAAAAAAAAAAAATGAATAAAAATTTGGTGCATATTGCATAAATGTGTCCTGGCCTCCTGCCCTCAAAAAACGCTATGGTGCCTGCTGAAAATCTGACCCATGCTACTTAAAATAAAAAAGACCTGTGCTACTTAGAATAAAAAAAATATCTAAATATTATGATTTTTTATTTAAATAATAATGAAATTTATTGTGTACAGTGCTCAGGTGCACCATAACTCATCAAAGTCTCATGTCAAGTACACAGAATAATGTATTAGTATCAGGAACATGAACAGTTTTCAGTAGTAATATGCATATATGTGTGCACGTGTGTGCATATGTGTGTGACGAGGGGAATCAGGTATAGTGTCGGCAGACTACAGGAAGCATGGAGGCTTTGAAAGATTCAGTGTTTCGGCAGCCTACAACAGACGCGGGCAGCTTATTCCATGCCTCCGCAATTCTGAGCGTGAAAAAATGTTTCTGAAAGTGAGCAGTGCTGTTTTCTGACTTTGTAGGAATGCCTACGTGTGTTAGAATGACGGAGATCAGAAAGGTGCTCAAGGTTGCTGTTGTATTTGTTTAATAATGTATTGATTGTTTTTATTTTCGAAACTCAGTCGTATTTATTTAAAAATTCATGACAGTTGTTTTGAATTAAAATAAAATGAAAATACCAAAAAAAAAAGATATTTTAAAGGGGGCGGGTAAAATATTTACATTTACTTGTCGATAAAAAAAACTGGGGATGGCTTACTTTTAATGCCTTCAAACCACTAAAAAAGTTATTTGTCGATAAAACTGCTTTCAAACCGCTAAAAAGGGGGGGGTAAAATATTGCTTTCATATCACATTAACTTTCAGAAAAAAACCTTCAAACAGCTAGGGAGTTCATAAGTAGCATGGGTCAGATTTTTAGCAGGCACCACTTAACGTTTTTTAGGGCAGAAGGACAAAAATCTTCTTAAAAAAGAAAGTCCTCCCCTTTTGATTGGGATAAAAACTTTTCTTTCCTTCTTTTCCTTCTTTTTTTTTTTTTGTTGATTTTATGGCATGTCAACCCTTGTTTAGTTATTTTATACTGAAGACGTTTTGTTTTATTCGTTCTTGATGAATATTCAACATTAAAAAAACCTTCAATTCCTACATTTAAAACCATTTTTGTTAACTCATTTTCTTCTATTTAACCCATAGATAGGACCCTAACAGGTACTACCACTCCAGGTGAGAGTGGACCTGGGAGTAATGCCAATGAATGTGTACTCTACTCTCCCTAGAGCTCCAGAAGTGGAACTTCATCATTAGGTGCAGTTAAGTGTCATACCTAGGACATTAATGTAGAAGTTATCCTCCAGATATAGAAACAATATGATACTCACCATCGCAGTGGGGTTCTAACTACCGTCGAGTTAGTAGATGAGAACAACAGGCAAGCTGTAACTTTTCAACACTCCTTATAGCTTTTACATTAGTCCCTTCCAACCTGGAACATTATAATTTACAACACAGATATAACCTATGAGTATAACATTGTGGCGTTAGTTTCGTATTTGCCTGGAGAGTTCTCTGCTCGTTTAGTTCGCTGGTTCCTGCTAGGGGCCATTTGATATTTAAGCGGCTGGTTTGAACGTCTCTCTCTCTTTTTCCGGTTGCTCAACCCACGAGACACCACTATGGGTTAGACTCTGGTCTACCCCCTCTTGTTGGGGCTTTGGCCCCCCTTACATTACTGTAAGTGATTTATACAGCATGGACTATTCTTAGTCTCATGTCTGTACTTTTATGTTTTTCCCTTTTACTTTTGTATGTATGTTTATGTACACCTATGTATTATGTACCCTGTTTATCCATGTGCTGTATACCTATTAAATGTTTTGTCTATCAACCCTCGTCGGAGTTTTATCTTTAAGTATTATCACTTTTAATCTTACAACATTATTCAAGTTACAGGAATATATTATGTGGCATTTGTTTATAGCAAAGGGGTTGGGTAAATCCAAACATTAAATTTTATTGTAATGGAGATTTGGTGTCTGTCTGTAACCAAAACTACATCACTCCTTACATCACAATACCCTCAGAAATTGCATAAGTTTATCAATGAGTATTTAATTCATAGTCAAAATCATGAATACATAGAATAGATCTTATATATTAACGATGTCCCTATGAAAATCTGAGTTAGATTTGCCAGCAAAACAGCTCATGTTTGTGTCATAAGAAATAATTCTTATTTAAGTTTGTTAGTCTTTCTAATTTAATAGATTTCATTACATTAAAATTAAATACTTATGCACAGAGGGCGCATATTGCTAGTATTTTTAACAGAAATTTATGCAGGCATTTTATGAAATGACACAAGAAGAAGTATCTATGAGTTAAAATCAAACCAGGTAAGAAAATTCTGAAAACTATTTTGTTTGAAGTCACTACTAATAAACAATTGCTTTGGTTACCTGTGAAAATTTTTCTGCAGTGAAATTAGTATGGATGACTCAAGTCACTCTACAAGTCTGATTCATTTATTTAAATCATTTCACTAATAGCCAATCTGACTCACTAAGCAACTTTATACAGTTATCTAATTCAAACAAACCAACCTCAATCAATCTCCTTTACTTGATGAATTTGTTTTTAGGCCTGAGGGGTGTGGTTGAAAGAAAAAAATAACATTTAATATTTGTTGAAATAAGTTAACTTTGATCAAAAGACACATTTGTACAGAATATGAGAGAAAAAAAAAAACTCTTTTTAACATCTGTTGTAGGCTGCCGGAGCACTGAATCTTTCAAAGCCTTTCAAAGCCTCCATGCTTCCTGTAGTCCGCCAACACTATACCTGATGCCACTCTCCCATACACATGCACACACATACATGCATATTACTACTGTGAACTGTTCATGTTCCTGACACAACATTATTCTGTGTACTTGACATGAGACTTTGATGAGTTGTGGTGCACCTGAGCACTGTACACAATAAATTTTATTCATATATATATATATATATATATATATATATATATATATATATATATACTGGCTTCTATAGCTATCAAATTAATACTATACTGTATCACTATACTAGATTTAAAAGAAAAAAACCCAAAGAAACTCTGCCAGTATACTAAATTTAAAAAATATCACTATATTCTTACAGTATATTAAATATTCAAAAAAATTAATGCTTTACTCTTGCAGTATACTAAAATTTTAAAAATAACAATACTATACTGTAGCAGTATACTAAATTTAAAAAAATTAACACTATACTCTTGCAATATATCAAATTAAAAAAAAAATTAACACACTACTCTAACAGTATACTAAATTAAAAAAATAATAATACCAAACTGTAGCAGTATACTAAATTAAAAAAAAAAAATCACTATACTCTATCAGTAATGATAGTATCTTCAGGCATATATGCTTTCATTAAAAAGAAACTATTTAGCCTTTTTGATCAAAATGGCCGAGCAGTTTCAAAACTGAAAATTTGAACAAAATTATCTGGTCTGCTTCAAATACCTCCATGATTAACTAAAATTTAACTCACGAGAAGGAAAACCTTTTATATGATAGATGGGTGGTCCATCTAAGCTGCTGTGAAGTGAATCAAATCTTGGTAACATACGTTTGTATTCAGGCATAGTTAGTAACCATCTGCCTTGCTACTGAGGTAGACTATTTTTATAGTATTATCTCATTTGCATATGATACTACACCTCTCTGAACCAAAATGGCTTTCTGCCCTTTGTAGATTTCTGACTTCTTCTGAAGATTCTCGGAAATCTAGACGGCTTTCAGGGAGATAATCATGACTTCTTCTGAGAGGTTATGAAGAAAAGAACACTAGCGGCAGTACTCCAAGGTTTGTGTATGCAGTTAACCGCGAATGTGGCAGACAGATTGAGAGTTAAAGAAGTAAAACGAACGACAAGAATGTGAATAAAAGACTGTATTACAGAAGAACAAGTGCAAACTTTAGTTTTGTTCGCGCAAATAATAATATTTGTCACTTAACTGGTGTATCCTGGGATAGGGTATTATTGAAACCCTGCTACGGCCTTCTGATATGTTCGGCTATGATGGACTTCTGCTTGCGTCCGACTCCGATTCTGGTTGTCTGTTGAAGTATAGGAGCGACCCTATTTTAGGTCTGTCTCCGGTGAGGTCTGAATCAGAAGAGGCATGAGTTTGCTTATTCGGCTTTGCCGCCAAAGTATGCTGGCTCATGATTGGTTGGTTTGAAACAGAGGCTCGCAGACAAAGGGTGATAACCCCCATACCCCAGAATTCTTAATAAAGTCTAAGTTCATTTTTTTCTGATTCATCATCAGGTATTCTAACAATCTCATCCATTGATTCTTCGTTTTCATAATTGGATTCACTAGCCCCCCCATCCTCCCTTCAGATTCCATTTCTATTTTGTCGGGTTCTATTTGACTACTAAACTGATCCTCATGAGCAAATTAGAGGAGAGATTTCACCAACAACAACAACAATTTCAACAGCAATTGGCTGAAATGCAAATTCAGTCTAACAAGAAAATGGATTTATTCGCCCAAGTCGTAAATAAAAATCTGCAAAGTCTTGACGACGACGATACATTTACCCAAGGCGCAGTCTGGCCGGCTGTAAGTCATCGTCGGGGCAGCCTAAAGTCGGTATCAGCCAGTCAGCGAGGGAGTCTATCCCCTTTTCAATAGTGCTAGACCAAGGAGATTGTTTTGGCATCCGAGGTGGGGCGCCACACCTACCACCAGCTCCTTACTTTACTGCACAGATCCCAGTGCTACTCATACGCTGAGTTGGCGAGGACCGGTATCGAACTAGGAACCTTGTGGTTTCTATCTGAACGCTCTACCGACTGAGCTATCCCGGCTGTAGAAACTTTTAAATACCGACCAAATGAGGATATAAGCTTCAAAGCCTATTTTAAGCATTACAAATATATATATATATAAGTGACTGCAGAAACTGGTCAGACTCTAAAAAAAGTCAGACTTTTAACAAGAAATATATTTTGCCAGTTTTTCAATAATATTGCTGTGTTGTGTTCTTTTTGTAATTCGCCTTCTCAGCATTTGACTTTTTAAAAATTTATACCATATACTTTCATTCGTTGCAAATGACATGGTTAAGGGAGCTCTAATCTGTCTGGCCCCCTCCAATCAATCGGCTGGTCACGTCAAGCACTAGCACCTATATGATTTTCCCAACCCTATTGCCCTTATGGCAAGCCCAACCCCTTTTTATCATCTGGGTGCTAGAAGGCGGTGACTGAGGGTCTACATGTCCTGGGAATGACGTTAAACTCTATCTGATAGTGAGGTTCCAGTTCTGGAGGTTTGGGGAATGTGGAGCACCCCTTCATCACCATTGCTCCTGGTCCACTCTGGCCCGGAGTGGTAGTACCTGTTAGGGTCCCATCTATAGGTTAAATAGAAAAATGTATTCATAAAAAAATTGTATTATCCATTAAGAATTGATTTATTTCAAAACTTTATCGGCATTAAATGACCCACTGAGGTTGATATACCGTAAAACAAAACAAAACCAAACCAATCTAATCTGTCTACTCATTAGTGCAGAAGGACTTTGTATTCTGCTAGCATATGAAATCGACTGAGCTATATCACTCAAAATTATTTAAGTAATGTGGATTAAAGTTGTATCTCACTCAAACACATTAAGTATATTTGGGTGACTCAAGTTGTTCTCCATATCAAAAGGGTAAAATAAAGAAATTAAAAAAAAACAAACAGTGTCCTAGGTATGATGTTAAACTGCATCTAATGGTGAAGTTCCAGTTCTGGAGCTCTGGGGAGTTTGGAGCACCTCTTCATCGCCATTACTAGACAAGCAGTTTGAGAGGCCTACTCTGATCAATTGGTAGGTCACATCAAGCCCTTGCATCTATATGGTTGTCACAATTGCTTGTATGGCAAGCCCCCCCCCCAACTCTTTTTATCATATGTGCTAGAAGGCAGTGGCTGAGGATCTTAGTGTACTAGGTGTGACAAACTGCATCTAGTGGTGAAGTTCCAATTCTGGAGCTCAAGGGAATGTGGAGTACCCCTTCATCGCCATTACTCCCAGTCCACTCTGACCCGGAGTGGTGGTACATGCTAGTGTCCCATCTATGGGTTGAATTAAAAAAATGAGTTTTAAAAAATACGTTTTTTTTTTAAATTGAGTTTTAAAATTTTTTGAATACCCATCAAACATGAATAGAACAAAACATCTTTGGCATAAGATAACCCAACAAGGGTTGACATGCCATAAAATCCAACAAACCAAACCTTCCTGACATTAGTACATTATTCTATGTATAATACATGAGCCTTTGATGAGTAGCGGTGCACGTGAGCACTGCACGCAATAATTTCATTATTATTTTTTTTTAAAATCAACTAATCCAAGCTTGAAAGTTTTCTCTGTCATCCGTTTTAATATACTACAGTCAGTCAGTCAGCCAATCAGAGCCTTTGTCTCATATTGTTGTTGTTGTTGTTGGCATCCTTCTGTCTGCAAAAGACGATGGAGTAGTGTCCAAAAAGTTTGTTTTTTTAAAACTACGTAGCCTGGGCGTGTTGACATGAAGGATATGCTGTTGCCTAAGCAGCAGATCCCCCCTCTCCACACTGATCCAAGGAAAGGTAAGAAACCAATGCAGTTTGGCAACGGCAGTGTCGCAGGAGTTGCTGTGTAGTGTTGAGGTTCAGCGTTACTCCATCTTAGGGACTCCGGCTCTGGATTTGTTTTTGGGGTTTACTCCCCTAGCCTTTCCCCAGGATCATATAAAGCCGCTCGGCAGCAGTAATTTTATAACAAACTCTACCTTTGTCTCATAGTGACAATGAAAAAAAATACACTCTCCCTCTTACATTAAGAGAGAACTTAAATCAACATCCTGTTGAGAATTTTCTAAGTTCAGAGCGGTGACTGAGGGTCTACGTGTCCTGGGAATGACGTTAAACTCTACCTGATGGTGAGGTTCTAGTTTTGGAGGTTTGGGGAATGTGGAGCACCCCTTCATCACCATTGCTCCCTGGTCCACTCTGACCCGGAGTGGTAGTACCTGTTAGGGTCCCATCTATGGGTTAAATAGAAAAATGTATTTATAAAAAAATTGTATTATCCATTAAGAATTGATTTATTTCAAAACTTTATTGGCATTAAATGACCCACTGAGGTTGATATACTGTAAAACAAACTAAACAAACCAAACCAAACCAAACCAAACTAAGTTCAAAGCCCTTTTCCTCTCAGGATTTATCAAAAAATGGCTAAAAATGGCCTTTCTAAAGGTATCTAAAAATTACCTGTTATTTCCCTTATTAAATCAAAGACTTCTAAATATGTTTAATACTACATTTAAACAAAGGCTATCGTTTGGGGCGGATTAGGAAAACAAATGTGACTTCCGGTTGGGGGGAATGAGGTGGTATAGAATGTTAAGAGTTAAGTCTCTCCCACTACTTGTTTGTTGCAGGTTAGTTGTCATATGAGCTTCAATAAGCCCAGCTGGGGAGCTCATGTAGTTCTCAATTTTGATTGGTTGATATTTCTACCACTGACCTGCAGCATCTGCAGTCAGTGCTGAATGCCATCATGATATTGGCTTTAAAGTGATCTCATATACAGGGACATAGCTGATGGCCGGTGGGCGTGGGATGGTGGGGTATTAGAAAATGATCCTGAGCCTCCAGGAAAAGGGTTCCTCTAAAAGCTTTATAAATAGTAGTACATTTCTGTTGACATTATACACTGACAAAATTTTATTAAATGTTGGAGGCAGCCCCTTAAAGAGCCAAGGCCCCCTCAGTCAGCAGGGGGGGGGGCTCCAAATTACTAGGTACCCAACTGCTCATGTGTATTATATATTTATCAACTTCTCCGCACAAGCAGGATATGACACAAGGTCAATTTCTTAAGCGGAGTTTAACAGGTTTGAATTCAGAGTTTTTCTTCTCCAAGACCAGTTGCCTAACCAAGGTTAAAGAGTCCAGTCTGCCCTACTATTTACCCATAGCTGGAGGGAGTGTAGAATTTTTTAAAATTTTTTTAATTTTGAAAATGCATATTCTGTTTTGAAAATAAAATAAAATAATTTTTTTTTTTTTTTTTTTTAAATCAGAAACATTATAGTCCACAAAGAAAACTCAAAAGAGTTTGATGTAAATATGTATGAAAAAAAATTTATAATAAGATTTATTTTATTTTCAAAACAGAATATGCATTTTCAAAATTAAAAAAATTAAAAAAAATTTTTTTTTATTTAAAATTCCGGCTATAATATTGAACGTTTCATCTGCACCACTTTTGTCTTATAACGGTCCACTCACACCGTTCTCTCTATCATACACAACTCGCTCTTGATGAAGACCACTTCAATAAAGGGTCGAAACAGATTTCTGTCAGCGAACATGTGTTTTTTTTTTCTAAAATATTTATTTCACACTGTCAGATTCACTTCCATTCATTTTTTCATATATATATATATATATATATATATATATATATATATATATGTGTGTGTGTGTGTGTGTGTGTGTGTGTGTGTGTGTGTGTATGTGTGTGTGTGTGTGTAAAATGAAAATGGTAGTGAATCCGGTATGTTGAAAAGAAAAATAAAGGAAAGGAAGTATAGAATGGATAAAATAGGATATTTTAATCAATTTTACTTACACGTGTTTCGGTCAGGAGTTTATCCATGTGTACATTATTCAATCTATTATTATTTTTAAATAACAAAATGAAATGAAATAATAATAATAATAATAATAATAATAATAATAATGTTCTAGACTGTCCTACTATTTCTACATTTTTTCTAGAAATAAGAATTCGGCTGATAACAACACCAGATAATCAGAATTAACAATTTTGCATTTCATCTTGAATGATTTGGACAGTCTCATTTTTAGCCAGTTGAGTTAGTTGGAGGTGTGTGGTCTAATGGTTAGAGTTGTAGGAAATGGACTTGTCAACCCGAGTACAGATCCTGTACAAAGCTACAGTTCACATAGCACTAATACCCTTGGGAAAGGTATGAATCCAACTACTCTCCCTCCAGCTATGACTAAATAGTAGGGCAGACTGGGCTCTTTAACTGTGACTTGGCAACCAGTCTAGGAGAAGGAAAACTCTGAATTTAAACCTGTTAAACTCCGCTTGGGGTGGTCAGTACTAGAATAGACTCAGTCCTAATTAGTGATCTATTTCACTAATTTAAAATTTTTTTGATTTAGTTTTTGATTTAATAGCCAGAGGGTGTTGCAAGATGATAATGGTTGTACAATTAAGGAACACGAGTAGTAATACATAAATGTCTCATGTCTGTAGTTTCATTAAGAAGAAATGTCTTATTTCATTTTTTTCAATTATAGTAAACAATATCTCAGCCCAACATATTTAATGTGTTTCTCTAACCTTTCTTTATTTCTTTAAAAATGACAATGACTATTATTGTTTTTTTTAACACCTGTCACAAAAGTGTGTCATATATGCCAATGTCGAATAACATTTTTCTGACTTTTTTTTTCCATTTATAATCAACCTTTTTCACTAATGTTTAGTTTATTTTCATGTGTGGAGATTACTTGATAAAAAATAATTTTCCTTGGACAGCAAAAACACGAGTAGTTCAAAATATGTACATATGAGGACAGTTTAGGTCAGTCGGTAGAGCACTCTCCAAGGAATTGCAAGGTTCTGGGTTCTGTACCAGGTGCCGGCAACTGAGTGTATGAGTAGCACAGATTGGGTAATCTGATCTGTGTGGTAAAATGGGAAGGTAACGGTAGGTGTAGCACTCCACCTCAACAAAAACAATCTCCCTGGTCTAGCGCTATCGAAAAGGGTATAGACTCCTTCACTGTCTGGCTGATACCGGCAATAGGCCACTCCGCCAACTTTACCTTAAAAAGTAAACAAAGCAGACGGAGTGGCCTATTGTTGGTATCAGCTGGACAATGAGGGAGTCTATCCCCTAATTACTAACAATGTTTAAGTAGCAAAAAATTGTTCTAAAAGTTGTTCAGATTATTGAAACCATTTGGAAAGTGGAGTGTAATGTTTATCATTATAGTAAATGGACACCGTAACCCTAATTCAAACCGCCCTGTCGGGTGGGGCATTAGAATACACTGACTGCACCTCTTCAGAGGAGTAAGACTCCCCCAATGGAGTCACCTGTTGGCCGTGGGTAGCAACCCGTGTACTTGAGGACGGTATCCTGGTGGATGAGCAGTCCATGACATGCAACACTTCACTTAGGTCATTACTTAGGCTAGACGGGCGGTCAGAGAGGTCCCCTTCGATCCCTAGTACCTATATGATTGCCCCAACCCTATTGTTCTTATGGCAAACCCCAGCCCTTTTTATCAAATGGGTGCTAGAAAGCAGTGGCTGAGGGTCTTCATGCCCTTGGAATGATGTTAAACTCTATCTGATGGTTAGCTTCCAGTACTGGAGGTTTGGGGAATGTAGAGCACCCCTTCATCATCATTGCTCCCTGGTCCACTCTGACCCGGAGTGGTAGTACCTGTTAGGGTCCCATCAATGGGTTAAATAGAAAAACATGAATTTATAAACAAAATTTGATTATCCATTAGGAATGAATTTATTTCAAAACTTTATCGGCATCAAATGACCCACCGAGGTTGATATGCTGTAAAACAAAATAATCAACCAACCAACCAACCAACCAACCAACCAACCCTAATTCAAATCCTGGATGAGGCTAGTTGCATTTCACATAGCATTAATATCCTTGGGAAAGGTATTAATCCAACTATTCTTCCTTCAGCTATGGGTAAAATTGTAGAGTAGATTGGTCTCTTTAATCTTGGTATAGCAACTGGTCTAGTTGGAGGCATGTGGTGTAATGGTTATAATAGGAAATGGGCTCGGCGAACTGAGTTCAAATCCTGGACAAGGATCTTTGCATTTAATATAGCGCCGGTTTCCATTCCAAGGTTAAAGAGCCAGTCTCAGAGAAGGAAATCTATGTTAAACTCTGCTTAAAGGTTAACCTTGTGAAATGATTTTACAAAAAATGTGTTAAAAAAATTGAGCTTGAAAAAAAATTGAATACCCAACAAGAATGAATAAAACAAAACATCTTTGGCATAAAATAATCCAACAAGGATTGCCATGCCATAAAATGCAACAAAAGGCGAAAGAAAGGAAAGATTGACATTTTGATGATATCTGGCTTATTTTGCTCAGATGACTCATTGAAAATAGTGCCTCATGCATTAAGATTTGTAACTATCAAGTTTTCCTTTTTTTAAATTCGGTTATTTCCTATAAGTCTAACATAAACAAAGGGGAACCACTCTTGACTGATAAATTATTTATTTATTGAAAATAGTGCCTCATGCATTAAGATTTGTAACTATCAAGTTTTACTTTTTTAAATTTGGTTATTTCCTATAAGTCTAACATAAACAAAGGAGAACCACTCTTAACTGATAAATTATTTATTCATTTATTGATCTACTAGGAAAAAAGAAGACAGGGTTAGGGTGAGGGTTTAGGGTTAGGGTTTAGGGTTAGTTTAATGGGAAAATAAATAAATAATTTATCAGTCAAGAGTGGTTCCCCTTTGTTTATGTTAGACTTATAGGAAATAACCTAAAATTCTGTTTCAGTTTAGAGAGGAGGTTAAGTTGTGTGAAATATTCGATTATCTGCCCTTTAGCAACAATTTTTTGTCATCCTTTGAATACCTTGTTACCATGGAAACCAAAATCAGCAGCTGCAACTTTTTTTTAAAAGCAGAGGGAGCACAAATTTCAGTCTCTTTCTCAGAAGCTACATGGTGTAGTAAAGTAACAAGTAGATTCAGCGATGGTAAATGATATGAAGGATCTGTTTGAGAATACTAACAGGGATGACATTTATCCTTCTTGAGAGAAACAGAAATATATTGAAAATTATGAATCAGATATAAGATACATCCACGAAATACATCCACAAAAATGCACCTGCGAAGGAAACTTGAGTACCAACACTCTAACAGTTGATGGCATTAAATAATCTACAGGGTTATTATACTATAGCAGATGGTCGTGTTAGGGGTAACTAAATAATAGTAGTTAGGGTTTTCAAAGCCTTGTAGGTTACTTAGTCAAAGTATACATCACACTATAAGAATATATTTATATAAGCACATAGCATAAAAGACAAGAACTCTCAATTTAAAACAAACAACATTGTATTAACATGAAGTTTACAAAAGGTAATACAGGATACTTGGCAAAGTTCTGTAAAAAGGTGCTTTTTTAAAAGTTCAATGTAAAATATAATCAGAGATGTTATAAATCTCTAAGTGAGAAAGAAAAGGTGAAAGTTTAAAGTCAACACAACAGTCAGGCATAAGTTGAATGCGTCTAATGTTTATCTCCGATAGCATAGGTTATTTAAAGAGAGAGATAGTTCATACCTTCAGCATGTGTGAGAAATGTTCTTAAAAAGGGTGACGTGAATTCCCTTAGACAAGTGAGATCTTTCTGGTTAGGATCCATAAAGTTGGCTTTTTTATAGTCCAGGATAGGCTCCAAAAAGTGGTCTATTTGATAAATTTCCTTTTAGGTGCGAACGTCTCCCATTGGTTGAAATTGTACAAATTTTTATTTTAAATTTTCTTTTACTTAGGTGCGCAATCCCCTACGCAGACTATTTATTTTTGTCATTTGATTCTCGTCTGTTGAAGTAAGAACTTCCGGTCGCCACAATACCATTAAACAAACCAATCTGAACCAAACCAAACCAAACCAAATGAAGTTAATGAAAATTATTTATACTAATTTGAAGAGATTAAGAACATGAAATATAGAAACTTTTATCAAAAATCAAAATAAGTTCTTTCAGCATTAAATGAGCTTTTCAGCTCATTTAATGCTGGGTTGATATGCTGTAAAACAAACAAGCCAAACCAAACCAAACCAAACCAAATGAAGTTAAAAATTATTTATACCATATATGAGACATTTATCAAAATAACTTATTTTGGCATTAAATGACCCAAAAAGGGTTGATATGCTGTAAAACAAACCAACCTAACCAAACCTATGTCAAAACCACAGAGGCATTGCATAAATCCACCACCTTGAATTTAAAAAAAAAAAATACATGCAGAATTTGAATAAATTGGCCATGTAAAAAAATTCAAGCATGAGGGGCACCTATTTAAGTTGTGACCAATACAAAAACTCATAAGTTAACATGTAAATGCAAGATAATTATCTCCCTTGTTTTGTTCGGCCATCCTATTGCGTGGGTACAGGCACCGTTTGACACCGGTAAAAGTCATGTGTTTGCGTGACGCGGGATTTCGAATTCATTTAGCAGCAGGATTTGAAGACGACAAGAAGGTAATTACAAGCTTGGAACTTTTCCTCCTCTTTTTCGATTTTAGTAGTTGTATTAGAGGAACTACATAGTCTATTTGTATTCTATTGTAGTTTCACGTTGAAGACGTTGAAGACCATTGCGAAACAGGAGGATAGTGATAACTCCCGTATTTAACCAAATAAAGGCGTCTTCATCAGTTGGACTCTGTCTTAATTCATTTCTTTGCTGGGTGTTGCCGTTACATAACAATTAGTTTGTATGCAAATAGACTAATTTCTTATAATTTCTAAAAGACACTCAAAGCCAGTTTAAAAAAAAACATCTTTAATCCCATTCTCAGAGAGATATATCTTGATATTCGATCAATAACTCTGTGGCATTATTTTCGTATTCGCCTGGGGAGTTGTCTGCCCGTTTAGTTTCGCTGGTTCCCGCTAGGGGCCTTTGATATTTAAGCGGCTTATTTGACCATCTCTCTCTCTCTCTCTTTGCCGGCCGACCTACGAGACACATGGGTTAGACATGGTCTACCCCTTCTCGTTGGGGGTCGCCCCCCCTTACATTACTGTAAGTGATTTATACAGCATGGACTATTCCTAGTCTCATGTCTGTTGCTTTTATGTTTTTTCCTTTTACTTATGTATGTATGTTTATGTACACCTCTATGTATTATGTACCATGTTTATTCTGTGCTGTATATAAAATGTTTTGTCTATCAACCATTGTCGGAGTTTTATCTTTATCACCTATAAACCTTACAACTCTTCTGGGGGAGTCTCCATGGTGTAATGGCTCACGTGCTGGACTAGAGGATTTTTCAGTGAATATTTTTCTATGATCTTTAATTCAATTTCCTCAAAAATTGGTACAAGTTTAAGATCTAATTTTTGGTATCAATACTTCATAGACCAATACACAAATTTTGTTGTTTCGTGTAATTTGATATATTAAAAAAGTGAAAAATCGACCTACCCTAATGCACAAACACAATTCTGTAATTGCTCAGATATTTACCTGTTCAAAATAATCATGAATACTTGACATTTATAATATTTTTGTTGATGAGAATTGGGGGGGGGGGGTTGAATATTTTGCACTAGAATGACTGGCTACTTAGAGACCCCCCCCCAAGTCTTGTGCAAAATGTTGTTTTATCCTTTAGTCTTCAGAGTTAATTATGTCTGACTCAGACAAAGAGGACAGATTTACAGATGTTGCGTTGGTAGACTAAAGTCAGGATTCCTCTATGATATCAATAATAACTGAACAATAATTGTAACAGCAGAGATGTGATCATGAGCAAAAAGAATTGTTGATGCAAATATAAAGAAAAGAAAAGAAGGAAAAAAAAAACAAAAAAAAAAACTAATGTCAGAAAATTTGCTGAGTGAAGACACGGGAAAAAAAAATTGTTGGGAAAGAATTGGACAGGAGAAAAAAAAAAAAAAAAAAAAAAAAAAATGAAAAGACATGAAAACATTCTGGCAAAATTTTTTCTATATACAAGGGATATTCAAAAAGTTATAAGTCTCACCCAGGCACTTTAGGGACTGTTCTTCCCTTTTTCTCCCTTTCTTTCTCTCCACCCCTTTTCTCTGTCTTTCTCTCTTCTCCTTTTCTCTGTCTTTCTCTCTTCCCTTTTCTCTGTCTTTTTCTCTTCCCCTTTTCTCCCTTTCTTTCTCTCTTCCCTTTTCTCTGTCTTTCTCTCTTCCCCTTTTCTCTCTCTTTCTCTCTTACCTTTTTCTCTGTCTTTCTCTCTTCTCCTTTTCTCCCAATTACAACTAGAAGGTTCCCGAGTTCGAAAAGAAGGTTTCCGAGTCCAAAGAAGGCCGGAGGGCACATCGACTGAAACGTTGTACATATAAAACAATGAGGATGAGGACAATAGTCTGAATAATGCAGATAATACAAATCTGAATTAGTTTATTTAGTTTTATAAGAAGTCACTTTTCTTTATTTAATGCTTTTTTAAATTAATTTATTAATAAATCATTGATCTGTATTCTTATTATATTTTCATTTAGATTTTCTTATGAAAAATGAGGGGTAAAGATTTTTTTTTAACCTCCTCTTGGACAAAAATAGGGTGTGAATTTTATTGAACTTTGGTCTTTGTTGGTCTCATGAAATAAGAACCCAGTTTGCTTATTCAATGGAAGCCTTTACACTGGTCAAATTAAATTTTTTTTTTCCTATTGGATATCACATTTTGACATCAGCAGAATGGGAAAAAGACTAAGAGAAGTATTGTTTTCACTGCATTGCAACATGAAAGGACTTACAGACTAACAGAACCCTTACTATACAAATAGCTGTCAGCTTTTAGATAATGATTCACCACATTAGGAAGTGAAACGGCTTGAAATCACTGTGAACAATGTGACTCAAGAGGAAGTAGAGGATAGCCAGAGCAGACATACAGTCTAGCAATAACCTGATGGAATATTATGCCCTTTTTATAGACTAATTTTGAATGCATCAATTACTGCCTTCAGCTGGTCTAATTAGGATCACTGCTTGATTGAATCAATGGCTTGATTCTTCCTATGAGCTGATACTAGATTACATCCTTTCAAATTGTATCGTATACACAGGGTGATTAAAAAGTAACTCCCTATTTTCAGATAGGATTGTGGGTCTTTTCATCCTTTGCAATACCATGAATGCCAAAAGATATCTCAACATGCTGCAAGATGAAATCTGGCCAGTTGTCAATATTGGGAAGAATATTGAAGACTTGGTTTTTATGCAAGATGGTGCACCCCCACATTTTGTCATTCAGCCCTGTCATTGTTGTTTGTGAATGGCTGAATAACCATTTTCCTGGGAGGTGGATGAGTAGACATGGTCCGCATGAGTGGCCAACCAGAAGGTCTGATTTAACACCCTGCAACTTTTTCCTTTGGGGTTGGATGAAGGAGCAAGTCTGCTCTATGAAACCAATGACTTTGGCAGAACTTGGAGGACGAATACGAGAATTTATTTCTGATATTACACAAGAGTTCCTGGGATGATCAGTTGATATGATTCCGAGTGGCTTGAGAGGCTGGAGGCAAATACTGGTGCCCATATGGAGTTTTGAATAAAACTCCACGTTATGTGTGTTCTTCTCATATTCCTTTTTTGTAAAAAGGATTCAGAAATAGATGATAAGATTTCTAAAATAGGAGAGTTACTTTACAACCACCCTGTAGTATCATCTTCTATGGATGAAGACCAGTCTTAGGTACATTTAGCCTCAGCTCAGTCGGTAGTGAGGAGCTGATGGTAGGTGTGACGCTTCACCTCAGATGTCAAAACTATCATCTTGGTCTAGCCCTAGTGAAAAGGGGACAGACTCCCTCACTGTCAGGCTGATACCGACTTTAGGCAACCAGTCATGGAGAAGTAAAACTTAAAAATTGCTCTTGTATCACATCCTGTCTATGGTGGAGATATCAATTGTCTGACATATTTGACTCATAATTCATTTCCTCAGATATTGCTCCTGAGAGGTCTTTTAATATCTGTACAGTACTAATTGATGAGGTTTTCGCTGGTTGACCTACACTGGTGTGTCCATGTGTTGGTGTCCACAGGAGGATATCACTTATGAGTCCTTGCTTCACTATCAGTGTCCAGCATGTCTTGTACGTCTTACTTGGATGGTTTGTAGGAGAGGAGGTAAATGTCTGTACATCATGTCTAGTGATAATGTATAAAAATTAAAACTCCTGAATTTTACTGTGAAATTAAGTAACCCAAGTACTATATAATAAATATACATATAATATTTATACATATAATATTTATACATAAATATACATATAATAAATAAATTTACCAAGCAAGATAATGTATAAAAATTAAAACTCCTGAATTTTACTGTGAAATTAAGTAACCCAAGTACTATATAATACATATATACATATAATATTTATACATATAATTATACATATATACATATAATAAATATTTACCAAGCAAGATAATGTATAAAAATTAAAACTCCTGAATTTTACTGTGAAATTAAGTAACCCAAGTACTATATAATAAATATACATATAATATTTATACATATAATATTTATACATAAATATACATATAATAAATAAATTTACCAAGCAAGATAATGTATAAAAATTAAAACTCCTGAATTTTACTGTGAAATTAACTGTAGTTTCTTTCTTTTCATGTGCTGAGTTGGTGAGGTTTGTATTGAACATGGAACTTTGAACTGAGCTAAACTGGTCCCTTTGTAGTATGTAGTCTAGGCAAATTATGAATTAAAAAAAAGATAATTTCCTTCTTAGTAAGGTTGAGGACTTTTCAGCACATCCTCAAATATATAACTGATAAATAATTATTTTTCTGAATTTCTTAGATGAGGCTTGATAATGTTATGGTAATTTACCACACATGCATGAACTCTTCCAACTATAAATAGCAGCAGGTTCTGCACTTAAACGAGAGTTAATATTTTAGCGGATAGCCGATAAGACAGCCTCACGTGTAACCAACTCATTGGTATATATTTGTACTACTGTTCTTTGTTGAGATATTTATTTAACTCATTTCCTCTCTTGTGTCTTTATTCTGGTCCCTAACAAGGCCACAACAAATAATTTGTATTATTTGGACTATTGTTCTCATCATTATTGTTATCTAGACAACATTTTGGCTGATGTCCCCTCCGGCCTTCTTCAGGAGTTACTTGATGAACTCAGCAACCCTCTTGTACTCAAGAACCTTCTCTTTGAACTTGGGAACTTTCTTGTTGAAATCGGGAGTCTTCATGTCATAATTGAGAGTCTTTATGGAACTTTGAGAGTTAATATTTTAGCAGATAACCGATAAGACAGCCTCACGTGTAACCAACTCATTGGTATATATTTGTACTACTGTTCTTTGTTAATATATTTATTTAACTCATTTCCTCTCTTGTGTCTTTATTCTGGCCCCTAACCACAACAAATAATTTGTATTATTTGGACTATTGTCCTCATCATTATTGTTATCTAGACAACATTTTGGCTGATGTCCCTTCCGGCCTTCTTCAGGAGTTACTTGATGAACTCAGCAACCCTCTTGTACTCAAGAACCTTCTCTTTGAACTTGGGAACCTTTTTGTTGAAATCGGGAGTCTTCATGTCGTAATGGAACTTTCAATCCAAATTCAAACTTCCATGAAGGTTCCCGATTATGACATAAAGGCTCCTGAGTTTGAAGAGAAGGTTCCTGAGTCTAAGAGGGTTCCCGAGTTCAACAAGTAACACCTGAAAAAGGCCAGAGGGCACATCGGCCAAAACATTGTGTAGATAACAATAAAGATGAGGACAATAGTCCGAATAATACAAATAATACAAATGATAAATAATGTCTACTATTTTGAGCTAAAGATCTCCTACACAAATAGAACAAGAATTCTTTTGTCAATTTTGACAGTCTTTGCTATTTCATTGTTTGTTGACATCTTTTCTTGATTCTATCGACTTTCTTTTCATGAAAGAAAAGGTTTTGTTATCTCGCAAGAGAATAGTTAATAAACATTTCATTTCCATAATCAAGAAAAACTAGAAATTAGAAAAACAAGAAATGGCTTGTTATACTTCATTTAAAATAATGATGTATCCATATCAATGATTTGTTAAACAATAGCAGATGGTCCTGGCAATGCCCGGGACAAAGAAGATAGAGTAGCAGTGGGAGTAAGTAAAGGGGAGAAGTTCCCCCTCTTACTTACTCCCACTGCTACTCGGTTGTCTAACCACTTTCTGTGTTCAGAAATAACCAGGAATCAAGTCAACTATATCTACCTCTGATGATGGCACTTTGGAGTGCTGAATGTACTTGGGACAAAAACTTTGGTGGACTAATCAAAAGACACCATCCCGATATTTAAAAAAAAAATGGCCAGAAAACGATAAAAGATTGAAAAGAAACTTGTCAGACATGAAATGTCTGTCTTGTTCAACACAGTGTGCATGAAAGAAAAAATGTTGTCACCCCCAAATATATATATATATATATATGTATGTGTGCATGTGTGTGTGTATGTGTGTGTGTAAGATAATCCAAATGATTGGTAAGTAAGGGATGATTCTATTTGGGATCATCAAATTCTCACTGTGCAACCATACTGTATACTCTTGAACAATTTTATCATTCCCTAAGAGAGCTCAATGTATAATAACCAATAAATTAATTATATACAGAGCAATATTTTACTTTCAAAGAAAGAAAAACTTAATCTTTTGTTTCTTTGAAAGTTTGATATATATATATATATATATACACACACACACACCAAACAATTCTGCACAAGCAGGGTGTGACACAAAGTCATTTTATAAGTGAAGTATAATAGGCTTGAATTCAGAGTTTTCTTTCTCCTAGACCAGTTGCCATACTAAGGTTAAAGAGTCCAGTCTGCCCTGCTATGGAGGGCTGGGGGGAGAATAATTAAATTCATACCTTTCCCAAGGATATTAGCACTATGTAAAATGCAAACAGTTGTATACAGGATTTGAACTCGTGTTGCCATGTCCATTTCCTATGACGATAACCATGATACCATAAACACTTCCAGAGAGAGAGAGAGAGAGAGAGAGAGAGAGAGAGAGAGAGAGAGAGAGAGTACTAGAGTGTAATTATTGATTTGTGATCAACTCTGGATGGGACATTTTCAGTTCATTTCACACTTATACTCTTAGGAAAGGCATGAATCCACTCACACTACCACATATGAGTAAATAGAAGTTAAAAGCAATCCAGCTAAAAGATGGTTAGTGTCTCAGAAGAAAAGAAAAAAAACAGAAATTCAAAACCAGTATGAAAAAATGGGTGTGTCACAGGAAACTCCACCTTGTAAAAACAAAAACTGCAGATGCAGTCCTCATCTCTACAGGGATGCTGATAGTTATATATATATATATATATATATATATATATATATATATATTATATATAAATTAGAATAGCATAGACACAGCATCAACAGTGCTTAGTGAATGTCAGTTTCTTGCTTATGCAATCATTTTTTTATTTATTCATTTATTTATTTTTTTTTACTTCTTATTTTATATATATATATATATATATTACTTCTGAACTCTACTGGTGTGGAAAAAACCCCAGGTAATTCAGTTTTACAAAATAAAAAAAATTTCAAACTTACACCTGCAGAAAAAATGTTTAAAAAAAGAAAAGACCGGCACATCCGTACTTTCTGAAAATAATCATCAGTATCGTATGTATTGGTCAAAAGAAAAAACACTGAGGGAGTTTTCTAAGTTTTATATGTAAAAAGTGCTCAATACATTAAGTAGAGCATGATTATAAGGACCTACATGAGTCAGATACAACCTACTACCCAATACGACAATAAAAAACGTTTCTGACAACCTCCTTCAGTCAGAATTATCTTGAAGAACCATTCGGGTGAAACCTAGGTAGATAGTGTCTGACTCATGTAGGTCCTTATGTATATATATATATATATATATATATATATATATATATATATATATATAAACAAATAAGTAACAGGAGCTGTTATTTATTCAGTTCTAACCAGCTCTATGTATCGTTATTATTATATTGTCTCTTCATGAGAGTTTTTCACGCCCGCCTAAGCTGGTGGTTCTCTGGAGGCTGATTGACAGCAAGTCTCCTTAGGTCTCCACGACTCTCGTAATAAAAGTACGGTTGCTCTAAGAGTCAGATTCTTGCCCTGATGAGCTAGTAAGCAAAACTATTAGTAGGAATATCTGACTCATTAGGATTAACATTACTATTTGCTCTACTTAGGTATCAAGCGCTTTTTACATTTTAGCTTTAGACAATCCTAGTGGCTTATGCATATTTTTTATATACATCATTTTCTTTTGACCAAGTGTTATAGTGTTAATTGATTATTTTCAGATGGTGCGACTCTCGTTGTCTTTTCTTTTTTCCCTTTTTTTCCCCCCAGGCAATATTTTGTAGTATATTTTTACTAACAAATTATTTGCCATTTTTTTTTTGTACTGCTAGGTTTTACTAATAGGATTAGTATATTATATTATATCATATATATACATATATATATGTGAAGAAAGGAAGTGAATCCGACGGTATGTAGTATATTAGGAAAAATGATAAAACACAGGTTTGAATGGGTTAAGTGGTGGGTTTATTGGCCGATGCTGCAGTGTTTCAATCTATTAATTATATCATCTTCAGGGCATTTGTTGGTATATGGAAGGTGATAAGAAATTATTTATCACAGAATAACGAGAAAAGCGAGTGGTAGTTATTGTTATTCAGTTTAAAAATTTTTGAGATTTGAAAAAAGGGATGGTTTTGAAATATGACGTCAAATATTCTATTTTACGGCATGGGTATGGGATGGTGTATGTGTGTGTATCGAAAGGAAACATTGTGCATTTTTTAGGTGTGTGGTTGTGTGTGTATGTGTATAAATTTTTTTTTTTGCGATGAACAACAGCGGAAATATATATATATGGAGAAAGGTAGACAAACACGGGATGTTTATATAAATGGATGTTTATTGTAGGTAGTGATGTTGACGCTGTAACGTTTCGGTCTGTTAGACCTTCTTCAGGATTTTGGATAGAGTTCTTGCTTCAATGGGGAATATTATCATACTGAAAAATAGTATGTAGTATGAAAATGTTCCCTATTGAAACAAGAACTCTATCCAAAGTCCTGAAGAAGGTCTAACAGACCAAAACTTTACGTCAATATCACTACCTACAATAAACATCCATTTTCTACAACATCCAGTGTTTGTCTACCTTTCTCCACATACTGTCGGATTAATTTCCTCTTATTTCTCCCATATATATATATATATATATATATATATATATATATATATGTATATATATGAAAAATAGATGGAAATTAATCCGACAGTATGAAATTTAACATTTTGAAAAAACAAATGATGTCATGTAATTTGCTGACAGAAATCTGTTTCGACCAAATTGATAAATTGGTCTTCATCACGAGCAACATAGACGGGAAAAGAAAGATATCCGTTAAAAGAATGTTTACAAAACGAACGCTATATTATATATATATCTTTTAACGGATATTTTTCTTTTCCCATCTATGTTGCTCGTGATGAAGACCAATTTATCGATTTGGTCGTAACAGATTTCTGTCAGCAAATTACATGACATCATTTGTTTTTTCAAAATGTTAAATTTCATATATATATGTATATAAAATGGAAAATAGAACAAAGAAGAAGTTTTGCTGAAGACCATTGTACCATATCAAGAGCCAATTGATATACATCTTGTTTTTATCAGTACACCTGCAGCCAAACTGGTAAATCCATAAACTCAATTCCAATTTATATACTGCATATTGTTTATTGATATCTATTGATATTACAACTAATTCACAAATTAACAAAAACACACACAAACACTCACGGCAAAACAAAAAAAAAATCTGGAATGATACTATTATTAAACAAACGCATACATATAAAACACACACATATAAACACACACAAAAATTTGGAGAAATAGACATTACCATACAACAGAATGAGCAGATTCTAGTGACAATTAACATTTCCCTGTTCAGGGCTCTATGGTTTCAGGAATCTTCTGACGAATTTGTTCATCCTGAAATCACATAGCATGTTGGTACCAATAACCAAGTGGTATGGCATTGCCTTGTCAAACAAGGCTCCAAAAGGAGTGAAACAGAGAGGAAAGTAGTCGCCACCGCAAAGAGAGCCAGAAGGAAGGAGAGACAGCAGCAGCCCCAGTAAGCATCACTTTGTGTTCAGTCAATGCACCAGAGACTGCCATTCAAAAATTGGCTGGTTCCGCCACTCGCACAGATGCAGATAAAAAATTTTTTTGGGACATTATGCCATCATTTTCAACAGACAGAAGGATGCCAACAAAAAATCAGGGATAACATTTTTTTTATCTATTTGAAAATCTTTTTATTTTTTTATTTTATGTTCAGTTTATTTAAAAAAAAATCTATTTAAGAATCTTTTGTTAAAATCTTTTATCATCAGTGTTTTTTTTTGTTTTTTTTTTACCTAAAAAAATCTATATTTTAAGTTTTTATCTTATTTTTGATCTCTTTAGATTTTTATTTCTTATTCTATTTTTTATCTATTTAAAAAGAATTTTTCTAATATTTTTATCTTCTATAACCTGCCCAGGCTATGTAGTTCAAGTTAACAAAAAAAAGTTTTAAAACCAACCGCCAAACCAATATATATATTTACCAACCTCTCCACATAAGCAGGATGTGACACAAGGTCAATTTCTTAAGCGGGGTTCAACAGGTTTGAATTCAGAGTTTTCCTTCTCCTAGACCGCTTGCCTAACCAAGGTTAAAGAGCCCAGTCTACTCTACCATTTCCCCATAGTTGGAGGGAGAATAGGATTCATACCATTCCCAAGGGTATTAGTTCTAAATGAAATGCAATTACTATGTCCAGGATTTGAACTATGTGCGACGAGTCCATTTCCCATGACTTTAACCATTACACCACATGCTTCCTACTCCCAAACCAATATAAACACAATGCTTTAAGCAAATTATAAAACTCTTATAATTAATTTTAATTACCAGTTTGGACCTGCAATTCTCAAAAGAACATTTGCTTGTTCCACAATCAGATTGTATTTACTTAAAAAATTGAAGTTAAGAAGGCCATTATACAAGGTGTGGCAGAAATACCTCCCATGTTTTAAACTGTCACATCTGTGGTGCAAGTGAAATTAGGCAAGTGGAAATGATAGCTCCATCTAGCTATTGTTTTCTTTTTTTTTTCAGATATATGTTTACCAACCTCTCCACACGAACAGGATGTGACACAAGTTCAATTTTTAAGCGGAGTCTAACAGGTTTGAATTTAAAGTTTTCCTTCTCCTAGACCAGTTGCCATACCAAGATTAAAGAGTCCAGTCTGCCCTACTATTTTATATATATTTATCAACATGAGTAGGATGTGACACAAGGTCAATTTTTAAGCAGAGTTTTACAAGGTTAAAGAGTCCAGTCTGTCCTACTATTTTATATATATTTATCAACATGAGTAGGATGTGACACAAGGTCAGTTTTTAAGCAGAGTTTTACAAGGTTAAAGAGTCCAGTCTGTCCTACTATCTATCCATAGCTAGAGAGAGTATAGTTGGTTTCATACCTTTCCTAAGGGTATTAGCACTATATGAAATGCAAACAGCCTTGTCCAGGATTTGAACTCACGATCCAGTGTTCATTTTCTTAAGGGCATTAGTGAAATCTAAACAGCTTCATCCAGGATTTGAACTTAGACCCTTACTTAGGCTAGATGGGCGGTCGGAGAGGCCTCCTCTGATCAATCAGCTGGTCAAATCAAGCCCTAGCACCTATATGATTGCCCTGACCCTATAGCCCTTATGGCAAGCCCAACTCTTTTTATCATAAGGGTGCTAGAAGGTGGTGGCTGAGGGTCTTTATGTCCTGGGAATGAGCTTAAACTCTCCCCCAGGTCCACTCTGATCTGGAGTGGTAGTACCTGTTAGGGTCCCATCTATGGGTTAAATAGAAAAGCATGAGTTTATAAAAAAATTGAGTATGAATTTATTTCAAAACTTTGTTGGCATTAAATGACCAACTGAGGTTGATATGGCATAAAACAAAACAAACCAAGACCAGGATTTGAAATCCAAACAGCTCACCAAATTCAATTTTCAGGTCCTTGTATTAAACCAAAATTGCAGAGGAAAGAGGAAAGGGGAGACAAATCCTGCCAGATTGTTTCTAATTTTCTGGCATGCAATTGATGCAGAGTATAATTTTCATTATGTATGTATTTAATCAATCCACTTTTAAATGGAGTACAGCTATATATATATATATATATATATATATATATATAATGTAAGGTATCCAAATGACTGGTTGTAAGGGATGATTCTATTTGGGATCTTCAAAACCTCACAGTATAATCATACTGTATGCTCTTGTAGCTGCAAACATGTAATTCATACAAGGATTTTATGAATCCCCAAAGAGAGCTCAATATATAATAATCAATAAATTAGATTAATTACAGAGCAATATTTAACTTTCAAAGAAAGAAAAGCTTAACAAACTGTCATTTTGTAATAATTTATTTCGACCAGAAACTCAAAAGGCTTTTACGAATTTAAAAAAATTTTTTTTTTTTAAATCCTTAAGATATATATATATATATATATATATATATATATATATATTTGGGAAGTATCATAGGAATTACCCTAGTAAAAATTTGATAAGGAGGCATATGGAAATTACTTAATGTTGATTCTTGCTTAGACCATTTTAAACACCTCCAAGACTTGACCATTTAAAACCAAAAACATCCAAAGTTCAAGATATTAATGAATGACAATCAATTAGTTTGAATTCAGAGTTTTCCTTCTAGACTGGTTGCCAAACCAAGGCTAAGGAACCCAATATGCCCAACTATTTACCCATAGCTGGAGGGAGAAGAGATAGAATTCATGCCTTTCTCAAGAGCATAAGTGAAATGCAAACAACTTTGTTCAGGATTTGAACTCAGGTAGCCAGTTCCATTTGCTACAACGATTGTGATGTAATGCCATTGTTGTCAGAAATGGCCGCAACAACCTGAGTTCAAATCCTGGTTGTATTTGTATTTTGCATAGTGCTAATACCTTTGGGAAAGGTATGGATCCAACTATTCTCCCTCCAGCTATGGATAAAATAGTAAGGTAGACTGGGCTCTTTAACCTTGGTATGGTAACCAGTCTAGGAGAAGGTATAATTCTGAATTCAACTTCGCTTAAGAAATTGACCTTGTGTTGAGTGGAGGGGTTGGATATAATACATATACTGTTCACAAATTGTTTGTTTATTTGTTTTGTTTCATGGCATATCAACCTCGGTGGGGTCATTTAATGCCGGCAAAGTTTTGAAATAAATTCATTCTTAATGGATACTCAATTTTTTTATAAACACATTTTTCTGTTTAACCCATAGATTGGACCCTAACAGGTACTACCACTCCGGGTCTAAGTGGACCAGGGAGCAATGGTGATGAAGGGGTGCTCCACATTTCCCAGACCTCCAGAAGTGGAACCTCACCATCAGAGTTTAATGCCATACTCAGGACATGAGACTTGAAAGAGAGTTGTAATAGGCCTTGTGAAATTCACCATTCTCCTTGGCTGACATTACTGGGATGTCTGGTCTCATACAAGTAGGTGATATGTCACAATGACCTGTTTCTCTGTAAATATTGATTTCATCTAAGACAAGACTTCCTGTCTTATTTTATGGTATTTCTTATTACCAAGAATTTGTTGAAAGATGTACAGAAACTTTAAGAAGTAGATTTGCATGAACTTTGCTTGATTAGGTTAGGGGAATCTAAATTTTTATTACTTTATATATATATATATATATATATATATATATATACTCATCTATCTATGAAAGAATGAATGGAAAAACTAAATGAAATAGTTAAAACAAGTATCTATTTATTTCAGGCTGTTTATCTTTTACTCTTTGATATCTTAGTATTTCAGACTATCTATCAATCTAGATCTGTTCATATCTATCTATCAATCTATCTATCTATATCTGTTCATATCTATCTATCTAGATCTGTTTATCTATCTATATCTGTTCATATCTATCTATCTAGATCTGTTTCTATCTATCTATCTATCTCTATCTGTTCCTATCTATCGATCAATTTATCTCGATCTATCTATCTATCTATTTGTAAATTTATCTATCTATCTATCTATCTATCTATCTATCTATTTGTAAATTTATCTATCTATCTAGATATGTTCATATTTATATATCAATCAAGCTATCTCAATCTGTTCTATCTATCTATCTATCTATCTATCTAATTGAGCCAGTTCACATCTATCTATTTTGGCTTTTTCATATCTATCTCTATCTATTTATCTATCTATCTAAGTCTGTTCATATATTTTAATCTAATCTTTTCATATCGATGTATTTCAATCTATCTATCTATCTATCACTTTCAATCTGTTCCTATCTATCCATCTAATCTGTTCATATCTATGTATTTCAATCTGTTTATCTGTCTTGGTTGGTTTATATCTATGTTTCAGTCTGTTCATATCCATCTATCTATCTATCTATCTATCTATCTATCTCAGTCTGTTCATAAATATCTATCTATCTATCTATCTATTTATCTCAGTCTGTTCATATCTCTATATCTATCTAATATGTTCATATCTATATATTTCAATCTATCTACTTATCAGTCTTGGTTTGTTCATATTTATCTATCTATTTATGATTCAATATGGTCGCCAAAGAGTTTGCAACTTTGTCTCCAGTCCAATTTCCCAGTATTTAAATGAAAGCAAAGATCAAGATTTTGAATATTCTTTTTTACCATTTTCAAAGAGAATTCCTGTGCAATTTTCAGTAATTACTTTTATTCCACATATTCATCCCACACATTTCACACACTTGCCATAGTGAGTGTGAACTTATATGATATATATATATACTATTGCCAAATTGTATAGAAACTTTTTCAAGTTTCTTTAATCCAGTAGGGAAACAAGAATAATTGCCTTCCCTTGAACAGAATAGAGAACTTTGTCTTCAACTTTGGTGTGTTACTTTATTTCACATCAAAGACAAGTAAGACCATTTCCTCATTTTTGGACACCTTCTTTCATACTGCTTATTTGTAGAACAATGTATGCATTTCAAACAGGTTTGGATTCATACCTTTCCCACGAGTATTAGCACTATGTGAAATGCAAACAACCTTATCCAGGATTTGAACTCAGATTGCTGTGTTCCTTTCCTAAGATGATTGTTATATACTCCTTTATTATAATCGGTGAGATGGAAGCACGTGGTGTAATGGTTAAAGTCATGGGAAATGGATTCATTGCCCCAAGTTCAAACTCTGGATATGGTAATTGCATTTCACCTAGCGCTAATACCCCTGGGAAAGGTATGAATCCTACTCTCTCTCCAGCTATGGATAAATAGTAGGGCCGACTGGGCTCTTTAACCTTCGTTAGGCAAGCGGTCTAGGAGAAGGAAAACTCTTAATTCAAACATGTTAAACTCTGCTTAAGAAATTGATCTTGTGTCACATCCTGCTCATGTGGAGGGGTTGGTATATATATATATATATATATATATATATATATATATATAATCGGTGAGAGAAAGTGAGAGACAGAGTAGTTATGGGATGGGATGAGGGCTCTTACTGGTTACTCCTAACTGCAGAGGGGTAAGACTCCTCAATGGGGCCACCTGTTGGCCGCAGGTGGCGACCCGTGATGCTTAAGGATAGAGCCCAGGTAGATGAGTAGTTCATGACATGCAATACTCCACTTTGGCCCTATCTTGGGCTAGATGGGCGGTCAGAGAGGCTCCCTCCGATCAATCGGCTGGTCACGTCAAGCCCTAGCACCTATATGATTTTCCCAACCCTATTGCCCTTATGGCAAGCCCCAACCCCTTTTTATCAAATGGGTGCTAGAAGGAGGTGGCTGCGGGTCTACATGTCCTGGGAATGACGTTAAACTCTATCTGATGGTGAGGTTCCAGTTTTGGAGGTTTGGGGAATGTGGAGCACCCCTTCATCACCATTGCTCCCTGGTCCACTCTGGCCCGGAGTGGTAGTACCTGTTAGGGTCCTATCTATGGGTTATATAGAAAAATGTATTTATAAAAAAATTGTATAATCTATTAAGAATTGATTTATTTCAAAACTTTATCGGCATTAAATGACCCACTGAGGTTGATATGCCGTAAAACAAAACAAACCAAACCAAACCAAACCAAACTTCTTATTGAATCTTTCTTCTTTCTTGTTGGACTGGTCATTTCTTGTTTAATAACTCTACAACACATGTTTGTTTTTCTTATAAAGCTTTATTTCAACAACCCAGCCCATCTTCCGTCATGGGGGAGAAGCGACTCTGAGAGCCGACAATAGTGTCCGCACTCCTCGAAAATCTAGAAAACTAATTCTCATGCGTCTCTAATGGTATGTTTTTCAAGGGGTCAAGTAAAAAGCTTATCACCCGTCAATAACTGTCAAGGTGACTTTCCACTGGACCTCGTTATTCTGAATCTAACAAACCCTGATTTAGATATTCTTACTACAGGTATGTACATAATTCATAAGCTGCCTATGAATTATGTAACATGATGATCATTACACCGTGAGCATCCCATTGTACATAGAGTGCATAGACCGAAAGAAGGTGTCCCTGGTATTTAATTCCTGCCATAGGGTTTAGTACCAATCAGCATTTTTTTTAGTATTATTCGGACTATTTACTTCATCTTCATTCTTATCTGTACAATGTTTCGGCCGGTGTGCCCTCCGGCCTTCTTCAGGCATTTCTTGTTGGACTCGGGAACAATAACCTAGTGGATAAAGGAGTTAGGTTAAGACAGTTCTAAGTGACATTTATCTCTAGAATGCAGGTTCAATCCTGGTCAGGCGCAGCAGTAACATAGAATAATAATTAACACAACTTAACACCTGTACACCAGCTATGGTTAGCGAAATGAGAACAGGATACCCCTGTGGACTGAATAAAGGGTTAGGTTCAAAGTTCTGTGATAGCTCCCGATTATGACAAGAAGGTTCCCGATTACGACAAGAAGGTTCCCGAATCCGAGAAGGTTCCCGAGTCCGACAAGAAATACCTGAAGAAGGCTGGAGGGGACATCAGTTGAAACATTGTACAGATAACAATAAAGATGAGGACAATAGTCTGAATAATACAAATAGTACTGTAAGAATTCCAGTTGTAATGTGAAACAAGGCCTTCAAAAAAAAAGGTTGTCACCACTTGTAAGATTCAAAGTGAATATTTGAAGAACATACAACTCCGACAAGGGTTGAGGGACAATACATTTAATAGATAACAGCACATGAATACCAAGGATACATAATAGAAGAGTACATGGATACATAAGATACAAATACAAGAGTAGATAAAGCTACATATATAAAAGGACTGGAGCGTCCATAGATAGAAATGACAAGGAGCCCCACCGAGAAAGGGGTAGACAGTGTCTAACCCATGCGGGCTCGTAGCGAGGAAAGAGGAAGAGAAATTCGAATCAGCCGCTTAAATATCATATGTCCCCTGGTGGGAACAAGCGACAACAAGCCGGGCAGATAACTCCTCCAGGTCAAGGAAAGATAATCCCCTACAGTACCAATTATCAAGCCTCATCTAAAAAATTCAGAGAAATAGCATTTTTTTTTGTTGTCTCTATTGATTCATGAAGTGCTCCTCTCTAGTGGACAGAGATGACATGCACTTCAGTGTAGAATTATGTGCGCCTGGGTGATTCCTGAATAACAAGCAGGGTAGGGCTGAAGAATTATCTTTCTATGATTGATTCCTGCCAACATCAGATGTCAGGTTTCTAACAAGACTCAGTATCAATTTTATCTTTCAAGGAACCAAAGAAATGACATATGAACCATGGTCTATGAAGTATCATAATTGAAGTGGCAGTTCTCTGTTATATATATATATAACAGAAAACAAGTTTGCTCACTGCCACTTCAATTATGATACTTCATAGACCATAGTATACACACACACACACACACACACACATATATATATTATAAAAATATTAAAATTTGAAGGCAATACAATGCGTATAAAATAAAAACAAAAAGATGTTTTTTATGTCTTATCGATTTCAATATATATATATATATATTATATATATATATATATGTATATAGATAATATAAGTAAAGAAATAACAAAAGAGTTAGAGATTTAGTGTTATAGTCTATTTCAGGGAGCTTAGACAAAGTGTCTAACTCTCCCGACTCATCAGATGCGAATCTAATAATTAAGGGCACACATTGAGCTCTCAAACTGCAACAGGTTTTTTTAAAATAAAACTCTTGTGTCAAGGAAGATTTCTTCTCTGGACTTTTGGATTATATTTGGATTATATATATATATATATATATATATATATATATATATATTTGCACATGCTTTCGTAAACAAACGCACATAAAAAAATTAACGGTTAATAACATCATATTCACACATTCACTATACACTTAACATTTTTCATTTTGTCCCTCACAAAAACATTCTTAACAGTGTCCTGATGATGGTTTAATACCGAAATACTTAAGTATTGACACATAAAATTCTTTCCCCTGATCGTAACATCCTGTGTTTGTCATATTTTTGAAAATATTTTCTTCTCATATATATATATATATATATATATATATATATATATATATATATATATAGTGATGCTGATAGCTTTTTGATTCAGTAAATAAATAGTGAATAAATGAAGGACAAAAACATGCTTTACTTGCAGATAAAATAAATTATTACATTAAGCAAATTCAAAGGTTTCTTTCTGTAATCTATTGCTATATTGCTTTGCCTATCCACACACCTGGAACAAGGCGTATTGAACTCTTATCACGGATCACCTGTATTATTACAGTTGAACCCGACATGGAATTATCCTCCCCAATTCTTTTAAACATGTTGTGTTAAACTGTACAGACAATTCTTGTTGGACAAGTTTTGGTTCAATCCTTTCTAATTTTCTGGCCATCTTTTTGTTGTCAGGGTGGAACTGGTGTAACAGTCCACCAAAGGTTTCATTACGAGCGCTTATGGCAATACAGTTTGCCATCATCAGGTAGGAAACTGATGGTATGTTCACCAATTCTTCTGGAAGAACCATTCGGGTGAAACCTAGATAGATAGTGTCTGACTCATGTAGGTCCTTATAATCATGCTCTACTTAATGTATTAAGCACTTTTACATATACAACTTAAAAAACTCCCCCAGTGTTTTTTTCTTTTGGCCACTATATATGGTACTGATGATTATTTTCAGAAAGTATGGATATGTCTGTCTTTTCAATTTAAAAAAATTTTTTCCCCATATGTCAGTTTGAAAAATTTTTTTATTTGGAAAAACTGAATTACATGGGTTTTTTCTACACCGGTTGAGTTTAGAAGTAATATATATATATATATATATATATATATATATATATATATAATAAGATAAATATATAAAGGTTTTACATATCTATTTATTAGGTGACAAAGGAATAGATATGTAAAACCTTTATATATTTATCTTATTATATTATATAACAGTTCTATTTTATATTGAGCACTCTACCAATAATATTGCCTTTGGTACACCATTCCAGCAAAAGCTGAAACAGTGACCATCTCACACTATGTATATATATATATATATATATATATGAACACTAGCTATACCTGATAATACCCTGGAAAGGAGGGGTTATTTGAAGTTACCTAAGTGCACCTGAAAATGGTAGTAAACCTGGGTGCCCTTACTGGATTTTCAATACCAACCTTTGCTAGGTGTGTTTATGGCAGATCAATTTTTTATGTGGACCTATCAATAACCGTTTAAGTCATAAGGCCTTCTTCCATCCAGCTTTCCTCATTCGGAATGAATAATCCAAGGAGGTTTGAGCTTGAAGAGTATCAAACTTATTCAACAAATTTATGTATAAAAATAGAAAGGAGAGTAATAGGAGGGAAGGTTTAACAGTAGTAGCATCTCCTTTTTCCCCCTCTCTCACTGAAACATCCCTTTCTCCTCCATTATAAAGATGTCCCCATAGGTTCTGTAATTGATTTTTATGAAATACAATTAGCCAGTACTGTTCCTGAATATTAGCTTAACAAGTGTGTAGAGTTTCATGATGATCATTGGTATAGGCACTGACTTGTTATACACAGACACACGGACAGATATTGCCAGTGGAAGGATAACATAAAATATCAATTCATAACATTGAATGGAGGTAGAAATAAATGGGCCTCACAGAAAATAAAAAAATGTAACTCAGAATAATTTGTCCGCAAGTCTAATTTTATTAGGTTGATTATGGTTTCACTATTAATCCATGATATGATAAGAATGATATACATTGAACAGTGGTCTTTCATACCAAATTGCAGCTTTCTATGTCCAGCGATTTGGGTGTCCATGGGATTTTGACACAGACAGACAGACATAATTAACTTTATTAGATAGATATCAGTGAAGAGCATATGTAGATCTAAGTTAAAATACAGAGTTAATATCACTTGGTGACTGTTAGTTTCTCACCTCTGTGATCATCAGACCAAGAGCTTATTTGGTTTGATTTGGTTTGTTTTGTTTTGTGGCATATCAACCTTGGTGAGTCATTTAATGCTGACTAAGTTTTGGATTTGTAGCGATATTTTAGTAGAAAACAAATGTATTCATGTATAGATTTTGACTATTGTTCAATTACACATATTTTTGAGTACAATCCTACTTCTTTTAGAAGATGGTTGGGCAGTTGGTTGGTTGGTTGGTTGGTTTATGATTTTAACAGCATATCAACCTGTCTGGGGTTATGTCATGCCTAACGTTTAGGAAGTAATATATGTTGTATATTTATATTTATACTTTTTAGTAATTGGTTTTAACAATGTGTTAGCACCATTGGGGATCATGTCTTTTAGAAGAGATTATTTAAAAAACAAAACAATAAACGGTCATTTCCAATCCATGAAACCAACCAATGTGTTGTCATCATAGGAAATGGACATGGCTAATCAATTACAAATTCTGGATGAGGCTGTTTGCATTTCACAGATGTAGATCACTAGATGTAGAAGTTACCAGATGTAGATCTCCCAGATGTAGAACACCAGATGTATATATTTCTATGTATAGTGTCCTGGACATGACAGATGTAGATTACCAGATGTAGGAGGTCACCAGATATTTAAAAAAAAGCAGATCTACATCTGGATGTAGATCACCAGATTTACTACATCTAGATGTAGATCACCAGATGTTAAAAAAAAAAGCAGAACGTATGTAGAGATGGTCACCAGATGTAGAGGTCTCCAGATGTAGATTACCAGATGTAAAAAGGTCACTAAAAGGTATGTAGAAGGTCATCAGATGTAATCAGCAGATGTAGATCACCAAATGTAAAAAAGCAGATCACAGGTCTACTACATCTATATATATTCACCAGATTTACTACATCTCGATGTATAATCACCAGATGTAAAAACAAAGGCAGATCATCAGATGTAAAAAAGCAGAAGGTATTTAGAGAGGTCACCAGATGTAGGTTCCATATGTAGATCACCAGATATAAAAAGGTCATAAGATTAGATCACCAGATATAAAAAGCAATCACCAGATCTACATCTGGGTGATGATGTAGATCCCAGATATAAAAAAAGCAGATCACCAGATCTACATCTGGGTGATGATGTAGATCCCCAGATATAAAAAAAGCAGATCACCAGATCTACATCTGGGTGATGATGTAGATCCCCAGATATAAAAAAAGCAGATCACCAGATCTACATCTGGGTGATGATGTAGATCCCCAGATATAAAAAAGCAGATCACCAGATCTACTACATCTGGATGTAGATTATCAGATGTAAAAAACAGAACATGTAGAGATGGCCAACAGATGTAGAAAGTCTCCAGATGTAGATCACCAGATGTAAAAAGATCACCAGCTATATTACTGGATGTAGATCTATTGACCTTCTACATCTGATGACCTTCTCAACATACCTTGTTTTTTACATCTGGTGTTGATGCAGTAAATCTGGTGATCTACATCCAGATGTGTAGATCTGGTGATCTGCTTTTTTATGTCAGGTGATCTGCATCTGGTGACTTTCTACATACCTTCTAGTGACCGTTTTACATTTGGTGGTCTACATCTGAGACCTTCTCTACATCTGGTGACCTTCTCTACATCCCTTCTGCTTTTTTTAACATCTGGTGATATCTAGATGCAGCAAATCTGGTGATCTACATCTGGTGACCTTCTAGTGATCTGCTTTTGTTTTTACATCTGGTGATTATACATCTACATGTCAGGTCCAGGACACTATATGTGTAGAAGAAATATAGTCACCAGATATAAAAGGTCTCCAGATATAAAAAGATCACCAGATGTAAAGGTCAGATGTAGATCACTGTGTAGATCACCAGGTAAAAAAGCAGATCACCAGATCTACTACATCTGGATATAGATTACCAATTTACTACATCTAGATGTAGATCACCAGGTGAAGGTATGTAGGTTTCGAGATGGTCACTAGATGTACATCACAGATATAAAAAAGCAGATTACCAGATATACTACATCTGGATATAGAACCCCAGATCTAGTACATCTTGATGTAGATCACCAGATGTAGAAGGTATGTAGAAGATCACCTGATGTAGATCACCAGATGTAGAAGGCCACTAGATGTAGATCACCAGATTTAGAAAGTAAGTTGCAAATGATCTTAAATGCTTTCTATACTTTTCTCTCACAGGCTAATTTTTACTGGAAGTGTCTGCTGATATAGGGAAAGTTCATTAATAGAAGTGGCGATTGTGGTACTTCTTATACCAAGAGATAGTCCAACACCGGGTTTCTAATCTCTTCTAATGTCTGCTTCTATCAGATTTCTTTTGTATCTACCATCGGGTGTCGGTTTTTTTCATTTCAGGTCATATTGGGATTTCTTCTTGAATCGAGCCAGGTAATTGAGATAAGGCTTGAAAATTTGTATTATTTGGATTTTTCTGATTATTGTCATCATTTTTACTGTTATATACACAACGTTTCGGCCAATGTGCCTCCGGCCTTCTCTGACAAGAAACACCTGAAGAGGGCTGGAGAGCACATTGGCCGAAACGTTGTGTACATAACAGAAAAGATGTGGACAATAGTCCAAAAAATGCTAATAATAAATGTTAAAGTTAGGTTCCAAAGAAAATGTTTGATTTGATTTTTCTCAATATATTGATTGTAAGAATAACCTTTACTACATTTTTCAGTTTGTATTATACAACAGTGGATATTTTTACCACGTACCCCATGTGTATGGTTAGGCACAAGGCCCTATTAATGTGGGACCACCACGAACCGAAGCTCATGGGAGGTGGGTACAAAAAATGCGTTGACCCTGTCAGCATTCCCCCTGAAGGCACCAGGCAATAACCCAGCCCTGTCCCTTTAAATTGAGTGAGGAGGTGTTGCCTGGGGGATGGCCTCCTGAGATCAATGATGTTAACTTATGTGGTCCAGGACTGAAGCCACTGGACCCTCTGGTTGAAACCGGAGTTTTCTGTCCGAGAACAAAGTGATATAATTCTTTCCAGCTTGCAGCAGATCACCATTATTATTTTTTTTTTCAATGATAAAAACAAATTTTGTAATTATTACTGATCATATAAGGGAAGTTGGGGTGACCCGGTGGTAGGAGGTGCAGGGGCAATTGAACCCTTATAAATCCGGCCCTGCTGCTCCACAAACAGCTAAATAAATAAAAAATATATGATATAGAATGAAGGGGTACAGAAGAGGGTAAACATGTAATGAATATATACACTTTCATCATATCAACAATAACAACAAAGAAAAAAAACAAGGAAATCTTTTTTTTCTATTAACCATCCCCACCACCACCTAACACAACACTAAACCTCTCTTTTGTACACAATCCATCAAGGACACTGTGATCACTAGGCATCATCATCAGCAGCAATATCATCAACAACATAGATAAGAAGATTCTCTATTTTCATCATTATCACCAGTTTCACCTGCCCCCTACCCCCACCTTAATAGGGGATGATTGGAAAGAGAAAAGGGGCACAGACAGGGCTGCATCTGACACCCATATCATCTTGGCACCTTTTTTTTTTTTTTGCAGATACATTTTAATTTTTTCAACTGCTGCTACAACTGTGTTAACTGGCACATTTTATTAGTACAGCTTTCTCCTTCTTTCTGCTGGCTGCAGCTGCAACTGCAACTGCAGCTGCGTAGTGATCACAGTGTCCTTGATTGGATTGTGTACAAAAGAGAGGTTTAGTTGTTGTTGTTGTGGTGGTGTGGGGATGGTTAATAGAAAAAAAAGATTTCCTTGTTTTTTTCTTGTTGTTATTGTTGATATGATGAAGTGTATATATTCATTACTGTTTACCCTCTTCTGTACCCTTCATTCTATATCATATATTTTTTTTATTTATTTAGCTGTTTGTGGAGCAGCAGGGCCGGATTTATAAGGGTTTCAATTGCCCTGCACCTCCTACCACCGGGTCACCCCAACTTCCCTTATATGATCAGTAATAATACAAAATTTGTTTTATCATTGAAAAAAAAATAATAATGGTGATCTGCTGCAAGCTGGAAAGAATTATATCACTTTGTTCTCGGACAGAAAACTCCGGTTTCAAACCAGGAGGGTCCAGTGGCTTCAGTCCTGGACCACATAAGTTAACATCATTGATCTCAGGAGGCCATCCCCCAGGCAAACACCTCCTCACTCGATTTAAAGGGACAGGGGCTGGGTTTATTGCTGGTGCCTTCAGGGGGAATGCTGACAGGGTCAAACGCATTTTTTGTACCACCTCCCATGAGCTTGGTTCGTGGTGGTCCACATTAATAGGGCCTTGTGCCTAACCCTACCATGGGTACGTGGTAAATATCCACTGTTGTATAAATACAAACTGAAAAATGTAGTAAAGGTTATTCTTCAATCAATATAATAGAGAAAAATCAAATCAAAACATTTTCTTTGGAACCTAACTTATACATTTATTATTAGCATTTTTTGGACTATTGTCCACATCTTTTCTGTTATGTACACAACGTTTCGGCCAATGTGCTCTCCAGCCCTCTTCAGGTGTTTCTTGTCAAGAGAAGGCCGGAGGGCACATTGGCTGAAACGTTGTGTATATAACAGTAAAAATGATGACAATAATCAGAAAAATCCAAATAATACAAATGGTTCAAGCCTTATCTCAATTACCTGGCTCGATTCAAGAAGAAATCCCAATATGACTGAAATGAAAAAACCGACACGCCCGATGGTAGATACAAACGAAATCTGATAGAAGCAGACATTAGAAGAGATTAGAAACCCGGTGTTGGACTATCTCTTGGTATAAGAAGTACACAATCGCCACTTCTATTAATGAACTTTCCTATATCAGCAGACACTTCCAGTAAAAATTAGCCTGTGAGAGAAAAGTATAGAAAGCATTTAAGATCATTTGCAACTTTACTTTCTAAATCTGGTGATCTACATCTAGTGGCCTTCTACATCTGGTGATCTACATCAGGTGGTCTTTCTACATACCTTCTACATCTGGTGATCTACATCAAAGATGTACTAGATCTGGGGTTCTATATCCAGATGTAGTATATCTGGTAATCTGCTTTTTTATATCTGGTGATGTACATCTAGTGAACCATCTCGAAACCTACATACCTTCACCTGGTGATCTACTCTAGATGTAGTAAATTGGTAATCTATATCCAGATGTAGTAGATCTGGTGAATCTGCTTTTTTACCTGGTGATCTACACAGTGATCTACATCTGACCTTTCATCTGGTGATCTTTTACATCTGGATGACCTTTTATATCTGGTGACTATATTCTTCTACACATATAGTGTCCTGGACCTGACATGTAGATGTATAATCACCAGATGTAAAAACAAAAGCAGATCACTAAGAAGGTCACCAGATGTAGATCACCAGATTTGCTGCATCTAGATATCACCAGATGTTTAAAAAAAGAGAAAGGGATGTAGAGAAGGTCACCAGATGTAGAGAAGGTCTCCAGATGTAGACCACAAATGTAAAACGGTCCACTAGAAGGTATGTAGAAAGTCACCAGATGCAGATCACCTGACATAAAAAAGCAGATCACCAAGATCTACTACATCTGGATGTAGATCACCAGATTTACTGCATCAACACCAGATGTAAAAAACAAGGTATGTTGAGAAGGTCATCAGATGTAGAAGGTCAATAGATCTACATCCAGTAATATAGCTGGTGATCTTTTTACATCTGTGATCTAATCTGGAGACTTTCTACATCTGTTGGCATCTCTACATGTTTCTGTTTTTTACATCTGATAATCTACATCCAGATGTAGTAGATCTGGTGATCTGCTTTTTTTATATCTGGGGATCTACATCATCACCCAGATGTAGAGCTGGTGATCTGCTTTTTTTATATCTGGGGATCTACATCATCACCCAGATGTAGATTGGTGATCTGCTTTTTATATCTGGTGATCTACATCTTATGACCTTTTTATATCTGGTGATCTACATATGGAGACCTACATCTGGTGACCTTCTCTAAATAACCTTCTGCTTTTTTACATCTGATGATCTGCCTTTGTTTTTAACATCTGGTGATTATACATCGAGATGTAGTAATCTGGTGAATATATATTAGATGTAGTAGACCTGTTGGATCTGCTTTTTACATTTGGTGATCTACATCTGCTGATCTACATCTGATGACCTTCTACATACCTTTTAGTGACCTTTTTACATCTGGTAATCTACATCTGGAGACCTTCTACATCTGGTGACCATCTCTACATACGTTCTGCTTTCTTTTTTTTAACATCTGGTGATCTACTCTAGATGTAGTAAATCTGGTGATCTACATCCAGATGTAGATCTGCTTTTTTTTTAAATATCTGGTGACCTCCTACATCTGGTAATCTACATCTGTCATGTCCAGGACACTATACATAGAAATATATTTACATCTGGTGTTCTACATCTGGAGATCTACATCTGGTAACCTTCTACATCTAGTGATCTACATCTGTGAAATGCAAACAGCCTCATCCAGAATTTGTAATTGATTAGCCATGTCCATTTCCTATGATGACAAACATTGGTTGGTTTCATGGATTGGAAATGACCGTTTATTTGTTTTGTTTTTTAAATAATCTCTTCTAAAGAACATGATCCCCAATGGTGCTAACACATTGTTAAAACCAATTACTAAAAAGTATAAATATAAATATACAACATATATTACTTCCTAAACGTTAGGCATGACATAACCCCAGACAGGTTGATATGCTGTTAAAATCATATGTTATATAATGCCGCACCTATATTTGTGGCCTTGTGCCAGACTTGGAAAAGAACCTTAGAAAAATGTACTACCGATTATCTTAGATTACTGGGTGGTCTTTGTGGAATCACCGAAAAAAGTAGATAGGATAGATAACATCTTTTAATGAGAGAAAGCAGACGATAAGTCTAGGATTAAGGAAAAACCAGTCCTCTGGGCACCAATAAGCCTTTGATCTTAGCTTCGTGAACTCTGTGTGACCAGAGAGATTGGAACAAATAGAAACAATCGAAAGGGCTGGAACGTTCTAGGGTGGAACTTCTGGAGGATTGTTTAGAAATACTATTTAAGACCCGCGAACAGGATCACAAGAGGTCAGTTGGGTTTGGAGTCTGCGAGCAGAGCAGTTGGTTTGCGTCCGCGTTCGGAGGAGGAGAGCCAGGCAGAAATCGGGGCCAGTGATCGTATGGAACTGTAGTCGCTAAGGACGATAAGGAGAGGCTGAGAAAAGCTTGTTCACCGAGAAGTTTACTAAGGACTAAAAACTCGCAGTTGAATCCAGTTAAAATACACCTCTTGCTAAGACAGATTATTCGGGTCTCTCTCTCTCTCAAAAGTTAGAAGAAGTTTGAAACATAATAAACTTTTGAGAAGTTAAATCCAGTGTTGTTGTCTGCTCTATTTACAACGAAAGAAATCATTTTTATGAATGGACTCACGATACAAACAAGATAGTAAAAGTCACTATCGCAAAGAAATCGTACTCATGAAATGAAAGTCATTAAAGTGTAACTTGTCAACACGTCAATTGGCCGTAACGAAGGAG
Source organism: Doryteuthis pealeii (assembly GCA_023376005.1). Taxonomy (NCBI): domain Eukaryota; kingdom Metazoa; phylum Mollusca; class Cephalopoda; order Myopsida; family Loliginidae; genus Doryteuthis; species Doryteuthis pealeii. Next base: position 74,359,322 of record CM042142.1, read on the forward strand.
CACGCGGCCGTGAAACGTGATACCTTTCCCTTGACCAAAAGAAAGGAGGAAGATTTTGGGGCCAGCTAAGACTGACTGCTAGACCTAGACCCGTGTCAGTTGTAAACAAACTGCTGTGCGTACGAATATACGAGTAGTAGTGCCGAAGAAGGAAAGACACTAAGGTTGAATACGAACTGGTACCCCAACGTAATAGATCCCTAACTGATCCCACTACGTTACGTATCGCTAATTGAAAGCGAATACGTTACACATAAACCAACCAACCAACCAACCAACCAACTGCCCAATCATCTTTTAAAAGAAGTAGGATTGTACTCAAAAATATGTGTAATTGAACAATAGTCAAAATCTATACATGAATACATTTGTTTGCTACCAAAATATCGCTACAAATCCAAAACTGTGAGCATTAAATGACTCACCAAGGTTGATATGCCATAAAACAAAACAAACCAAATCAAACCAAATAAGCTCTTGGTCTAATGATCACAGAGGTGAGAAACTAACAGTCACCAAGCGATATTAACTCTGTATTTTAATTTAGATCTACATATGCTCTTCACTGATATCTATCTAATAAAGTTAATTATGTCTGTCTGTCTGTGTCAAAATCCCATGGACACCCAAATCGCTGGACATAGAAAGCTGCAATTTGGTATGAAAGACCACTGTTCAATGTATATCATTCTTATCATATCATGGATTAATAGTGAAACCATAATCAACCTAATAAAATTAGACTTGCGGACAAATTATTCTGAGTTACATTTTTTTATTTTCTGTGAGGCCCATTTATTTCTACCTCCATTCAATGTTATGAATTGATATTTTATGTTATCCTTCCACTGGCAATATCTGTCCGTGTGTCTGTGTATAACAAGTCGGTGCCTATACCAATGATCATCCATGAAACTCTAATCACTTGTTAAGCTAATATTCAGGAACAGTACTGGCTAATTGTATTTCAATAAAAATCAATTACAGAACCTATGGGGACATCTTTATAATGGAGGAGAAAAGGGTTAATTTCGTGAGAGAGGGGGAAAAAGGAGATGCTACTACTGTTAAACCTTCCCTCCTATTACTCTCCTTTCTATTCTTATACATAATTTTGTTGAATAAGTTTGATACTCTTCAAGCTCAAACCTCCTTGGCTTATTCATTCCGAATGAGGAAAGCTGGATGGAAGAACGCCTTATGACTTAAACGGCTATTGATAGGTCCACATAAAAAATTGATCTGCCATAAACACACCTAGCAAAGGTTGGTATTGAAAATCCAGTAAGGGCACCCAGGTTTACTACCATTTTCAGGTGCACTTAGGTAACTTCAAATAACCCCTCCTTTCCAGGGTATTATTAGGTATTGCTGCTAGTGTTCATATATATATATATATATATATATACTATAGTGTGAGATGGTCACTGTTTCAGCTTTTGCTGGAATGGTGTACCAAAGGCAGTATTATTGGTAGAGTGCTCAATATAAAATAGAGCTGTTATATAATATTATAAGATAAATATATAAAGGTTTTACATATCTATTCTTTGTCACCTAATAAATAAATATGTAAAACCTTTATATATTTATCTTATTATATATATATATATATATATATATATTATATATATTATATTACTTCTAAACTCAACCGGTGTAGAAAAAACCCATGTAATTCAGTTTCCAAATAAAAAAATTTTTCAAACTGACATATGGGGAAAAATTTTTTAAATTGAAAGACAGACATATCCATACTTTCTGAAAATAATCATCAGTACCATATATAGTGGCCAAAAGAAAAACACTGGGGAGTTTTTTAAGTTGTATATGTAAAAGTGCTTAATACATTAAGTAGAGCATGATTATAAGGACCTACATGAGTCAGACACTATCTATCTAGGTTTCACCCGAATGGTTCTTCCAGAAGAATTGGTGAACATACCATCAGTTTCCTACCTGATGATGGCAAACTGTATTGCCATAAGCGCTCGTAATGAAACCTTTGGTGGACTGTTACACCAGTTCCACCCTGACAACAAAAAGATGGCCAGAAAATTAGAAAGGATCGAACCAAAACTTGTCCGACAAGAATTGTCTGTACAGTTTAACACAACATGTTTAAAAGAATTGGTGATGAGGATAATTCCATGTCGGGTTCAACTGTAATAATACAGGTGATCCGTGATAAGAGTTCAATACGCCTTGTTCCAGGTGTGTGGATAGGCAAAGCAATATAGCAATAGATTAAAGAAAGAAACCTTTGAATTTGCTTAATGTAATAATTTATTTTATCTATATATATATATATATATCTATCATATATATATATATCTATAATATATATATATATATATATATATATTATATATATATATGAAAGAAAATATTTTCAAAAATATGACAAACACAGGATGTTACGATCAGGGGAAAGAATTTTATGTGTCAATACTTAAGTATTTCAGTATTAAACCATCATCAGGACACTGTTAAGTAATGTTTTTGTGAGGGACAAAATGAAAAATGTTAAGTGTATAGTGAATGTGTGAATATGATGTTATTAACCGTTAATTTTTTTATGTGCGTTTGTTTACGAAAGCATGTGCAAATATATATATATATATATATATATATATATATATAATCCAAATATAATCCAAAAGTCCAGAGAAGAAATCTTCCTTATGACACAAGAGTTTTATTTTAAAAAAACCTGTTGCAGTTTGAGAGCTCAATGTGTGCCTTTAATTATTAGATTCGCATCTGATGAGTCGGGAGAGTTAGACACTTTGTCTAAGCTCCCTGAAATAGACTATAACACTAAATCTCTAACTCTTTTGTTATTTCTTTACTTATATATATATATTATATATATATATATATATATTTGAAATCGATAAGACATAAAAAACATCTTTTTGTTTTTATTTTTATACGCATTGTATTGCCTTCAAATTTTAATATTTTATAATATTATATTATATTGTGTGTGTGTGTGTGTGTGTGTATACTATGGTCTATGAAGTATCATAATTGAAGTGGCAGTGAGCAAACTTGTTTTCTGTTATATATATATATAACAGAGAACTGCCACTTCAATTATGATACTTCATAGACCATGGTTCATATGTCATTTCTTTGGTTCCTTGAAAGATAAAATTGATACTGAGTCTTGTTAGAAACCTGACATCTGATGTTGGCAGGAATCAATCATAGAAAGATAATTCTTCAGCCCTACCCTGCTTGTTATTCAGGAATCACCCAGGCGCACATAATTCTACACTGAAGTGCATGTCATCTCTGTCCACTAGAGAGGAGCACTTCATGAATCAATAGAGACAACAAAAAAATGCTATTTCTCTGAATTTTTAGATGAGGCTTGATAATTGGTACTGTAGGGGATTATCTTTCCTTGACCTGGAGGAGTTATCTGCCCGGCTTGTTGTGCTTGTTCCACCAGGGACGTATGATATTTAAGCGGCTGATTCGAATTTCTCTTCCTCTTTCCTCGCTACGAGCCCGCATGGGTTAGACACTGTCTACCCCTTTCTCGGTGGGGCTCCTTGTCATTTCTATCTATGGACGCTCCAGTCCTTTTATATATGTAGGTTTATCTACTCTTGTATTTGTATCTTATGTATCCATGTACTCTTCTATTATGTATCCTTGGTATTCATGTGCTGTTATCTATTAAATGTATTGTCCCTCAACCCTTGTCGGAGTTGTATGTTCTTCAAATATTCACTTTGAATCTTACAAGTGGTGACAACCTTTTTTTTTGAAGGCCTTGTTTCACATTACAACTGGAATTCTTACAGTACTATTTGTATTATTCAGACTATTGTCCTCATCTTTATTGTTATCTGTACAATGTTTCAGCTGATGTCCCCTCCAGCCTTCTTCAGGTATTTCTTGTCGGACTCGGGAACCTTCTCGGATTCGGGAACCTTCTTGTCGTAATCGGGAACCTCTTTGTCATAATCGGGAGCTATCACAGAACTTTGAACCTAACCTTTATTCAGTCCACAGGGGTATCCTGTTTCTCATTTCGCTAACCATAGCTGGTGTACAGGTGTTAAGTTGTGTTAATTATTATTCTATGTTACTGCTGCGCCTGACCAGGATTAAACCTGCATTCTAAGATAAATGTCACTTAGAACTGTCTTAACCTAACTCCTTTATCCACTAGGTTATTGTTCCGAGTCCAACAAGAAATGCCTGAAGAAGGCCGGAGGGCACACCGGCCGAACATTGTACAGATAAGAATGAAGATGAAGTAAATAGTCTGAATAATACAAATAATACTAAAAAAAATACTGATTGGTACTAAACCCTATGGCAGGAATTAAATACCAGGGACACCTTCTTTCGGTCTATGCACTCTTGTACAATGGATGCTCACGGTGTAATGATCATCATGTTACATAATTCATAGGCAGCTTATGAATTATGTACATACCTGTAGAAAGAATATCTAAATCAGGGTTTGTTAAATTCAGAATAACGAGGTCCAGTGGAAAGTCACCTTGACAGTTATTGACGGGTGATAAGCTTTTACTTGACCCCTTGAAAACATACCATTAGAGACGCATGAGAATTAGTTTTCTAGATTTTCGAGGAGTGCGGACACTATTGTCGGCTCTCAGAGTCGCTTCTCCCCATGACGGAAGATGGGCTGGGTTGTTGAAATAAAGCTTTATAAGAAAAACAAACATGTGTTGTAGAGTTATTAAACAAGAAATGACCAATCCAACAAGAAAGAAGAAAGATTCAATAAGAAGTTTGGTTTGGTTTGTTTGGTTTGTTTTGTTTTACGGCATATCAACCTCAGTGGGTCATTTAATGCCGATAAAGTTTTTGAAATAAATCAATTCTTAATAGATTATACAATTTTTTTATAAATCATTTTCTATATAACCATAGATAGGACCCTAACAGGTACTACCACTCCGGGCCAGAGTGGACCAGGGAGCAATGGTGATGAAGGGGTGCTCCACATTCCCCAAACCTCCAAAACTGGAACCTCACCATCAAATAGAGTTTAACGTCATTCCAGGACATGTAGACCCGCAGCCACCTCCTTCTAGCACCCATTTGATAAAAAGGGGTTGGGGCTTGCCATAAGGGCAATAGGGTTGGGAAAATCATATAGGTGCTAGGGCTTGACGTGACCAGCCGATTGATCGGAGGGAGCCTCTCTGACGCGCCCGTCTAGCCAAGATAGGGCCAAAGTGGAGTATTGCATGTCATGAACTACTCATCTACCTGGGCTCTATCCTTAAGCATCACGGGTCGCCACCTATGGCCAACAGGTGGCCCCATTGGGGGAGTCTTACCCCTCTGCAGTTAGGAGTAACCAGTAAGAGCCCTCATCCCATCCCATAACTACTCTGTCTCTCACTTTCTCTCACCGATTATATATATATATATATATATATATATATATATACCAACCCCTCCACATGAGCAGGATGTGACACAAGATCAATTTCTTAAGCAGAGTTTAACAGGTTGAATTAAGAGTTTTCCTTCTCCTAGACCGGTTTGCCTAACAAGGTTAAAGAGCCCAGTCTGCCTACTATTTATCATAGCTGGAGAGAGAGTAGGATTCATACCTTTCCCAGGGGTTTAAGCGCTAGGTGAAATGCAATTACCATATCCAGAGTTTGAACTTGGGGCAATGAATCCATTTCCCATGACTTTAACCATTACACCCACGTGCTTCCATCTCACCGATTATAATAAGGAGTATAAACAATCATCTTAGGAAATGAACACAGCAATCTGAGTTCAAATCCTGGATAAGGTGTTTTGCATTTCACATAGTGCTAATACTCGTGGGAAAGGTATGAATCCAAACCTGTTTGAAATGCATACATTGTTCTACAAATAAGCAGTATGAAGAAGGTGTTTACTTGTCTTTGATGTGAAATAAAGTAACACACCAAAGTTGAAGACAAAGTTTCTCTATTCTGTTCAAGGGAAGGCAATTATTTTTGTTCCCTACTGGATTAAAGAAACTTGAAAAAGTTTCTATACCAATTTGGCAATAGTATATATATATATCATATAAGTTCACACTCACTATGGCAAGTGTGTGAAATGTGTGGGATGAATATGTGGAATAAAAGTAATTACTGAAAATTGCACAGGAATTCTCTTTGAAAATGGTAAAAAAGAATATTCAAAATCTTGATCTTTGCTTCATTTAAATACTGGGAAATTGGACTGGAAACAAAGTTACAAACTCTTTGGCGGCCATATTGAATCATAAATAGATAGATAATATGAACAAACCAAAGACTGATAAATAAGTAGATAGATTGAAATACATAGATATGAACATATTAGATAGATATAGAGATATGAACAGACTGAGATAGAAGATAGATAGATAGATAGATTATTTATGAACAGACTGAGATAGATAGATAGATAGATAGATAGATAGATAGATAGATATTTATGAACAGACTGAGATAGATAGATAGATAGATAGATAGATATTTATGAACAGACTGAGATAGATAGATAGATATGAACAGACTGATGAAACATAGATATAAACCAACCAAGACAGATAAACAAATTGAAATACATAGATATGAACAGATTAGATGGATAGATAGGAACAGATTGAAAGTGATAGATAGATAGATAGATTGAAATACATAGATATAAAAAGATTAGATTAAAATATATAAAAAGACTTAGATAGATAGATAGATAAATAGATAGAGATAGATATGAAAAAGCCAAAATAGATAGATGTGAACTGGCTCAATTAGATAGATAGATAGATATGAACAGATTGAGATGGCTTGATTGATAGATAAATATGAACATATCTAGATAGATAGATAAATTTACAAATAGATAGATAGATCGAGATAAATTGATCGATAGATAGATAGATAGATAGATAGATAGATAAATTTACAAATAGATAGATAGATAGATAGATCGAGATAAATTGATCGATAGATAGATATGAACAGATAGAGATAGATAGATAGAAACAGATCTAGATAGATAGATATGAACAGATATAGATAGATAGATTGATAGATAGATATGAACAGATCTAGATTGATT
>CM042142.1:74366516-74396707 GCA_023376005.1 Doryteuthis pealeii
CTTATCTGCAAGTAAAGTCATGTTTTTGTCCTTCATTTATTCACTATTTATTTACGAATCAAAAGCTATCAGCATCACTAATATATTATATATTATAGTTTATATATATAATATATATATATGTAACTATGAGAAGAAAATATTTCAAAATATTGGACAAACACAGGATCGTTACGCATCAGGGAAAGGCTATTTTATGTGTCAATACTTAAGTATCTTCGGTATTAAACCATCATCAGGACACTGTTAAGGAATGTTTTTGCTGAGGACAAAATGAAAATGTTAAGTGTATAGTGAATGTGTGAATATGATGTTATTAACGTTAATTTTTTATGTGCGTTTGTTTACGAAAGCAGTGCAAATATAATATAATATAATATATATATATATATATAATTATATATATAATCCAATATAATCAAAAGTCCCAGAGAAGACAATCTTCCTTTCGACACAGAGTTTATTTTAAAAAACCTGTTGCAGTTTGAGAGCTCAATGTGTGCCCTTAATTATAGATCGCATTGATGAGTTCGGAGAGTTAACCTGTCTAAGCTCCCTGAATAGACTATAACACTAAATCTCTAACTCTTTTGTTATTTCTTTACTTATATCTATCTATATAATATGTAATGTAAATATACATATATATATATATATATATATATATATTATTATATTGAAATCGATAAGACATAAAAAACATCTTTTTGTTTTATTTTATACGCATTTGTATTGCTTCAGAATTTAAATATTTATAATATATATGTGTGTGTGTGTGTGTGTGTGTGTGTGTATACTTATGCGTCTATGAAGTATCATATTGAAGTGGCAGTGAGCAAACTTGTTTTCTGTTATATATATATATAACAGAGAACTGCCACTTCAATTATTGATACTTCATAGACCATGGTTCATATGTCATTTCTTTGGTTCTTGAAAGATAAAATATGATACTGCAGTCTTGTTAGAACCTGACATTGATCGTTGCAGAAATTCAATCCATAGAAAGAAATTCTTCAGCCCTACCCTGCTTGTTATTCAGGAATCACCCAGGCGGCACATAAATTCTACACTGAAGGGTGCATTTCATCTCTGTCCAACTAAGAGAGGAGCACTCATGATCCAATAGAGACAACAAAAAAAAATGCTATGTCTCTGAATTTTTAGATGAGGGCTTGATAATGGTACTGTAGGGATTATCTTCCTTGACCTGGAGGAGTTATCTGCCCGGCTTGTTGTCGCCTTGTTCCACAGGGACATATGATATTTAAGCGGTGATTTCGAATTTCTCTTCCTCTTTCCTCGCTACGAGCCCGCATGGTTAGGACACTGTCTACCCCTTTCTCGGTGGGGCTCCTTGCATTTCTATCTATTGGGGGGGGAACCGGGGCGCCCTTTCCAGTTCCTTTTATTATATGTAGCTTACTACTCTTGTATTTGTATCTTATGTATCCATGTACTCATTCTATTAATGCTATCCTTGCGTATTATGTGCTAGTTATCTAATTAAATGTATTGTCCCTCAACCTTGTAGGGAGTTGTATTGTTCTTCAAATATTCACTTGAATTTACAAAGTGGTGACAACCTTTTTTTGAGGCCTTGGTTTCACATTACAACTGGAAATTCTACAGTACTATTTGTATATTCAGACTATTGTCCTCATCTTTATTGTTATCTGTACAATTTTCAAACTGATGTCCCCTCAGCCTTCTTCAGGTATTTCTTGCGCGACTCGGGAACCTTCTCGGATCGGAACCTCTGTCGTAATCGGAACCTTCTTGTCATTAATCGGGAGTATCACAGAACTTTGAACCTAACCTTTATTCAGTTCCACAGGGGTATCCTGTTCTCATTTCGCTAACATAGCTGGTGCTACAGTAGTTAAGTATGTGTTAATTATTATTCATGTTACTTGCTGCGCCTGACAGGATTGAACCGCATTTCTAGAGATAAATGTCACTTAGAACTGTCTTAACCTAACTCTTTATCACTAGGATTATTTCCCGAGTCCCAACAAGAAATGCTGAAGGAAGGCGGAGGGCCACGGCCGAAACATTGCTACAGATAAGAATGAAGATGAGTAAATAGTCCGAATATACTAAAAAAAATGCTGATTTGCGTTACTAAACCCTATGGCAGGCAATTAAATACCAGGGACACCTTCTTTCGGTCTATGCACTCTATGTACAATGGGATGCTCACGGTGAATGATCATCATGTTACATAATCATAGGCAGCTTATCAATTATTACTACCTGTTAGTAAGAATATCTAATCAGGTTGTTAGACTTCAGAATAACAGCGTCCAGTGCGAAATCACCTTGACAGTTTTGACGGGTGATAAGCTTTTTACTTGACCCTTGAAAACATACCATTAGAGACGCATGAGAATTAGTTTTCTAGTTTTTCGAGGAGTTGCGGACACTATTGTCGGCCTCTCAGAGTTCGCTCTCCCCCATTACGGAAGATGGCTGGGTTGTTGAAATAAAGCTTTATAAGAAAACACAAACATTGTGTTGTAGAGTTATTAAACAAGAAATGACCAGTCAAACAAGAAAGAAGAAAGATTCAATAAGAAGTTGGTTTGGTTTGGTTTGGTTTGTTTTGTTTTACGGCATATCAACCTCAGTGGCGTCATTTAATGCCGATAAAGTTTTGAAATAAATCAATTCTTAATAGATTATACCATTTTTTATAAATACATTTTTCTATATAACCCATAGATAGGACCCTAACAGGTATACCACTCCGGCCAGAGTGGACCAGGGAGCAATGGTGATGAAGGGTGCTTCCACATTCCCCAAACCTCCAACTGGAACCTCACATCAGATAGAGTTTAACGTCATTCCCAGGACATGTAGGACGCCAGCCACCTCCTTCTAGCACCCATTTGATAAAAAGGGGTTGGGCTTGCCATAAGGGCAATAGGGTTGGGAAATCATATAGGTGCTAGGGCCTTGACGTGACCAGCCGATTGATCGGAGGGAGCCTCTCTGACCGCCCATCTAGCCCAAGATAGGGCCAAAGTGGAGTTATTTAAATGTGCATGTCAGAACTACTCATCTACCTGGCTCTATCCTTAAGCATCACGGGTCGCCACCTGCGGCCAACAGTGCCCCATTGGAGTCTTACCCCTCTGCATTAGGAGTAACCAGTAAGAGCCCTCATCCCATCCCATAACTCTCTGTCTCTCACTTTCTCTCACCGATTATATAGTATATATATATATATATATATATATATATATATACCAACCCCTCCACATGAGCAGGATGTGACACAGATCAATTTCTTAAGCAGAGTTTAACATGTTTGAATTAAGAGTTTTCCTTCTCCTAGACCGCTTGCCTAACGAGGTTAAAGAGCCCAGTCGCCCTACTATTTATCCATAGCTGGAGAGAGAGTAGGATTCATACCTTTCCAGGGGTATTGCGCTAGGTGAAATGCCAATTACCATATCCAGAGTTTGAACTTGGGCAATGAATCCATTTCCATGACTTTAACCATTTACACCACGTGCTTCCATCTCACCGATTATAATAAAGGAGTATATAACAATCATCTTTAGCGAAGGAAACACAGCAATCTGAGTTCAAATCCTGGATAAGGTTGTTTGCATTTCACATAGTGCTAATACTCGTGGGAAAGGTATGAATCAAACCTGTTTGAAATGCATACATTGTGCTACAAATAAGCAGTATGAAAAGAAGGTGTCCAAAATGAGGAAATGGTCTCTACTGTCTTTTGATGTGAAATAAAGTAACACACCAAAGTTGAAGACAAAGTTCTCTATTCTGTTCAAGGAAGGCAATTTATTCTTGTTTCCCTACTGGATTAAAGAAACTTGAAAAAGTTTCTATACAATTGGCATAGAATATATATATATCATATAAGTTCACACTCACTATGGCAAGTGTGTGAAATTGTGTGGGATGAATATGTGGAATAAAAGTATTACTCAAAATTGCACAGGAATTCTCTTTGAAAAATGGCTAAAAGAATATTCAAAATCTTGATCTTTGCTTCATTTAAATACTGCGGAAATTGGACTGGAGACAAAAGTTGCAAACTCTTTGGCGACCATATTGAATCATAAATAGATAGATAAATATGAACAAACCAAGACTATAAGTAGATAGATTGAAAATATTAGATATGAACATTATTAGATAGATATTAGAGATATGAACAGACTGAGATAAATAGATAGATAGTAGATAGATATTTATTGAAACAGACTGAGATAATAGATAGATAGATAGATAGATAGATGGATATGAACAGACTGAAACATAGATATCAAACCAACCAGACAGATAAACAGATTGAAATACATAGATATGAAACAGATTAGATGGCATAGAATAGGAACAGATGAAAGTGATAGATTAGATAGATAGATGAAATACATCGATATGAAAAGATTAGATCTAAAATATACTGAACAGACTTAGATAGATAGATAAATAGAAGAGATAGATATGAAAAAGCCAAAATAGATAGATGTGAAACTGGGCTCAATGATAGATAGATAGATAGATAGATAGAACAGATTGAGATAGCTTGATTGATTATATAATATGACACATATCTAATAGATAGATAAATTTTACAAATAGAATAGATAGTAGATAGATAGATAGATAATAAATTAAATAGTAGATAGATAGATCGCAGATAAATGATTCGATAGCATTAGGAACAGATAGAGATAGAAGATAGATAGAAAACAGATCTAGATAGATAGATATGAACAGATATTATAGATAAAGATAACAGTCTAGATAGATAAGATATGAACAGATATAGATAGATAGATTGATAGATAGATATGAACAGATCTAGATTGATAGATAGTCTGAATACTACGATATCAAAGAGTAAAAGATAAACAGCCTGAAATAAATAGATACTGTTTACTATTCATTTAGTTTTCCATCATCTCTTTCATAGATAGATGAGTAATATATATATATATATATATACTATAATATAAGTATAAAAATTAGATTCCCCTAACCTTAATCAAGCAGTCATGCAATCTACTTCTTAAAGTTTCTGTACATCTTTCAACAAAATTCTTGGTAATAAGAAATACCATAAAATAAGACAGAAGTCTGGTCTTAGATGAAATCAATAATTTACAGAGAAACAGGTCATTGTGACATATACCTACTGTAGAGACCAGACACTCCAGTAATGTCAGCCAGGAGATGGTGGAATTTCACAAGGCCTCTATTACAACTCTCTTTCAAGTCTCATGTCCTGAGGTATGACATTAAACCCCTCTGATGTGGGTTCCACTTTCTGGAGGTCTGGGAAATGTGGAGCACCCCTTCATCACCATTGCTCCCTGGTCCACGTAGACCCGGATGGTAGTACCTGTAGGGTCCAATTCTTGGGTAAACAGAAAAAGTGTTAGTATAAAAAAATATGAGTATCCATTAGATGAATTTATTCAAAACTGCCGGCATTTAAATGACCCCACCGGGTTGATATCCGCCATGAAACACAAACAAATAACACAAAACCAATTTGTGACACGTATATGTATTTATCAACCCCTCCACTCAAAACCAAGGTCAATTTCACTTAAGCGAAGTTGAATTCAGAATAACCTTCTCTAGACTGGGTTACCATACCAAGGTTAAAAGAGCCCACCGTCTTACCTTACATTTTATCCATAGCTGGAGGAGAATAGTTGATACCATACCTTTCCCAAAGGTTTAAGCACTATGCACAAATAACAAATACAACCAGATTTGAACTCAGGTTGTGCGGCCAGTTCTGACAAACAATGGCCATTAACATCACAATCGTTGTAGCAAATGGAAACTGGCTACCTGAGTTCGAATCACTGCAACAAGTTGTTTTCGCATTTCACTTATGCTCTTGAAAAGCATGAATTTATCTCTTCTCCCTCCAGCTATGGACGTAATAGTTGCGCATATGGTTCCTTACGCCTTGGTGGCAACCAGTCTAGAAGTAAAACTCTGAATTCAAAACTACAATGATTTGTCATTCCATTAATATCTTGAACTTTGATTTTTCTGTTTAAAATGGTCAAGTCTTGGAGGTGTTTAAAATGGTCCTTAAGCAAGAATCAACATTAAGTAATTTTCCATATGCCTCCTTTATCAATTTTTACTAGGGTAATCCATGTATAACTTCCCAAATCATATTATATATATATATATATATAGTATATTATATTCATTAAGGATTTAAAAAAAATTTCTTTTAAAATCGTAAAAGCCTTTGAGTTTCTGGTCGAATAAATTATTACAAAATGACAGTTTTTAAGCTTTCTTTCTTTGAAAGTTAAATATTTGCTCTGTAATTAATTCTTAATGTATTGATTATATATATTATGAGCTCTCTTTGGGGATTCATAAAATCCTTGTATGAATTACATGTTTGCAGCATACAGAGCATACAGTATGATTATATACTGTAGAGGTTTTTGAAGATCACCAAACCTAGAATCATCCTTACAACCAGTCATTTGGATACCTTTACATTTATATATATATATAATATATATATATAATATCACGCTGTACTCCATTTAAAAGTGGATTGATAAATACATACATAATTGAAATTAATACTCTGGCATTAAAATGACCAAACTGAGGTTGATTATGGCATAAACAAAAAACAACAAGACCAGGATTTGAAATCCAAACAGCTCACCAAATTCAATTTTCAGGTCCTTGTATTAAACCAAAATTGCAGAGGAAAGAGGAAAGGGGAGACAAATCCTGCAAGATTGTTTCTAATTTTCTGGCATGCAATTGATGCAGAGTATTAATTTCATTATGTATGTATTAATCAATCCACTTTTAAATGAGTAAGTAAATATATATATATATATATATATATATAAATGTAAGTATCCAAATGGCTGGTTGTAAGGATGATTCTATTTGGGATCTTCAAAACCTCACAGTATAACCATACTGTATGCTCTTGTAGCTGCAAACATATAATTCATACAAGGATTTTATGAATCCCCAAAGAGAGCTCAATATATAATGATCAATAAATTAGATTAATTACAGAGCAATATTTAACTTTCAAAGAAAGAAAAGCTTAACAAACCGTCATTTCGTAATAATTTATTTCGACCAGAAGCTCAAAAGGCTTTTACGAATTTAAATTTTTTTTTTTTTAAATCCTTAAGATATATATATATATATATATATATATATATATATATATATTTGGGCAATATCATAGGAATTACCCTATTAAAAATTTGATAAGGAGGCATATGGAAATTACTTAATGTTGATTCTTGCTTAGACCATTTTAAACACCTCCAAGACTTGCCCATTTAAAACCAAAAACATCCAAAGTTCAAGATATTAATGAATGACAATCAATTAGTTTGAATTCAGAGTTTTCCTTCTAGACTGGTTGCCAAACCAAGGCTAAGAACCCAATCTGCCCAACTATTTACCCATAGCTGGAGGGAGAAGAGATAGAATTCATGCCTTTCTCAAGAGCATAAGTGAAATGCAAACAACTTTGTTCAGGATTTGAACTCAGGTAGCCAGTTCCATTTGCTACAACGATTGTGATGTAATGCCATTGTTGTCAGAAATGCCACAACAACCTGAGTTCAAATCCTGTTGTATTTGTATTTTGAATAGTGCTAATACCTTTGGGAAAGGTATGGATCCAACTATTCTCCCTCCAGCTATGGATAAAATAGTAAGGTAGACTGGGCTCTTTAACCTTGGTATGGTAACCAGTCTAGGAGAAGGTATAATTCTGAATTCAACTTCGCTTAAGAAATTGACCTTGTGTTGAGTGGAGGGGTTGGATATAATACATATACTGTTCACAAATTGTTTGTTTGTTTGTTTTGTTTCATGGCATATCAACCTCGGTGGGGTCATTTAATGCTGGCAAAGTTTTGAAATAAATTCATTCTTAATGGATACTCAATTTTTTTATAAACACATTTTTCTGTTTAACCCATAGATTGGAACCTAACAGGTACTACCACTCCAGGTCTAAGTGGACCAGGGAGCAATGGTGATGAAGGGGTGCTCCACATTTCCCAGACCTCCAGAAGTGGAGCCTCACCATCAGAGTTTAATGCCATACTCAGGACATGAGACTTGAAAGAGAGTTGTAATAGGCCTTGTGAAATTCACCATTCTCCTTGGCTGACATTACTGGGATGTCTGGTCTCATACAAGTAGGTGATATGTCACAATGACCTGTTTCTCTGTAAATATTGATTTCATCTAAGACAAGACTTCCTGTCTTATTTTATGGTATTTCTTATTACCAAGAATTTGTTGAAAGATGTACAGAAACTTTAAGAAGTAGATTTGCATGAACTTTGCTTGATTAGGTTAGGGGAATCTAAATTTTTATTACTTATATATATATATATATATATATATATATATACTCATCTATCTATGAAAGAATGAATGGAAAAACTAAATGAAATAGTTAAAACAAGTATCTATTTATTTCAGGCTGTTTATCTTTTACTCTTTGATATCTTAGTATTTCAGACTATCAATCAATCTAGATCTGTTCATATCTATCTATCATCTATCTATCTATATCTTTCAATCTATCTATCTATCTGTTCATATCTATCTATCTAGATCTGTTTCTATCTATCTATCTCTATCTCATATCTATCTATCGATCAATTTATCTCGATCTATCTATCTATCTATTTGTAAATTATCTATCTAATATCTATCTATCTATCTATCTATCTCTATCTATTTGTAAATTTATCTATCTATCTAGATATGTTCATATTTATCTATCAATCAAGCCATCTCAATCTGTTCATATCTATCTATCTATCTAATTGAGCCAGTTCACATCTATCTATTTTGGCTTTTTCATATCTATCTCTATCTATTATCTATCTATCTATCTAAGTCTTTATATATTTTAATCTAATCTTTTATATCTATGTATTCAATCTATCTATCTATCTATCACTTTCAATCTGTTCCTATCTATCCATCTAATCTGTTCATATCTATGTATTTCAATTGTTTATCTGTCTTGGTTGGTTTATATCTATGTTTCATCAGTCTGTTCTATCTATCTATCTATCTATCTATCTATCTATCTATCTATCTATCTATCTCAGTCTGTTCATAAATATCTATCTATCTATCTATCTATCTATCTCAGTCTGTTCATATCTCTATATCTATCTAATATGTTCATATCTATGTATTTCAATCTATCTACTTATTTATCAGTCTTGGTTTGTTCATATTTATCTATCTATTTATGATTCAATATGGCCGCCAAAGAGTTTGTAACTTTGTTTCCAGTCCAATTTCCCAGTATTTAAATGAAGGCAAAGATCAAGATTTTGAATATTCTTTTTTACCATTTTCAAAGAGAATTCCTGTGCAATTTTCAGTAATTACTTTTATTCCACATATTCATCCCACACATTTCACACACTTGCCATAGTGAGTGTGAACTTATATGATATATATATATACTATTGCCAAATTGTATAGAAACTTTTTCAAGTTTCTTTAATCCAGTAGGGAAACAAAAATAATTGCCTTCCCTTGAACAGAATAGAGAACTTTGTCTTCAACTTTGGTGTGTTACTTTATTTCACATCAAAGACAAGTAAGACACCTTCTTTCATACTGCTTATTTGTAGAACAATGTATGCATTTCAAACAGGTTTGGATTCATACCTTTCCCACGAGTATTAGCACTATGTGAAATGCAAACAACCTTATCCAGGATTTGAACTCAGATTGCTGTGTTCATTTCCTAAGATGATTGTTATATACTCCTTTATTATAATCGGTGAGATGGAAGCACGTGGTGTAATGGTTAAAGTCATGGGAAATGGATTCATTGCCCCAAGTTCAAACTCTGGATATGGTAATTGCATTTCACCTAGCGCTAATACCCCTGGGAAAGGTATGAATCCTACTCTCTCTCCAGCTATGGATAAATAGTAGGGCAGACTGGGCTCTTTAACCTTTGTTAGGCAACGGTCTAGGAGAAGGAAAACTCTTAATTCAAACCTGTTAAACTCTGCTTAAGAAATTGATCTTGTGTCACATCCTGCTCATGTGGAGGGGTTGGTATATATATATATATATATATATATATATATATATAATCGGTGAGAGAAAGTGAGAGACAGAGTAGTTATGGGATGGGATGAGGGCTCTTACTGGTTACTCCTAACTGCAGAGGGGTAAGACTCCCCAATGGGGCCACCTGTTGGCCATAGGTGGCGACCCGTGATGCTTAAGGATAGAGCCCAGGTAGATGAGTAGTTCATGACATGCAATACTCCACTTTGGCCCTATCTTGGGCTAGACGGGCGGTCAGAGAGGCTCCCTCCGATCAATCGGCTGGTCACGTCAAGCCCTAGCACCTATATGATTTTCCCAACCCTATTGCCCTTATGGCAAGCCCCAACCCCTTTTTATCAAATGGGTGCTAGAAGGAGGTGGCTGCGGGTCTACATGTCCTGGAATGACGTTAAACTCTATTGATGGTGAGGTTCCAGTTTTGGAGGTTTGGGAATGTGGAGCACCCCTTCATCACCATTGCTCCCTGGTCCACTCTGGCCCGGAGTGGTAGTACCTGTTAGGGTCCTATCTATGGGTTATATAGAAAAATGTATTATAAAAAAAATTGTATAATCTATAAGAATTGATTTATTTCAAAACTTTATCGGCATTAAATGACCCACTGAGGTTGATATGCCGTAAAACAAAACAAACCAAACCAAACCAAACCAAACTTCTTATTGAATCTTTCTTCTTTCTTGTTGGATTGGTCATTTCTTGTTTAATAACTCTACAACACATGTTTGTTTTTCTTATAAAGCTTTATTTCAACAACCCAGCCCATCTTCCGTCATGGGGAGAAGCGACTCTGAGAGCCGACAATAGTGTCCGCACTCCTCGAAAATCTAGAAAACTAATTCTCATGCGTCTCTAATGGTATGTTTTTCAAGGGGTCAAGTAAAAAGCTTATCACCCGTCAATAACTGTCAAGGTGACTTTCCACTGGACCTCGTTATTCTGAATTTAACAAACCCTGATTTAGATATTCTTTCTACAGGTATGTACATAATTCATAAGCTGCCTATGAATTATGTAACATGATGATCATTACACCGTGAGCATCCCATTGTACATAGAGTGCATAGACCGAAAGAAGGTGTCCCTGGTATTTAATTCCTGCCATAGGGTTTAGTACCAATCAGTATTTTTTTTAGTATTATTTGTATTATTCAGACTATTTACTTCATCTTCATTCTTATCTGTACAATGTTTCGGCCGGTGTGCCCTCCGGCCTTCTTCAGGCATTTCTTGTTGGACTCGGGAACAATAACCTAGTGGATAAAGGAGTTAGGTTAAGACAGTTCTAAGTGACATTTATCTCTAGAATGCAGGTTCAATCCTGGTCAGGCGCAGCAGTAACATAGAATAATAATTAACACAACTTAACACCTGTACACCAGCTATGGTTAGCGAAATGAGAACAGGATACCCCTGTGGACTGAATAAAGGGTTAGGTTCAAAGTTCTGTGATAGCTCCCGATTATGACAAGAAGGTTCCCGATTACGACAAGAAGGTTCCCGAATCCGAGAAGGTTCCCGAGTCCGACAAGAAATACCTGAAGAAGGCTGGAGGGGACATCAGCTGAAACATTGTACAGATAACAATAAAGATGAGGACAATAGTCTGAATAATACAAATAGTACTGTAAGAATTCCAGTTGTAATGTGAAACAAGGCCTTCAAAAAAAAAAGGTTGTCACCACTTGTAAGATTCAAAGTGAATATTTGAAGAACATACAACTCCGACAAGGGTTGAGGGACAATACATTTAATAGATAACAGCACATGAATACCAAGGATACATAATAGAAGAGTACATGGATACATAAGATACAAATACAAGAGTAGATAAAGCTACATATATAAAAGGACTGGAGCGTCCATAGATAGAAATGACAAGGAGCCCCACCGAGAAAGGGGTAGACAGTGTCTAACCCATGCGGGCTCGTAGCGAGGAAAGAGGAAGAGAAATTCGAATCAGCCGCTTAAATATCATACGTCCCCTGGTGGAACAAGCGACAACAAGCCGGCAGATAACTCCTCCAGGTCAAGGAAAGATAATCCCCTACAGTACCAATTATCAAGCCTCATCTAAAAAATTCAGAGAAATAGCATTTTTTTTGTTGTCTCTATTGATTCATGAAGTGCTCCTCTCTAGTGGACAGAGATGACATGCACTTCAGTGTAGAATTATGTGCGCCTGGGTGATTCCTGAATAACAAGCAGGGTAGGGCTGAAGAATTATCTTTCTATGATTGATTCCTGCCAACATCAGATGTCAGGTTTCTAACAAGACTCAGTATCAATTTTATCTTTCAAGGAACCAAAGAAATGACATATGAACCATGGTCTATGAAGTATCATAATTGAAGTGGCAGTTCTCTGTATATATATATATAACAGAGAAAACAAGTTTGCTCACTGCCACTTCAATTATGATACTTCATAGACCATAGTATACACACACACACACACACACACACATATATATATATTTATAAAATATTAAAATTTGAAGGCAATACAATGCGTATAAAAATAAAAACAAAAAGATTTTTATGTCTTATCGATTTCAATATATATATATATATATATATATATATATATATATATATATTACATATACATATTATATAGATAGATATAAGTAAAGAAATAACAAAAGAGTTAGAGATTTAGTGTTATAGTCTATTTCAGGGAGCTTAGACAAAGTGTCTAACTCTCCCGACTCATCAGATGCGAATCTAATAATTAAGGGCACACATTGAGCTCTCAAACTGCAACAGGTTTTTTAAAATAAAACTCTTGTGTCGTAAGGAAGATTTCTTCTCTGGACTTTTGGATTATATTTGGATTATATATATATATATATATATATATATATATATATATATATATATTTGCACATGCTTTCGTAAACAAACGCACATAAAAAAATTAACGGTTAATAACATCATATTCACACATTCACTATACACTTAACATTTTCATTTTGTCCCTCACAAAAACATTACTTAACAGTGTCCTGATGATGGTTTAATACTGAAATACTTAAGTATTGACACATAAAATAGCTTTCCCCTGATCGTAACATCCTGTGTTTGTCATATTTTTGAAAATATTTTCTTCTCATATATACATATATATATATATATATATATATATATATATATATATATATATGCTGATATGATTATAATATATATATATATGCTTTATAGATAAAATAAATTATTACATTAAGCAAATTCAAAGGTTTCTTTCTTTAATCTATTGCTATATTGCTTTGCCTATCCACACACCTGGAACAAGGCGTATTGAACTCTTATCACGGATCACCTGTATTATTACAGTTGAACCCGACATGGAATTATCCTCATCACCAATTCTTTTAAACATGTTGTGTTAAACTGTACAGACAATTCTTGTTGGACAAGTTTTGGTTCAATCCTTTCTAATTTCTGGCCATCTTTTTGTTGTCAGGGTGGAACTGGTGTAACAGTCCACCAAAGGTTTCATTACGAGCGCTTATGGCAATACAGTTTGCCATCATCAGGTAGGAAACTGATGGTATGTTCACCAATTCTTCTGGAAGAACCATTCGGGTGAAACCTAGATAGATAGTGTCTGACTCATGTAGGTCCTTATAATCATGCTCTACTTAATGTATTAAGCACTTTTACATATACAACTTAGAAAACTCCCCCAGTGTTTTTTTCTTTTGGCCACTATATATGGTACTGATGATTATTTTCAGAAAGTATGGATATGTCTGTCTTTTCAATTTAAAAAATTTTTTTCCCCATATGTCAGTTTGAAAAATTTTTTTATTTGGAAAAACTGAATTACATGGGTTTTTTCTACACCGGTTGAGTTTAGAAGTAATATATATATATATTATATATATATATATATATATATATATAATATAATAAGATAAATATATAAAGGTTTTACATATCTATTTATTAGTGACAAAGGAATAGATATGTAAAACCTTTATATATTTATCTTATATATTATATAACAGCTCTATTTTATATTGAGCACTCTACCAATAATATTGCCTTTGGTACACCATTCCAGCAAAAGCTGAAACAGTGACCATCTCACACTATTGTATATATATATATATATATATATATGAACACTAGCTATACCTAATAATACCCTGGAAAGGAGGGGTATTTGAAGTTACCTAAGTGCACCTGAAAATGGTAGTAAACCTGGGTGCCCTTACTGGATTTTCAATACCAACCTTTGCTAGGTGTGTTTATGGCAGATCAATTTTTTATGTGGACCTATCAATAGCCGTTTAAGTCATAAGGCCTTCTTCCATCCAGCTTTCCTCATTCGGAATGAATAATCCAAGGAGGTTTGAGCTTGAAGAGTATCAAACTTATTCAACAAAATTATGTATAAAAATAGAAAGGAGAGTAATAGGAGGGAAGGTTTAACAGTAGTAGCATCTCCTTTTTCCCCCTCTCTCACTGAAACATCCCTTTTCTCCTCCATTATAAAGATGTCCCCATAGGTTCTGTAATTGATTTTTATTGAAATACAATTAGCCAGTACTGTTCCTGAATATTAGCTTAACAAGTGTGTAGAGTTTCATGATGATCATTGGTATAGGCACTGACTTGTTATACACAGACACACGGACAGATATTGCCAGTGGAAGGATAACATAAAATATCAATTCATAACATTGAATGGAGGTAGAAATAAATGGGCCTCACAGAAAATAAAAAAATGTAACTCAGAATAATTTGTCCGCAAGTCTAATTTTATTAGGTTGATTATGGTTTCACTATTAATCCATGATATGATAAGAATGATATACATTGAACAGTGGTCTTTCATACCAAATTGCAGCTTTCTATGTCCAGCGATTTGGGTGTCCATGGGATTTTGACACAGACAGACAGACATAATTAACTTTATTAGATAGATATCAGTGAAGAGCATATGTAGATCTAAGTTAAAATACAGAGTTATATACACTTGTGACTGTTAGTTTCTCACCTCTGTGATCATCAGACCAAGAGCTTATTTTGTGATTTGGTTTGTTTTGTTTTTTGGCATATCAACCTTGGTGAGTCATTTAATGCTGACTAAGTTTTGGATGTAGCGATATTTTAGTAGAAAACAAATGATTCATGTATAGATTTTGACTATTGTCAATACACATATTTTTGAGTACAATCCTACTTCTTTTAAAGATGGTTGGGCAGTTGGTTGGTTGGTTGGTTGGTTTATGATTTTAACAGCATATCAACCTGTCTGGGGTTATGTCATGCCTAACGTTTAGGAAGTAATATATGTTGTATATTTATATTTATACTTTTTAGTAATTGGTTTTAACAATGTGTTAGCACCATTGGGGATCATGTTCTTTTAGAAGAGATTATTTAAAAAACAAAACAAATAAACGGTCATTTCCAATCCATGAAACCAACCAATGTGTTGTCATCATAGGAAATGGACATGGCTAATCAATTACAAATTCTGGATGAGGCTGTTTGCATTTCACAGATGTAGATCACTAGATGTAGAAGGTTACCAGATGTAGATCTCCAGATGTAGAACACCAGATGTAAATATATTTCTATGTATAGTGTCCTGGACATGACAGATGTAGATTACCAGATGTAGGAGGTCACCAGATATTTAAAAAAAAGCAGATCTACATCTGGATGTAGATCACCAGATTTACTACATCTAGATGTAGATCACCAGATGTTAAAAAAAAGAAAGCAGAACGTATGTAGAGATGGTCACCAGATGTAGAAGGTCTCCAGATGTAGATTACCAGATGTAAAAAGGTCACTAAAAGGTATGTAGAAGGTCATCAGATGTAGATCAGCAGATGTAGATCACCAAATGTAAAAAAGCAGATCACAGGTCTACTACATCTATATATATTCACCAGATTTACTACATCTCGATGTATAATCACCAGATGTAAAAACAAAGGCAGATCATCAGATGTAAAAAAGCAGAAGGTATTTAGAGAAGGTCACCAGATGTAGGTCTCCATATGTAGATCACCAGATATAAAAAGGTCATAAGATGTAGATCACCAGATATAAAAAAAGCAGATCACCAGATCTACATCTGGGTGATGATGTAGATCCCCAGATATAAAAAAGCAGATCAGATCTGGGTGATGATGTAGATCCCCAGATATAAAAAAAGCAGATCACCTCTACATCTGGGTGATGATGTAGATCCCCAGATATAAAAAAGCAGATCACCAGATCTACTACATCTGGATGTAGATTATCAGATGTAAAAAACAGAACATGTAGAGATGGCCAACAGATGTAGAAAGTCTCCAGATGTAGATCACCAGATGTAAAAAGATCACCAGCTATATTACTGGATGTAGATCTATTGACCT
The DNA here is from genome assembly GCA_023376005.1 of Doryteuthis pealeii. Lineage (NCBI taxonomy): Eukaryota > Metazoa > Mollusca > Cephalopoda > Myopsida > Loliginidae > Doryteuthis > Doryteuthis pealeii. The sequence goes on from CM042142.1 coordinate 74,383,033, forward strand.
TCTACATCTGATGACCTTCTCAACATACCTTGTTTTTTACATCTGGTGTTGATGCAGTAAATCTGGTGATCTACATCCAGATGTAGTAGATCTGGTGATCTGCTTTTTTATGTCAGGTGATCTGCATCTGGTGACTTTCTACATACCTTCTAGTGACCGTTTTACATTTGGTGGTCTACATCTGGAGACCTTCTCTACATCTGGTGACCTTCTCTACATCCCTTCTGCTTTTTTTAAACATCTGGTGATATCTAGATGCAGCAAATCTGGTGATCTACATCTGGTGACCTTCTAGTGATCTGCTTTTGTTTTTACATCTGGTGATTATACATCTACATGTCAGGTCCAGGACACTATATGTGTAGAAGAAATATAGTCACCAGATATAAAAGGTCTCCAGATGTAAAAAGATCACCAGATGTAAAGGTCAGATGTAGATCACTGTGTAGATCACCAGGTAAAAAAGCAGATCACCAGATCTACTACATCTGGATATAGATTACCAATTTACTACATCTAGATGTAGATCACCAGGTGAAGGTATGTAGGTTTCGAGATGGTCACTAGATGTACATCACCAGATATAAAAAAGCAGATTACCAGATATACTACATCTGGATATAGAACCCCAGATCTAGTACATCTTGATGTAGATCACCAGATGTAGAAGGTATGTAGAAGATCACCTGATGTAGATCACCAGATGTAGAAGGCCACTAGATGTAGATCACCAGATTTAGAAAGTAAGTTGCAAATGATCTTAAATGCTTTCTATACTTTTCTCTCACAGGCTAATTTTTACTGGAAGTGTCTGCTGATATAGGGAAAGTTCATTAATAGAAGTGGCGATTGTGTACTTCTTATACCAAGAGATAGTCCAACACCGGGTTTCTAATCTCTTCTAATGTCTGCTTCTATCAGATTTCTTTTGTATCTACCATCGGGTGTCGGTTTTTTCATTTCAGGTCATATTGGGATTTCTTCTTGAATCGAGCCAGGTAATTGAGATAAGGCTTGAACATTTGTATTATTTGGATTTTTCTGATTATTGTCATCATTTTTACTGTTATATACACAACGTTTCAGCCAATGTGCCCTCCGGCCTTCTCTGACAAGAAACACCTGAAGAGGGCTGGAGAGCACATTGGCCGAAACGTTGTGTACATAACAGAAAAGATGTGGACAATAGTCCAAAAAATGCTAATAATAAATGTATAAGTTAGGTTCCAAAGAAAATGTTTGATTTGATTTTTCTCTATTATATTGATTGTAAGAATAACCTTTACTACATTTTTCAGTTTGTATTTATACAACAGTGGATATTTACCACGTACCCCATGTGTATGGGTTAGGCACAAGGCCCTATTAATGTGGGACCACCCACGAACCGAAGCTCATGGGAGGTGGGTACAAAAAATGCGTTGACCCTGTCAGCATTCCCCCTGAAGGCACCAGGCAATAAACCCAGCCCTGTCCCTTTAAATCGAGTGAGGAGGTGTTGCCTGGGGGGATGGCCTCCTGAGATCAATGATGTTAACTTATGTGGTCCAGGACTGAAGCCACTGGACCCTCTGGTTGAAACCGGAGTTTTCTGTCCGAGAACAAAGTGATATAATTCTTTCCAGCTTGCAGCAGATCACCATTATTATTTTTTTTTCAATGATAAAACAAATTTTGTAATTATTACTGATCATATAAGGGAAGTTGGGGTGACCCGGTGGTAGGAGGTGCAGGGGCAATTGAACCCCTTATAAATCCGGCCCTGCTGCTCCACAAACAGCTAAATAAATAAAAAAAATATATGATATAGAATGAAGGGGTACAGAAGAGGGTAAACATGTAATGAATATATACACTTCATCATATCAACAATAACAACAAGAAAAAAAACAAGGAAATCTTTTTTTTCTATTAACCATCCCACCACCACCAACAACAACAACAACTAAACCTCTCTTTTGTACACAATCCATCAAGGACACTGTGATCACTAGCATCATCATCAGCAGCAATATCATCAACAACATAAGAAGATTCTCTATTTCATCATTATCACCAGTTTCACCTGCCCCCTACCCCCACCTTATAGGGGATGATGGAAAGAGAAAAGGGCACTGACAGGGCTGCATCTGACACCCACTATCATCTTGGCACCTTTTTTTTTTTTTTTGCAGATACATGTTAATTTTTTCAACTGCTGCTACAACTGTGTTAACTGGCACATTTTTATTAGTACAGCTTTCTCCTTCTTCTGCTGCTGCAGCTGCAACTGCAACTGCAGCTGCTAGTGAGATTAGTGCAACAAATCTGTTTTATAATTAGTCACTGCACAACTGACTAGTAACCCAACTGTAAGGTATACAACAGGCCTTAATCGCACATGCACACACACACACACACACACACACACACACACACACATATATATATATATTTTTGGGAGAATATGTGCTTAATTGAAGTCGTACCTAATTTTAAAATTAATTAATTAATAATTAATTAATTAAGTGGGCATACCTATTCAAATGTAAGGCTAAACAAATCGAGAAAAATCAATCTCTGTATGTACATTTCGGCCTATTAGGCCTCATCAGCCGAGCTATAGATAGGAAGAGCGCCTTGTGCGTGATTCGAACCCTGACTGTCAAGCTGACAGGCGAGGACCGTAACCCCTACACCAACCGGACCTTCCTAGATTTTTCGTTTTGTTTAGAAGTAGGTTATATTCCTCTTATAGTGACTTTTACTACACAACAGTATGAGAAGTAAATACATAATTTCAAAATTAGGTTTTGATATGGCTTTTTTTTAGCCGACAATTTTTGGGAGAATATGTGCTTAATTGAAGTCGTACCTAATTTTGAAATTATGTATTATTAATTAATTAACTTTCAAAATTAGGTACGACTTCAATTAAGCACATATTCTCCCAAAATTGCCATATCAAAACACATCGTTTGTGTATTTACTTCTCATACTGTCGTGAAAAAATACAGTATTAATACAGACTGCTGTGAACATCCCTTTATGGGCTCCGAGGTCTTCTGAAGATGGGATATTAATCTTGAAATATTAAGGAAACATTAAAAAAAAAAATAAAAACACAGATAAATGAACAACATACTCGTTACCTTTTCTTCCTTCACGATGTGATAAGCCATCAAAATCAATCTACAAACCAAGTATACACACAATGCTTCAAGCAAACAATAAAAACTCTTATATTACAATTACAATTTTCTATTTGTATGTTAAATTATAAGAGCAACTGAATGTATCATTTTGTTCTGGTAAACAAATGAGAGAAGAAAGAACAAAAATAAAAAAGAAAGAAAATTGAAAAATGTCATGTTAGGCATAAACAAAATGAAAAGCCCTAAAACCATTTTTAATGTATAGACCAACTACAGTTAACATCACCCTCAGCACTATCAGAATCAACTGTTAAATTGTCTCTTATTACTTTCTCCTATGGTCTTCTATCTTCTAACCTTCTCTTCATCTCAGGCCCAAGTGGTGCAACCATACAGTAGTACTGATACTGTTTAATAGTCTCTTATTACTTTCTCCTATGGTCTTCTATCTTCCAACTTTCTTTCGTCTTAGGCCCAAGTGGTGCAACCATACAGTAGTACTGATACTGTTAGATCATCTCATATTACTTTCTGCTATGATCTCTAATCCTCTCAGCTGGCTGTGTTGGGATCTCTTCTGGATTCTTCTTCCTCAGGTCACATTGAGCAGTTATCTCTCCACATTCATCTTTGTTAGTTCTTAATCAGCAACACAGAGACTTAGTTCTTTTTGGTGCACACATTTATTTTAAATTCCCAAGACCCACTTTAACTCAACGTGATGGTTAACTTGTTGGATCTCTCTCTGTTTCCATCTTTGTTATTTCTTACTAAATCAGGAACATGGAGACTTTTTTTGGTGTAAACATTTATTTTCATTTACTGAAATGAACCATTTAGTTCAACATGCAAGGAAGAAATCAGCAGACATAAATTACACGTCTGGACCTGAAAGCTCTCTAGCTGATTCTCAAACTCTCTAACTTTCCCAGAAGTTGCTTGGGCACATGACTTCCTCAACCAATGAGAGAATCCTGTTTAAGGTAAACTTGGACCAACGCCTGACTGTTTTACTGTTTGACTCTTTATTCAGTACTCTGTGATTTTCCAGTAACCATTAAGTTTAGAAGAGTCTTGGAGAGCTGAGGAAACTTGTCTATCAGACTCCAGTGGAAAAAAACATCAGTTAGATGTGAAAATGAGGATATGCCATATTGACAAAACAAAAGATAGAGCAGCCTGGCACCCCAATGTTAAGCAATGCACGGAGAGGGGTGAGGCAGAGAGGAGAGTAGCATTGACAGAAAAGAGAGCCAGAAAGAGAGAGAAAAGCTAGCAGACCCAGAAAGCATCACAGTTTGCATGCATTCAGTGCACCACAGACTGTCATTCAAAAATTGGCCTGCAGAGTCACTTGTGCAGAAGCAGATAATTTTTTTTTTTTTTTTGGACACTACGCCATTGTCCTTAGTGGACGGAAAGGATGTGAATAAGATTTGAAAAACTCAAAAGAAGTGAAATAATAATGATAGATAAAAAAAGAGAACTTATCAACTGGTAGACTTTGCAGTACTAGCAGATCATGGGATAAAGATGATGGAAAACAAAAAGATAGACAAATACCTGGACCTTGCCAGAGAATTGAAAAGGCTGTGGAATATGAGGGTCAAAGTGATACCAATTGTAGTTGGTGCACTTGAAACGGTTCCCAAAAGCTTGGAAAAAAGACTGGAGGATCTGGAAATCAGAGGAAGAATTGAGACCATCCAGACTACTACTACATTGCTGCAATCGGTTAGAATACTCAGAAGAGTCCTGGAGAACTGAGGAGACTTGTTATCACTCAGACTCCAGTGAAATACCACCAGCTAATGCTGGTGTGAAAAACTCACAAGGAGTGAAATAATAATACATTTTTTAAAAATCAGTTTAAACATTCATCATCATCAGATCTTGAGGGGAAAAAATTGAATTTATAAAAAAAAAAAAAAATTCAGTGACTATTGAAATGTTTTTTAAAAAAATTTAATTCATTTCATGTTTTTATGAAGCATCATAATTCCAAAAGTGTTTTTTTTTAAAGAAGTGCACTGAATGAAAAGATGTTTTAGGCAAATATTGAACTTTTTTGATTTGATGTAACATTCCCTTGAAGGAAACTGGGCAATCATTGTGAAATGAACAAAGATGGGACAATTTAAAATAGGCACAAAGATTGAAAGAAATTTTAAAGGCATTGAAACTGATTTTACTATAGAAATGCATTGAAAGTGAAATGATTTTACTATTATGCATTGAAAGTGAAAGCATTGAAAGTGAAAAATGATTTACTATAGTGAAAGTGAAAAATGATTTTACTATAGAAATGCATTGAAAGTGAAAATGATTTTACTATAGAAATGCATTGAAAGTGAAAGTGATTTTTCTATAGAATGCACTGAAAGTGAAAATGATTTTACTATAGAAATGCATTGAAAGTGAAAGTGATTTTCTATAGAAATGCATGAAAGTGAAAATTTTTCTATAGAAATGCATTGAAAGCAAAAGTGATTTTATTATAGAAATTTGTTCAAAATAGCATGCAGCATCTTTGTGTAGTTTCTATTTAGCTATTTTGCCAGCTGTTTCATTAAAGTCCAAGTAGTGAAACCATACAATAGTATTGAAATGGCTACAGCTTGGGAGAATTACAATTTCATTTTATCTTAGAGATCAGACAAAAGTCCATGATGTTGGACTGGGTACCAGATTCGGTACCTCGGTGGGCCCCCAGCAGAATTAATGAGGCACACAAATAAAATTATAAGGCAAAGGCTCACATACAAGTTAACATGTTTATTACATATAACATATAAAAAACAATGTTGTACAAAAGTACCAAGTTGTACTCACAGTTCTAATCCTCCCTCTTCTCTAAAAGTTCTTAGAGGTTTATGCTCCCTCACTTGAGGGAGTTTTAACATCCTATACCGCCTCATTCCACCCGGCCGGAAGTCACATTCATTTTCCTAATCTGCCCCAAATGATAGCCTTTTTTTTTTTTTTTTCTTAAATATAATATTAAACATTTAGCAGTCTTTGATTTATGAGAAATAACAGGTAACTTTAATCAGCCATTTTTTGATAAATCCTTATAGGACTGGGGCTCTGGACTTAGAAAATTCTCAACAGGATGTTAAGAGTTAATGACTGTCATCAGGAGAATTGAGCCAAGAGGTCCTTTCAGTAGATTAACCCAGCTTGGACTAACTGAATCCTTCTAACCCATTCAAGGGGGTTAACAATTCAACTTCCTGTCCCCTGATACAGGAGCGTTCTACTAAACCCAACAATGATAACCAGGGGACGTGAGGTCAAGTCGCATCAGAAATACTACTTTATTTCATTTTGACTGCTAGTAATTATGAAATATTATTTTAAACAGAGCCTCAAAGCCACTGAGCTTGCTCATAGAATTCAAAAAGTGGAAATAACTGAAACAACACCTTGTAAGGATTAAAGTTCCAAATGCAAAACAAAGCCTTCACAAAACGTTTCCATCACGTCGGGGTCAACAGTTGTAAAGGTTAAAGTGATAATACTTGCAGATAAAACTCCGTAGGTTGATAGACAAAACATTTAATATGGTACAGTACATGGATAAACAGGGTAATACATAATACATTACATACAAAAGTAGAGATAATGACACATTCATGAATGGTAAAATACAAGATATTTAGGTATCAAAGAGATACCTAAATGTACATAAAAACATAGTTACGGGTACATGACTAAAGGATAGTCATATATCGTATACAAGACTTACTAGCAGTGAGTGGCCAATGTTAAGGGCCGAAGCCCCAACGAGAAGGGGGTAGACAGAGTCTAACCCATAGTGGTGTCTCGTAGGTCGGTAGGCAAAGAGAGAAAGAGACGTTCAAACCAGCCGCTTAAATAACAAAAACCCCTAGCGGGAACCAGCGAAACTAAACGGACAGACAACTCCCCAGGCGAATACGAAAATAATGCCTACAACCTATACAAAACTGGCTAAATTGCATTGTACATGGAAGAGTAAAATAAATTATCCACACTTTCATCGTAACATATCTTTATATGCACATGCATGCTTATAGTTGGCACTGTTATGGTCTTGTAATCAAAGTTTGGCCTGATTGCACCATTTTGCTTGTTGTCTTTACACACACACACACACACACACACACACACACACACACACACACACATACATGTATATATACATGTATATATATATATATATATATAAAATGTTGTTCTGGTTCCAACGGGAGAAAATGTAATATTTTATAAAAAAAGAAGGTCCGCAAAATGTATCGTTCTCAGAAAAAATGTTTTATTCTTTTTTATTTCACACACACACACACATATATATATATATATATATATATATATATATATATGTATGTATGTATAGATAAAAGGGTATGAAAACACACAATGCTGTTAAAATGAAAATATTTTATATCATTTTCATAGCTAATATTGAACAATATTTCAATTCATAAAAATCATCATCAGAGCTTGTTTTTAATCCGGACTCATCGAGAGAGAAGCAGAAAATAATTCAAATTCAAAACGGAAGCTAGAGTAAAAAAAAGAGTGCAGATAATTTTTAAATCTTCCTTGTACATATATATGTGTGTGGTGTGTGTGTGTGTGTGTGTGTGTGTGTGTGTGTGTGTGTGTGTGTTCAATTAAGGCCTGTTGTATTCTGCCTATCAAATCATCCAAAATGAGCTCACCTTCCATAAAACAAGAGTGCGGATAATTTTGAATCCCCCTTGAAAATCATCAGTTTGTTAAGCTTGGAGACGACCAATAGAATTTAAAAAAACAAAAAAAACAAGTAAGTAATTCTCTTGGTTCCCATTTTTTTTTTTTTTTTTTTATGAAGAAGCAAAAAACAAATTAACCTTGCCAGATATAAGTACAAATAAACAAATATGGAAATGGTATCTGCAGAGGATTTATAGTTGGAAATAAATGTAAGTAAAAACAAAAGACAATAACAAACAGTGGATTTTTATGGTTTGTGTTGATAAACAGCCGGACATTCTCAAAGACCAAGAATCCTGGTGCCTACCAAAATCCTTAAACATGCATCAGCAAATCAGAAACTTGAAATAAGCAAAGTATTATCATAATCAAATTTTCAGCTCTCATGGGCATAAACAGTTATCACGCCAAATATTCTTCCATTCAAAAATATTTTTTGTCTTTTCTATATGGAACAAATGAAACATATTTGCTATTTCTGTTTCTTTGTTTAATGGGTTGGTTGGTTGGTTGGATTTTACAGCATGTCAACCCTTGTTGGGTTATTTTATGCTGTAGACGTTTTCTTTTATTCATTCTTGATGGCTCTCCCATCACTGCAATCCTATTGTAAGCCACTGGCAGTGGCTCTTGCACATATAACTTTTTTTCACATAAAAATCACAATTTATTTGAATAGAATGAGTTCTGAGGTGAATAGATACTAAACTTTGAAATATCCCATCATATAGGTAAAAAATACCAAGAAAATTTGGTACAGCTGTGGGGGAAATTTGCTTGGCAAAGAGTTAAAAGTTTCAAGTAAGACTGAATGAAATTTAAGATCATTTCTTTTTTCTAACCTGTAATCTGTTGTATATTGAGTATATAGGTGGTTTGGTGTGATTTCTTTATTCAATGGCATATCAACATTTGTGGGTTATTTAATGTCAAAGATATCTTTGTAGAAGAACAGTAGTGGTACTATTTAACCCATAGCTGAGGGGATGAGGTAAACAGTAGGGCAGATTAGGCTCTTCAACCTAGTATGGCAACTAGTCAATTTAAAGAAAAAACTCTAAATTCAAACCAGCACTACTCCAGTTAAAAATTGAGCTTATGTTGTATCCTTCCTGTAGCAGAGGGTTTGGGTAAATACAGATTTTTTTTTTTAATTCAAGTAAGACTGAATGAAATCTAAGATCAATTGCTTTTTCCTAACCTGTAATCAGTTGGATATTGATGATGTAGGTTTTGTTGGTCAGCCCACATTGGGGTATCCATGTGTAAGTGGCCATTTTATTCTAATTTTATTTTAATCCCCACATGTACATTCAAAACTATACTATTTAAAAACATATTTAGGCTCACTGTAATCAAAGGATTTTTTTTAAAGTGAGGAAACCAAAGGTATCTTTATCCCCAGGTGTTGAGAATCCTTGCTACATCACTGATATCATCTTAGAATTTTTTTCTTAGGTTTTGAAAAATGATCAATTTGGTGGAATTTAAAAAAAAAAAAGAAATTTTTGTTTCAGTTTATTTTCTTGTATCTGTCCTGATTTTCTTCTATTTCATTTTCTGTATTTTCAAATAATTTTTCAAGGAATCCATTCTATTGTACAGCTTCTTTGTTTTTTTTGTTGTTTTTTAAATTTTTTTATGGGGGGGGGGTCTTTTCTTTTTAACACAAAAGAATCAGTTCACTTTCAGAATGTAAGGACTGATTTTTATAGTTTTAATAAAGAAGCCATTTAAAGTCTCTTAAGGTTGAGGCTTATCATTGTTCCAAGAATGCTATCTTTGTTATTATTTTGTTCAATATAAAAAAGCAAATTCCATTTACTTTGCTCATTTTGGGGAAGGCTACTACAACAAAACTCTTAAAAGACTGTTAATTTTTTTTTCTCTTTTTATGTAAAGAATGACACATAAAAAGAATCTTATTTTTCCTTTGTTCCCTAAAGAGGGTTATTATTGAAGATGTGCCAGTGAATTTGTTATATTAACAGTCAAGTACAACAAGAAAACACGACTCTTTCTTTCTACAAGTAAGTAAACATTCTACAAAAATTTGTAGGAGTAGTCAAATGTTAGAAGAAAATTCAATATAATCTATATATTACTAAAATTCCAAATATGCTTATATATATATATATATATATATATATATATATATATATATATATATATATATATATATATATGAAAAGTTTGTGGTACAAAAGAAATTTAAGTATTGCTTTTAAAAGCATATTATTTTTCATCTTCATATTATTTTTTTTTTGAGAATATCTTAATATATTTATATATATATATATATATATATATATATATATATATATTAGAATATCTTCATATACTTTAATATATATATATATATATATATACAGAGAGAGAGAGCGAGAGAGAGAGAGAGAGACACACACACACACACACACACACACACACACACACACACACACACACACACACACACATTATAGGGTCCTTTTTCTACTTAACACAATATATTTTTGAAAAAAATACTTGAAATTATTTTGAAATTTGCAAATATTTTTAACTCTTTGGCTACCAAATTCCCCCCTTCACAAATTTTCTTGGTATTTTTTACCTGTACGATGCAATATTTCAAAGTTCCCTATCTATTCACCTCTGAACTCATTCTATTTTTAAAAAAGTCCAATTATTATTTTAATCTGAGTCCTTCTGCTCAATTATAATGAACTAATACTCAGCTTCTGTGTTTTGCTTAAGTGTGGTATAACTGCTACTGTGTGCAGCTTAAAGTAGACAAAGATTTAAACAACTTTTCCTTTTCATATTTCTGCCACATCCTGTATAACAAGAAAAAAATTAATGCTGCACAACATTTCAGTTGTGATCATGCGAAAACATCTTTTAACTTACATTTTAATTAATTGTGTATAAAGTCGTCCGGGCAGCCTAAAGTCGGTATCAGCCAATCAGCGAGGGAGTCTATCCCCTTTTCAATAGCGCTAGACCAAGGAGATTGTTTTTGGCATCTGAGGTGGAGCGCCACACCTACTATCAGCTCCTTACTTTACCGCACAGATCCCTGTGCTACTCATATGCTGAGTTGGCGAGTGCTGCTATCGAACTAAGAACCTTGTGGTTTCTAGCCGAACGCTTTACCAACTGAGCTAACCCGGCCCTATAATTGTGTATAATAATGTCTTAATAAGTAGAACAACAACTATCAAATCAAATCTAAAGCAGCTGTACATTCATGTGCATATGGGTTGTGATAGAAAATATATAGATGAGATTTTAAGATTGATTGAAAAATGTATTTTAGTTAAACATTCATATATGCATTGTTCACACAGGTTAGTTGTTTGTCTTTCCTTACCGAATGTTCAGTGTTAGTGTATCCATTGATGCACTAATGCATTATAAGGACTTAGTGTTGGTTATAAACTAATACACACAATTCTTATAAATGAAAAAATAACAATCAGAAAAAAAAAACAATTTATATGAATAGAAGGAGTTCTGAGGTGAATAGATAGTAAACTTTGAAATATCCCATCATACAGGTAAAAAATACCAAGATAATTTGGAACAGCCATAGGTGAAATTTGGTAGGGACAGGGTTAAACATTAAACATAGAATTTTGAGTTGGTTCTACACATACTGTTAAAATTTGAGATCATTTGAATGAGAATTGGTCAAGTTATCATACTACAAAAAGAGCCGAGTTAGCTCAGTTGGTAGAGCGTTTGGATAGAAACCACAAGGTTTGTAGTTCGATACCGGCCCTCGCCAACTCAGTAGCATAGGGATCTGAGCAGTAAAGTAAGGAGCTGATGGTAGCTGTGGTGCTCCACCTCAGACGCAAATCAATCTCCCTGCTCTAGCACTAATGAAAAGGGGATAGACTCCCTCGCTAATTGGCTGATACTGACTTTAGGACACCCCAATAACGATTATATTACAAAATGGTATAGATTTATATGAAACACACTGTACATCTCAAAGGAAAAAATAAAATTTCTGAAACATCTTGGTATAATGGGATTATTATCCATTGGATGGGAAAATCGTGTCAATTTTTGGGATTGTCTTCAATGGCACCAACATTTCAAATTGATAGAAACATCCATCAAATAAGGGGTTGACATTCCGTTAAATCCAACCAACCAACCAACCAAACTTTTTTAGTTTTTTTTCCCCATCGTCATCCTTTTGAATATCCTTGTCTCTCGTATGTGGTGATTCACACAGCAAGTGTTGAGCAGATAAGAGTTAAAAACAGAAAACGCATAAACACAGAATTTCAAATAACTTATATTAATACATACACAAACAAGAAATTACATTTGAAATACTTGTGAATTGCAAAATATCATCAAAGTTAAGCAATGATGAACTTGCTCGAACTTTAGATGAAGGAACAATATGTGTTGTAAATAATGCCTTTTCTTTTTCAGTGAATGACATTTCTATATCTGAAAAGAAAACACTTTAAACATACAATTTTGAGTTGTTAAAATTCAAGATCATTTGAAAGAAACACACTGTAGATTTCAAATGATATCAACATTTCTGAAACACACTGTACATCTCAAAGGAAAAAATAAAATTCCCGAAACATCCTGGTATAATGTGATTATTGGAAAGGTCATGTCAATTTTTGGGATTGTCTTCAATGGCACCAACATTTCAAATTTATTGGAACATCCATCAAAGACAATCCCCAAAAATGGAATGACCTCACACATCAAATGGACAATGGTCACATTAAGAAAAGTGTCTGCTGTGATCCATGAAAATTCTTTGTCTGACTGTAAAGTTTACCAAAGAAGTAGGAATCTGTTTGTTTGGTTTTATGGCATGTCAACCCTTGTTGGATTATTTTATGCCAAAGTTGATTTAACAATTATGGTCTCCAATTATATATATGGAATGAAAATATATCTTCACAAATATTTCATACAAGTAAACACTTATGGGGCAGGGTTAGCTCAGTCGGTAGAGCGTTCGGCTAGAAGCCACAAGGTTCCTAGTTCGATACCAGTCCCTGCCAACTCAGCGTATGAGTAGCACAGGGATCTGTGTGGTAAAGTAAGGATCTGATGGTAGGTGTGGCGCTCCACCTCAGATGCTAAAACAATCTCCTTGGTCTAGCGCTATTGAAAAGGGGATAGACTCCCTCGCTGACTGGCTGATACCGACTTTAGGCGGCCCGTCGACTTTTAAACACTTAATAAAAGTAGGTTAGTAATGTTGGCAGAGAGACCTATTGTCAGTCAGACGGATAACCCCTTTTTGCTAGTGCTAGACCAGGGAGATTGTTTTTGCTGAGGTGGAGTGACACCCCAACCATCAGTTCCCACTTTACTGCACAGCTCAGATTACCTAAGCTGTGCTATTCATATGCTGAGTTTGCAAGGACTGGTATCGAAATCAAAACCTTGCGATTACTAGGCGGTACGCTCTATCAACTTCAATGAATTAAGAGCAGTGTATTAATTTTAATTCTTTTTCTTGCATTCTCTATAGTAGTTTAGTAGTTATTCTCTGTGGAAATCCTCTGATGGACTCAGGTGAAAACAAAGAATTCTTGTTAAGGATGAATCCACTCATGGTTGCAATTCTCAAATTTTGTACCCACAAAAAAATGATTAATGTAGTTAGAAATCATTTTAAACATGATCTCAAAATTTTGAGCACCCCAGGTTGGGAACCTCTGATCTAGGAGAAGGAGATTCTGGCATAAAACACTATTTAAAAACACAGTTAAGCTCACAGTAAGTAAAAAAGTAAAGTTGACGGGGCGGCCTAAAGTCGGTATCAG
>CM042142.1:74396907-74404407 GCA_023376005.1 Doryteuthis pealeii
TTTACCACACAGATCCCTATGCTACTCATATGCTGAGTTGGCGAGGGCCACTATCGAACTAAGAACCTTGTGGTTTCTAGCCAAACGCTTTACCGACTGAGCTAACCCGGCCCTATAATTGTGTATAATAATGTATTAATAAGTAGAACAACAACTATCAAATCAAATCTAAAGCTGCCGTATATTCATGTGCATATGGGTTGTGATAGAAAATATATAGATGAGATTTTAAGATTGATTGAAAAATGTATTTTAGTTAAACATTCATATATGCATTGTTCACACAGGTTAGTTGTTTGTCTTTCTTTACCGAATGTTCAGTGTTAGTGTATCGATGGATGCACTAATGCATTATAAGGACTTGGTGTTGGGTATAAACTAATACACACAATTCTTATAAATGAAAAAATCACAATCAGAAAAAAAAAAACAATTTATATGAATAGAAGGAGTTCTGAGGTGAATAGATAGTAAACTTTGAAATATCCCATCATACAGGTAAAAAATACCAAGATAATTTGGAACAGCCATAGGTGAAATTTGGTAGGGACAGGGTTAAACATTAAACATAGAATTTTGAGTTGGTTCTACACATGCTGTTAAAATTTGAGATCATTTGAATGAGAATTGGTCAAGTTATCATACTACAAAAAGAGCCGGGTTAGCTCAGTTGTAGAGCGTTTGGATAGAAACCACAAGGTTTGTAGTTCGATACCGGCCCTCGCCAACTCAGTAGCATAGGGATCTGAGCAGTAAAGTAAGGAGCTGATGGTAGCTGTGGGCTCCACCTCAGATGCAAATCAATCTCCCTGCTCTAGCACTAATGAAAAGGGATAGACTCCCTCGCTAATTGGCTGATACTGACTTTAGGACACCCCAATGACGATTATATTACAAAATGGTATAGATTTATATGAAACACACTGTACATCTCAAAGGAAAAAATAAAATTTCTGAAACATCTGTATAATGGGATTATTGTCCATTGGATGGGAAAATCGTGTCAATTTTTGGGATTGTCTTCAATGGCACCAACATTTCAAATTGATAGAAACATCCATCAAATAAGGGGTTGACATTCCATTAAATCCAACCAACCAACCAACCAACCAACCAACCAATTTTTTAGTTTTTTTTCCCCATCGTCATCCTTTTGAATATCCTTGTCTCTCGTATGTGCTGATTCACACAGCAAGTGTTGAGCAGATAAGAGTTAAAAACAGAAAACGCATAAACACAGAATTTCAAATAACTTATATTAATACTTACACAAACAAGAAATTACATTTGAAATACTTGTGAATTGCAAAATATCATCAAAGTTAAGCAATGATGAACTTGCTCGAACTTTAGATGAAGGAACAATATGTGTTGTAAATAATGCCTTTTCTTTTTCAGTGAATGACATTTCTATATCTGAAAAGAAAACACTTTAAACATACAATTTTGAGTTGTTAAAATTCAAGATCATTTGAAAGAAACACACTGTAGATTTCAAATGATATCAACATTTCTGAAACACACTGTACATCTCAAAGGAAAAAATAAAATTCCCGAAACATCCTGGTATAATGTGATTATTGGAAAGGTCATGTCAATTTTTGGGATTGTCTTCAATGGCACCAACATTTCAAATTTATTGGAACATCCATCAAAGACAATCCCCAAAAATGGAATGACCTCACACATCAAATGGACAATGGTCACATTAAGAAAAGTGTCTGCTGTGATCCATGAAAATTCTTTGTCTGACTGTAAAGTTTACCAAAGAAGTAGGAATCTGTTTGTTTGGTTTTATGGCATGTCAACCCTTGGTTGGTTTATGCCAAAGTTGATTTAACAATTATGGTCTCCAATTATATATATGGAATGAAAATATATCTTCACAAATATTTCATACAAGTAAACACTTATGGGGCAGGGTTAGCTCAGTCGGTAGAGCGTTCGGCTAGAAGCCACAAGGTTCCTAGTTCGATACCAGTCCCTGCCAACTCAGCGTATGAGTAGCACAGGGATCTGTGTGGTAAAGTAAGGATCTGATGGTAGGTGTGGCGCTCCACCTCAGATGCTAAAACAATCTCCTTGGTCTAGCGCTATTGAAAAGGGGATAGACTCCTCCTCGACTGACTGGCTGATACCGACTTTAGGCTGCCCCGTCGACTTTAAACACTTAATAAAAGTAGGTTAGTAATGTTGGCAGAGAGACCTATTGTCAGTAACAGACGGATAACCCCTTTTTGCTAGTGCCAGACCAGGGAGATTGTTTTTGCTGAGGTGGAGTGACACCCCAACCATCAGTTCCCCACTTTACTGCACAGCTCAGATTACCTAAGCTGTGCTATTCATATGCTGAGTTTGCAAGGACTGGTATCGAAATCAAAACCTTGCAATTACTAGGCGGACGCTCTATCAACTTCAATGAATTAAGAGCTAGTGTATTAATTTAATTCTTTTTCTTGCATTCTCTATAGTAGTTTAGTAGTTATTCTTTCTGTGGAAATCCTATGATGAGACTCAGGTGAAAACAAAGAATTCTTGTTAAGGATGAATCCACTCATGGTTGCAATTCTCAAATTTTGTACCCACAAAAAAATGATTAATGTAGTTAGAAATCATTTTAAACATGATCTCAAAATTTTGAGCACCCCAGGTTGGGAACCTCTGATCTAGGAGAAGGAGATTCTGGCATAAAACACTATTTAAAAACACATTTAAGCTCACAGTAAGCAAAAAAGTAAAGTCGACGGGGCCGCTTAAAGTCGGTATCAGCCAGTCAGCGAAGGAGTCTATCCCCTTTTCAATAGTGCTAGACCAAGGAGATTGTTTTTAGCATCTGAGGTGGAGCGCCACACCTACCATCAGCTCCTTACTTTACCGCACAGATCCCTGTGTTACTCATACGCTGAGTTGGCGGGGACCGGTATCGAACTAGGAACCTTGTGGTTTCTAGCCGAACGCTCTACCGACTGAGCTATCAAAGCAATTATTAGTGATTCAGTTTCTCTCTTGAGATTTCCTCTTCTTAACCATGTCCAAGTATTTTCATGTGCAACCTGCCCAATTTGACGTTTGAAGTATCCATATAATTGTTTTTCTTCCCATCTTTGTTTTCTTGTTTTTGTTGTTTTTCTGTTTGTCCATATGTTGCATCTGCTTTATCCCCAGGTGTTGAAAATCCTTACTACATCACTGATATCGGCTTAAAATTATTTTTTCAGGTTTTGAAAAATTATCAATTTAGTGGAATTTGAAATTTTAAAAATTTATTTCAGTTTATTTTCTGTCTATCCTGATTTTTCTTCTATTCAATTTACCAATTGTCTGCATTTTAAAATTATTTTTCAGGGAATTCATTTTATTGTACTGATTCTAGCACCCCCATGAATGCTATCTCACACCCCTGGTTGGGAAACCCTGTTGTTTTAATAATATCCACCAGTATAGACTGGCTCTTCTTTTTGGATACATGTTAAAACTCAGTGAGTGAGACTGCCACAGTGAACTGTCTTTCATCACTATATTCTTCATACAATGACTGCTATTCACACATTAACATTGCAACCAATAAAGCCTTCATCAGATGATGATTCTGGGTTCAGGCATGGTTTTGGGGCAGAAGCATCATTACCACTAACCCAGAGCGCCCCAGCAGTATCTCACAATACCACCAGACTTTGTCGGTTTGATGTCACATTGTAGGATTGCCATATCCACGCTGATGCAGTTACAGCTTTATCCTGGATCTTTTTTATGTATTTCCTCTTGTCTGGTGGAGAAAATCCAAGTTTAGTAAAAATGCAAAGTTTATAAATATATAAAAAAGATTCAAGGACAGGTATTGCCTGATATCATGAGATTGTTAAAAGATATGGGGATAGCCATACAGAATTTCAAGATGGCAGCTCTCATGTATTTCCTAAATGAGTCACCTCCCTTCAACTAAAACAAAAATGTTAAATTACCTCCAAAAATAAAACTGTTAACAATGGAATAGAGTTTGTCTGTATTTTTGAGATGAGGCTTGATGTGAATAATTTTGATGTTTTGGACTGTTGTCCTCATCTTTATTTCTGTTTACCTTAGACTAAAGTCATCATTAGATGATAATCCTGAGGTTGAGCGTGGTTTTGGAGCTTTAATATTGTTACCTGAATTAGTGGTAATGATATTAAAGTTCCAAAACCCCGCTTGACCGCAGAGATTCAGTGTGTCTTTGTCTGTAACCAAAACTATGCTTACGTCACAATACCCTCGGGAATTTTATCAATGAAGTTTATCAATGAGTATTTAATTTATAGTCAAAATCATTAATAAATAGAATAGAATAAATCTTATTTATTAATGATGTATTTATGAAAATCTGAGTTAGATTTGCCTCAAAACATCCTGTGTTATTAGTACATTTAAAGTCCTGCAATGTGTCTTATATATCACTAAAAAATAAAGGTTTACATAATATATGGTGTGGTTAATTTGCATACTGGTCTTAAAAAACCGGGCTTAATAACTAATTACTTGGTGTTATTGATTTCTAATATTGTTTTAATCCTCAACGTATAAAAATCAATCCTATGAATGATTTTATAGAGAAACCAATTAAGATATAATTGAAATAAGTGAAATCTTTTTATATGTGTTCTTATACATTAAAACTTAAATACTTATGTCCGGAAGGTGCATATTCTTACTAGTTGTTTATGAAAATAAAAGTAAAACCAAAAGTACAAAATTGAAATAAATATAATAATATTATATATTATAATAAAAATAATCTCCTTGGTCTAGCGCTAGTGAAAAGGGGATAGACTCCCTCGCTGTCAGGCTGATACCGACATTAGGCCGCCCCGACGACTTTACTTAATAGTTGTACAAGGGTCATTCAATAAATAAGGGGAATCTATCTATCTATCTATCTATCTATGATAGTCATTTAATAGATAAGGGGAATTTATCTATCAATCTATCTATCAAGGTTATTCAATAAATAAGGGGAATGTTCTTGAAAAAAGCAACATGAATTTTGTTTTCTGCATTGGTTGGAATTGGTTAAAGACAAAACTTATTTTAATCTCACAAAAAATATCTGTCTTGAGGCTATTCAAAATAGTTGAGGAGCAAAGCCCCCACCACCATGACTTAATGGACAGAGACACCACGCGTCTAGTCCATCTTTTGAAGATGCCAAACCCAGAGAGAGATAGCGAGCTTCCCGGGCTGAGTTTAAATACTCAGCTAGTCGTGCCACCTAGTGGCGAAACCCTCATGGTAAGGGAAGGTAACCCCTTTTGGGCACAAGTCCATCCCAGCAGGGGTAGACAATCGCTATAGAGGAAAGAAGACACCCTTTTTTATAAGGCGTGGACCCCCTCCTTTACCTTTAGTGGGTGGGATAAATAAGTATTTTTTTGGATATCATCGGGTAAATAAGTATTTTTTCAAATATCATTAGGTATCTCAGGTAAATAAATAATTTTTTCTGGGTACATAAATAGGTTTTTTTTAGGTATGACCAGGTACATCGGGTAAATAATTTTCTTTGGATATCATTTGGTACCTCAGGTAAATAAGTATTTTTTAGATATCATCAGGTACCTCAGGTAACTAGGGAGTGTGGAGTACCCTTTCACTGCCATTACTCCCAGAACCACTCTGATCGAGAGTAGTAGCACCTGTTAGAGTCCCATCTATGTGTTAAATAAATCAAAGATTGAGTTAAGAAAAAGAATCTCCAACAAGAATGAATTTTTTAAAAAAATGCCTTCAGTATAAGATAACCCAAGCGTTGACATGCCATAAAAACCAACCAACCAACCAACCAACCAGCCAACAAACCAACCATATTGGAACTCAGCACAAATACATTTATGTATAGATCAGCACTTCTACCAAGGATCAGAGTGTAGTATCTGTGTGCTTTTAGTATTTCCTAGGGATAATCAAGAAAAAAAGAATTTGATTAGTCTTAAATCATTAACATGAGAAAAAGAGTTGGTAAAATAGTAAGACAGTAAAAGGGTTGATAAAATATTGGGGTCTTGAAAGAGTCGGTAAAATAATGAGACCTTGAAAGAGTCGGTAAAATAGTGAGATCTTGAAAGAGTTGGTAAAATAGTGAGATCTTGAAAGAGTCAGTAAAATAGTGAGATCTTGAAAGTGTATGTAAAATAATGAGACCTTGAAAGAGTCGGTAAAATAATGAGACCTTAAAAGAGTCGGTAAAATAGTGAGATCTTGAAAGAGTCGATAAAATAATGAGATCTTGAAAGAGTCAATAAAATAATGAGATCTTGAAAGAGTTGGTAAAAATAATGAGATCTTGAAAGAGTTTGGTAAAAATAATGAGACCTTGAAAGAGTCGGTAAAATAGTGAGATCTTGAAAGAGTTGGTAAAATAGTGAGATCTTGAAAGAGTCGATAAAATAATGAGATCTTGAAAGAGTCAATAAAATAATAAGATCTTGAAAGAGTTGGTAAAAATAATGAGACCTTGAAAGAGTTGGTAAAAATAATGAGACCTTGAAAGAGTCGGTAAGATAATGAGACCTTGAAAGAGTCGGTAAAATTATGAGACCTTGAAAGAGTCGGTAAAATAGTGAGACTTTGAAAGAGTCAGTAAAATAGTGAGACAGTAAAAGAGTCGGTAAATACAAAACAGGTTTTCAAATGATTTTCAAATAAATAATAATTGAGTGTATGTTCAACACAGTACTTTTCATCTTCTATTCAGTAAATACTCTTATATTATGTCAGACTTAGTGATCTAGCTTGGTCTGGCAATCAGTCTAGGAGAAAGACACTGATGCCAAGCTGTACTGTTCCTTGTCCTTCCCCTTGATAAAATCAGTGATATGGAATGGGGATGTTTGCCGCATAAGCAATTGCTAGTCTGTAATACAAGTTTGTCTGGTTCATTTGCAAACCCAGACACAGATCCATTGTCTCATGAGATTAATAGATGCTGGCACTCTTATCATTTATGCTACAGAGAGATGCTCATCAAATAATCTTGGACTAGTGATTTTTACTTTTTTATTTGTCAGCTTATGCCTGTTCATATATATATGAGGAGTAAAGGATTGGGTAAATCCAACAAAATATGGTTGAAAATAGAGGAAAAATGTGGATAAAACAACACAACTAAATTCAAATGATATTTCGCCTCGGTCTTTTGCAAAGCTTTTTCAAATTTATTCAAAATGTCTACTTTTATGCTGAAAAGGTCATTTTTCTGCCCACCCCCAAAATTGCCTTTTCAGCATAAAATTAGACTATGAAATCCATTTTGAATAAATTTGAAAAAGCTTTGCAAACAAGCCGAGGCGAAATATCATTTGAATTTAGTTGTTGTGTTCTATCCACATTTTTCCTCTATTGTCAACATATATATATATATATTATATATATTATATATATATATATATATATCGCAGTTACCATTAAATCCACCCAGCAAATAAGTATACAATTTTATTTACTTTGGATTTTTTCACTAAAAACGAT
>CM042142.1:74406907-74424407 GCA_023376005.1 Doryteuthis pealeii
AATGCGAATTTTAGTGTGAGATAGATAGATAGATAGATAGTTAAAAGTTAAGAATAATAAACACATTCTAGTTTAGTTTATTATATGTCACTAGACTAGAAATATCAAGTACCTAACACTATATAACTCTTTTTAGACTTTTGCTTACATCTTTATAAGTAAAGTAAAGTCTTCAGGGTGGCCTAAAGTCGGTATCAGCTAAACGGCGAGTGAGTCTATCCCCTTTTCACTAGCACTAGACCAAGGAAATTGTTTTGCATCCGAGGCGGAGCAAACACCTACCATCAGCTCCTTACTTTACCACACAGATCCCTGTGCTACTCATACACTGAGTTGCCAAGGGCCAGTATTGAACCAGGAACCTTGTGGTTCCTAGTCGGACACTCTAACGATTGAGCTAAACCGACCCTACATCTTTATAAAGTAAAAGTCGACGGGGCGGTCTAAAGTCGGTATCAGCCAGTCAGCGAAGGAGTCTATCCCCTTTTCAATAGCGCTAGACCAAGGAGATTGTTTTTAGCGTCTGAGGTGGAGCGCCACACCTTCCATCAGCTCCTTACATTACCGCACAGATCCCTGTGCTACTCATACGCTGAGTTGGCGGGGACCGGTATCGAACTAGGAACCTTGTAGTTTCTAGCCGAACGCTCTACCGACTGAGCTAACCCGGCCCCTCATCTTTATAAGTCTTCAAATCTTGATTTATTTTCTCACTGCTATTCATTCAAATTCTATCACTTCAAAAAAAAAAAAAAAATGAAGCTCAGAAAAGTTTAAAACTAAATATTACACAAACATAATACATAACATGGAATAAACTGCCTGCATCTGTTGTAGGCTGCCGGAGCACTGAATCTTTCAAAGCCTCCATGCTTCCTGTAGTCCGCCAACACTATACCTGATGCCACTCTCCACATACATATGCACACACATACATGCATATTACTACTGTGAACTGTTTCATGTTCCTGACACAACATTATTCTGTGTACTTGACATGAGACTTTGATGAGTTGTGGTGCACCTGAGCACTGTACACAATAAATTTCATCATTATAAACATTTACTTAGGCCAATCTTTAGTGAAAATATAACCTTTTTTACAATCCCTATTTATTCACTTATTCTGAATTTTTAACACATCAACTAATATCTTCTACGAAATGGTCATTTCTGTTTTTCTGTGCCTCTTTAGTGGTAGTAGGACCTGTGGATATACCACAGTAGGATAATCAAATAATTACGTTTGACATGTTTACTTAAGAGCTATTGCCAAATAGTTCAATATGTAAAAAGTATGATAATCTTGATGTAACTCTCTCTCTCATTCTTTTTTTTTCTTCTTTTTTTTCCTTTTTTTCCTCTTTTGATTTTATTCAATTGAGACAGATTAGCGTTATTGCTTCCACTACTCTCACCTTCTCTGTCTATCCTTCCTCTACTCTCTTTCTTTCTTTCTTATTATATTTTTCTGTGTAGCACGTCCTTTTTCATCCCTTTCTTTCTTTTATAATAAAAGCGGGATGTTCCATTATTCAGCAGACACTCATAAGGAATAAGAATTTGGTGGATAAGCAACACCAGATAATCAGGATTTACATTTTTGCATTTCATCTTGGAAGATTTGAATGGTCTCATTTTTAACCAGAGGGTGTTGCAAGATGATAATGGTTGGAAGATTAAAGAACACAAGTATTAATATATAGATAGTAAATTTCTTTACTTTTGGAGAATAAAATAGTTTACTTACATAGTAATATTAGGGCTGGTTTAGCTCAGTTGGTAGAGCGTCCACCTAGGAGCCACAAAGTTCCAGGTTCGATACCGGCCCTTGCCAATTCAGCATATGAGTAGCACAGAGATCTGTGTGGTAAAGTGAGGAATTGATGGTAGGTGTGGCGCAAACCTTGATGCTAAAACAATCTCCTTGGTCTAGCACTAGTGAATAGGGAATAGACTCCCTCGCTGTCTGGCTGATACCGACTTTAGGCCACCTTGACGACTTTTACTTTACTTTACTTATATTCATTAGTTCTAAAAAGTATTTTTTCTTTTCATATGGACACTAACCATAACCAATGTGATATGTAAAACATGTAGTTTTATATCAAAGTAGATATTTGGAGTTAGAGGTTAGATATCTGGATTTCAATCTTGATTTTCTTTTTTTGGAAAAAAAAATTAATTTATTTGGTAATGGCAACGGTAATTTTTGTTTTTCTGTGAATCTTTAGTGGTAATAATTAGAATTGTAAACTTCTTTACTTTTGGAGAACAAAATGATTTACATACATAGTGATATATTCATTAGTTCTAAAAAGTATTTTTCTTTACATCTGGACATTTACCATAAACCACCCACCCACCCATGTGATATGTAAAAAAAAAACATACTTTTATATTAGAGTGGAGTTAGGGGATTAGATATCTGGACTTGTATCTTGATTTTCTTTTTTTGGAAAAAAAAAATTAGTTTATTTGTTTAGGTGATGCTGACTTGAGCAACAGCCATTTTGTTGTAAATGTGAATTTTGAGTTGCAGACAACACACATTGTTTGAGGTGTATCACTGGTTTGTGACTGAAGTGTTAACATAATTCACAAACCACTCGCTCACTCACTCACCCTCTGTTACTATCTTTCCACTTCGTGCACACTCTTTCATCAGACAACAAAACTCACACATAGGAGTTCAGAGTGAACTAGCAATATATTTGCCTCCAAATGACCTGGTTATGGAACGTCTTGCTGCAGTAGCCAATCAGCATGAAGCTGCCATAGCAACTGGCCTGATTGAGTGACAGCTGAGACCACTAAGCTCCTCCCACTGCTGAGTGAGTAATAGCTCCTGCCTGGTAGTAGCTGATTTTAAAGCATGTGAGAGAGAGCTTGCATTATATGTTGAGTACTGTATGTAGTTGATGGAACTACAATGACTCCATGCTGGAGGTCTCAAAGTGAAGCAAGCCTCCATATTATGTGAAGCAGGTAGAGTATATATGTTCAACCCTGACACTTAATAGAAATATCAATGCTTTATTTATTATGTCATCAATTGTTTCAAGGTTAAAAATGTATTGATTATTTTAAAAAAAAAAATATTTCTCTATGAAAATGTGAATTTTGAGGATAGGGTTTGAGTAAAAATAGCAAAGACAAAAGGTCAAAAAGGACATTTTCTTTGAAAAGTTGTCATTTAATACAATGTGAAATACTGTTTAATAAACAACTTAATCATATCCAAACAAGATATTAAGAATTACTGGTTTGGTTACATCAAGTAAGATATTAGATTTAACCAGTGTCTTTGCATTAAATAATTCATTACTAAAACTCAAAAACTTGGTTCAAATTTGATTTTGTGTCAAGATCAAATTTTAATACTCTATTACAACTCAAATTTTAATCTTTTATTTGTACATTTTGGTTTGACTAACTTGAAACGCTGAAAATTTAGTAAATTAAAATAACTCTCAGTTTATATATATATATATATATATATATATATATATATAATAATGAAATTTATTGTGTACAGTGCTCAGGTGCACCACAACTCATCAAAGTCTCATGTCAAGTACACAGAATAATGTTGTGTCAGGAACATGAACAGTTCACAGTAGTAATATGCATGTATGTGTGTGCATGTGTATGTGGAGAGTGGCATATATATATATATATATATATATATATATATATATATATATATATATATGTATATATATATATATATGTATATATATATATATATATATATATATATATATATATATATATATGTATATATGTATATATGTATATATATATATATGTATATATATATATGTATATATATATATATATATATGTATATATATATGTATATATATATATATATATATATATATATATATATGTATATATATATATATATATATATATATATATATATATATATATATAAACAGACAGTTATTTAATTTACTTCTCCTGAGGAAAGAACACCGAAACCATGGTAGAGAGAAAAACCTTTTTTCTACAACTATAAATGCTCTGTATTTTATGAAATATAATGAGCCCTTTTGGATTAACTACTAATGCTACTACGATGAAAACATGGTAGCAACTTTTGAACAGACTTGGTCTGAAGATCACATAGGCAAGAAAATGTCAGTAACCAGGTTTGCCTAACTTGAAACACTGAAATTTTTGTAAATTAGATAACTAATCCCCTTAATATACCAATTATTTCCCTTTTCTCTGATATATATATATATATGTAAATAAATGGAAATTAATCCGACAGAATGAATTTAACATTTTGAAAAAACAATTAGTAATTATTATCTGCTGACAGAATCTGTTTCGACGCCTTAGTAGAAGGGTCATCATCAACGAGCAAAAAATATATGAATAATATATTTTTTGCTCGTTGATGATGACCCTTCTACTAAGGCGTCGAAACAGATTCTGTCAGCAGATAATAATTACTAATTGTTTTTTCAAAATGTTAAATTCATATATATATATATATATATATATATATATATATATATAATTTTAAAAAATAACATACTTTATTGATCCGCAATTTTGAATAGTAAAACGAAAAGGGAGTGAAAGAAAAAAAAGGAGAAACTTAAGGGCCCTTTCGACTGGTGCTTTTTCAAAAGTAACAACCGGTAGATCATTTAAAAGTCACACTGTATATGAATTGGGTAAAAGAGGGAGATTAAACCATACAATAATATATTATATATATATATATATATATATATATATATAGATAGATAGATAGATAGATAGATAGATAGAGATATTTATAAAGATTATCTTTAGTTCATTTTGTGTTGTTAACTAAAAAGTTTAGATTAATAAATATTAACATACACTCCTTAAGTGTAATTTATTATTTGTCAGTAATGTAGAAACTCTGTACCTAACTCTTTATAAGGGTGTCCCATCATGGTGTAATGGTTAGCAAGCTAGTCTCGCAGATCCATCACTACTGAATAACGAGTTTGATCCTCAGTGGATGCCCCATACTTACCTGACTGTGTGTCACACTCTACCCATCGCAAACAGGTTGGCTAAATACCTACACTAATTATGGCCTAATACATACTTATATATATATATATATATATATATATATATATATATATAAAGGTTTAGATCCAATCTATGCCTTTGTGCATCCCATCATGGTGTAATGGTTAGCAAGCTAGTATTGCAGATCTATTATTACAGAATAGTGGGTTTGATCCTCACTGGATGCCCCATCCTACACGTGGCGAATGGGTTGGGTAAATAGTGTCTGATCATGGTGTAATTGTTAGCAAGCTAATCTCACAGAATCGTTGCTACTGAATAGTGAGTTCAATCCTCACTTAATGCCACATACTTAACTAACCTTCTGTCACACCCTACCCATGGTGAACAGGTTGGGTAAAAAGTGTGTCCAATCATGGTGTAATGGTTAGCAAGTTAGTCTCACAGATCCATTTCTACTGAATAGTGAGTTCGATTCTTAAAGGATTTTGCATACTTGCCTGACCTTGGGTTACACCCTACCTGTGGCGAATGGGTCGGGTAAATACCTACCTAATTCTTTATGACTTTTTTCACCAGACAATATTACTGACCTATTTCAGATCTGTTTTATAAACAACTTTGTCATTGTTTTATAAGAATGATTTCTATTTAAGACAAGAATTTCAATGATTTCATGATAAATTCTTTTCAAAATATATTAATACAAATTTATATTACTAAAAAAATGGAGAGATAAACAAAGAAAGGAATCATTATGTTATCCTACAGTCATCAATTAATTAAAAAAATAATCTTATTTTCATCCAAAAGGCTCCCTCTCTCTCTCTCTCTCTCTCTCTCTCTATATATATATATATATATATATATATATATATACTGTTGTGATGTTAATCCAACAGTAAAAAAGAAGTCAAGTCGAGGTAGGGTAAAATAAGACAAGTGTATTTACAATAATGGTACAGGAACGGCTAGCTTGCCGTTAACGGTAACAGTACAACCTTTTCACTCGGTGTCTCACTATTTATAGTGAGAACCGGTGTATATTCTCCACTGTAGGAACGGCCGGTACAACATATACCAACACCTCCACACGAGCAGGATGTGACACAAGGTCAATTTCTTAAGCGGAGTTCAACAGGTTTGGATTCAGAGTTTTCCTTCTCCTAGACCGGTTGCCTAACCAAGGTTAAAGAGCCCAGTTTGCCCTACTATTTATCCATAGCTGGAGGGAGAGTAGGATTCATACCTTTCCCAAGGGTATTAGCGCTAAGTGAAATGCAATTACCACATCCAGGATTTGAACTCTGGGCGACAAGTCCATTTCCCATGACTTTAACTATTACACCACGCACTTCCATATATATATATATATATATATATATATATATATATATATTCATTTACACCGCCAAAATCTGGTTGTTTGTTAACAGATGATTTTTAGAGTTTTTTTTTAAATTATAAAACTAACCCCTAACCCTAACCCACAACCGTATTTTGGCAGTGTAAATGAAAAAAATGTCCTTATGAAACGAGATCGCAAAAGGGATGCCTAAAAGTCATATGGTCCATATATATATATATATATATATATATATATATATATATATATATATATATATATATATATATATATTAGAAACGAAGGAAAAACTCAACACCGTAATTCCATAATAAATTTATTTCGACCAAAATTGGGGCCTTTATAAATCTAAGTTGATTTAATATAGCTCCCCCAAAATTTTGTCTAATGAGATGGTAGATCAAGATAATTTGAATTGCATAACTGAAAAATTTACTTCACAAAAAAAATTTTAAAAAATTTTTACATTGTAAGACTGTCACCATAGCGACAGGAAATCAAATGAGAAAAAGGGATACACTTTAAGGTCTGGTTTCTTAGGTGGATGGTAGTCAGACAAAATTAAACTCTGAATTAAACTATTGAATGAGTCTGAAAAAGTATAGAGTAAGGATAAACCAAAAAAAATAATACATAAAAAATAAAATATAAAAATATATAAAGAAATATATAAAGAAAATTATATATATATAAAAAATACATAAGGAATATATATAAAAACAAAAATATGAATATAAAAAAAATATATATATATATATATAAAAAATATATATATATATTTAAGATTTAGGATTATTACATTTACATATGTTTATTGTGAACTAAAATGACATCCCTTTGATATTTAAATAATTTCCTTTTACATTTTACAGATATCAAATTTCAGTCTTTTTTTTTTTTTTCAGATTCAACCAAATGAGAAATATTTATCTAATGAGAATTGTTTGCAAGTGCTAAAGGTAATTTTGCAGTTTATAATGGGATATGAAATTATTTAGTATATGAAATAATCTTATTTTAACAGGATATACTTTTAAGAATGAATTGCTATATAAAAATGTTAAGTATTTATATTTTTAAGACAAATATTGTTTAACATAAATTGTTAGAATTATCAAGAACAGAGGTGGGAGACAGATAGACCCGTTGGCATGGACCTATGATTTTGAGCAGGCTTACTCCCCTTGGTAGAGGCAGAGGGGATTGTTTTGTAAAGAATATTTATATAGTAAAGAGAGTCAACATTTTGCATCTCTCCCTCTCTCTCTCCTCTCTCTCTCTCTCTCTCTCTCTCTCTCTCTATATATATATATATATATATATATATATATATATGTATGTATGTATGTATATATGTATATATATTTAAGTTGAAAATGGAAATGAATCCGACAATATGTTGAAAGGAAACATAAAGGAAAGAAAATGTTGAATGGATAAAAATGATTTAATGAGTTACCAACACGTGTTTTGGTCGGGAGTTTGTTCATGTACACATTGTATTCTATTTATTATTTAGATATAAAATAGAATAATAATAATAGAAAATTATAAATATACAATAGAATAATAATAATAAAAAATTATAAAAAATATTTAAGTATACAAAGAAAAACGGCCTTCTTCAGGGTAAAATGTTTGATATTTGAAGTTAAAACGGTCAAAATACAGAGAATTTTAAAGTATTCAAAAAAAAAGAATTTAAAAAAATTTTTTTGAGACGCTTACAGTTGGAGGAATAGAGTGATGTTTGATAACAGTTAGAGAAAAAAGAATATTCGGTGAGGAGTGACATTTGAAAAAAGGGGAATTTTTAATTTCATAAGTAATATAATTAACTTGTGCAAAGAAAAGTTTAGATTCTGTTAATATATGATTAAAATTTGTTTTTTTAAATTAGTGAATATGTATTTATATTGGTAATTTATTTATTTGTTTGTTTTTAATATGATATTAGTGATCATTGTTAAATTTTGTGTCATAATAAAATAAAATAAGATAAAGTATGTTAGTATTTTTCATTAGGGGCTGGAAAATATAAAGAACTTGTTGTCACATGTTTTTCACTGGGTCGGTACCTCAAATAATTTTTGAAAAAATCTTTTTTGAACACTTCAAAATTCTCTGTATTTTGACCATTTTAACTTCAAATATCAAACATTTTACCCTGAAGAAGGCCATTTTTCTTTGTCTACTTAAATAAAAAGCTACAAAAGCTCAGTTAATTGACAGAATTAAGGTAGTTTTTGAGACCCATCCCAGGGAAACTGTAACATCAGCTTGCTCCAAGGAGCAGGATTGAGGCTGTGATCAACACTAATAGTGGTTATTTTGAGTGAAACTTGTTGGCAGTAGTGTAATTTCCGTGCCTGTTGAATTTCTTTACAATCCATTAAATTTTGTAGTTAACAAGCACTTTTTCTTTTTCCTTATGAAACTGCCAAATTTATCCCCATCTATGGGTTAAATAGAAAACTTGGGTTTATAAACAAAATTGTATTATCCATTAAAAAAGAAATTATTTCAAAACTTTGTCGGCATTAAACATTTTTGAATACCAAATTACCAATAGAAGCATTCGGCATAAAATAACCCAAGGGGTTGACATGCCGTAAAACACAACCAACCAACCAAATTTATCCTGAACACCCTGTATATATACAACTTTCATAGATTCCCAAGATGTATAAATAAAAAAATTAAACAATCCAAATGAATTTCACCAAAAGATTGTTTCCACTAAACAGACTTGTCATCTTTGACTGTACATCTTTCTGAAAATAATTGAGAACATTAATTAATTAAAAAATAAATAACATATGAAAAATATTCCTGTTTGTCTGATCACTTTTTGTTCATATCATATACATATAATACAGACACACACACAGACACACAGACACCCACACACATGTATATATTGCTCTATCACAGATATTGAGCACTCTCCTAATACTGTATATATTAGCTTACTACTGTCTCCTCAAGTAAGATAGTGTTAACCATACACTATGGTAATATATATATATATATATATATATATATATATATAACATATATCTGGTGGCCTTTCCATACAAACAGATGTGTGTATATATCAGTTAAAATCCTCCTCCCATTCTGTAGGTGAGGATGGCTGAGTGGTTAAGCAGCCTGACTGATGATGAATCGGGTTTCCATCCTGGCTGGAGGTAGCCAACAAATGTCTAACCACACTGAAGAGACGGGATATGTCGAAACGCAGCGTCTGTGGATGACTATTATATATACTAACAAATATATGCCTCCGGGTGCAGTATTTAAGTTTTAATGTAATGAAATATCGTATTAAATTAGAAAGTCTAATAAGAAGGCAGATAAAAAGATATGTAACAGAGTGGGGGTATAATAGAAAATAGAAATGAAACTTACTCTTCCATCACTCCCGTCTTTGATTGCTGAATTTTACTTATTTAACTATTTAGTTAAATTAGGAAATAAAGAATAAAATGACAGTTATTTTTTCTTGTTAATTGATTTCATTTAAGATTCATTGAAGAGATTTTTGGTTATATTCATTAAAATAAAACCAAACAATTAGAAATCAATAAAACTAAGCACACATTCAATAAAATCACATTTTTAATATCAATATGCAAATTAGCCTTCCCATTCACACTGCAAACCACTATTTTTTGTATATATAAATACAATTGCATGTTATTTGTATGTAGATATGGACAACACTAATAAAAAGGTGAAGCAATTTTATTAATAATTCAGGTTTAAATATAAATAAAATCATGGAGAATGTGATGTAAATAACTATGTTAATTGTGACTCAATTAGTAATATAGTTTCGGTTACAGACAGAAAAACACACAATCTCCATTATAATAAGAATATATATATATGATATTACTTCAAAAGTCAAAGTATTTGAATCATACATACAGTGGTTCATACAAGATGTACCCTTAAGAATAAGAAGGTAGAATTTACCTGCACATAAATTTTATGCTACAATATTAGTCTTGTGACAATGCTGTACCCCTTGAGGCAACCGTATTTAACAGTCGAAATGATTGCATCATGTACAAGCCTCATTTGGGTGTCGGCAATGTCATTTTACAAGGATGAACATATTTCACATGTAAATCGTGCAAACATCTTAGAGATGAATTATAATATGGAATTTCCTCAGTCTAAACTTCCAGCAAGTCAACCACATTGCATTTAATCGCTGAATTTGCAGAAAATGGATACTATATAAGTGTATTGGTGCAGTAATTATTGTGGACCATGTAACCAATAAGCACCCCAAATCATCAACTTAATGAAAGGTTCATATTTTAACTCATCACCAGTAAGTTTCGCTTTCAAATATTTGAAAATAAACGAACAGACGGTTTTTGCAATTATATTGTATCTGACAAAAACAAATTTTACAAATTGTGTGATACTATTTCCGAACGACATCCTTTTATTTAAATAAACATAAAAATATTTTGTAAATAAAAACTGTATTTTTATTTAAATAAACATAATTGCATTTCTCTTCTATTTTAGTATAAAAACGTCTTTTTTTAAATTTTTGTAAGTGATGAAAAATATTCATAAATTTCTGATTAAAAAGTATTTATTAAAAAAAAAGATTTTGCTATTGAATTTTAATTTGATTACGTGTACCAAGCATCTATTTATTTAATTTATTGTGAGTTCAACATCTCCATAAACTTCTGATTAAAATCATTTGTTTACAAAAATTTGGAAGCAGAAGTTACCAGTGACGAGTTAAAATATGAACCTTTCATCAAGTTGATGATTTGGGGTGCTTATTGGTTACTTGGTCCATTATTGTTCAGTGATGAATTCACATTGTGAGTTGGATGATGCATTATAGACATATAGAATCAAATGAAAAAGAAATAAATTAAAGGCAGATATGCACTTAAAAATGTTTATATATAAATATATATATGAGAAGTAAACAAACAAACAATGTGTTTTGATATGGCTTTTTTAGCCGACAATTTTTGGGAGAATATGTGCTTAATTGAAGTCGTACCTAATTTTGAAAATTAATTAATTAATAATTAATGAATTAGGTGGGCATACCTATTCAAATGTAAGGCTAAACAAATTGAGAAAAAAAGATTGATTGTTCTCGATTTGTTTAGCCTTACATTTGAATAGTATGCCCGCCTAATTCATTAATTATTAATTAATTAATTTTCAAAATTAGGTACGACTTCAATTAAGCACAATATATATATATATATATGTTATTCCTATAAGTTTAGCAAAACAAAGGGAACCACTCTGACTGATAAATTATTTATCTATTTTCCCATTAAACTAACTCAAAAACCCTAATCCTAACCCTAAACCCTAACCCTAACCCTAAACCTGTCTTCTTTTTTCCTAGTAGATCAATAAATAAATAATTTAACAGTCAAGAGTGGTTCCCCTTTGTTTATGTTAGACTTATAGGAAATAACCTATATATATATATATATATATATATATATATATATATGAGAAGTGAATACACAAGCGATGTGTTTATGATATGCCTTTTTTTAGCCGACAAGCAGAGATTGATTTTTCTCGATTTGTTTAGCCTTACATTTAAATAGGTATGCCCGCCTAATTAATTAATTATTAATTAATTAACTTTCAAAAATTAGCTGCGACTTCAATTAAGCACATATACTCCCAAATATATATATATATATGATGATTATAAAGTAACTTGTTTCCTTATTTTAAAAATCCTAAAATTTATTTCTGAATAATTTTTTTACAAAAAATTAATATGAAAAAAGACATATATAACATAGAGTTTTATTTAAAATACTATATGGGCACCAGCGTTTGCCTCCAACCTCTCAAGCCTCAGAATTAAATTAGAGTTAAATGTCTAGACATCTTTATAGGGCTTTGAATTATGAAACAAAATAATAAATCTGAAAAGAAAAACAACACAGTTTTAATTGCCATATAAGGTACGTAGATATATGATATGATATGTAGAGCTGGTTTAGAAAATTGATATTGTCAGAGTAAGCCTACTTGAGTTTCACCATTAGAATCGTCAGGGCTTTTCTGCAAAGAATTATTTAGAGAGAAGAGAGAAGAGAGAGAGAGAGAGAGAGAGAGAGAGAGAGAGAGAGAGAGAGAGAGGGGGTATTAATTTTTATATATAAAAATCTGTAAATGTACTGATATCAATTCTAGAATTTGATTTGGTTAGAATTATAGTTAGAATTTATATTTTATATTTATAAGTTGTATCTGAATTTTGGACAACTATTTTATGCTTTATGGTTGTAATTAGGTTTATTTATTATAATCATAAAATAGGTAACCATTAAAAGGTTTAGATATTAATTGTTTTAAAGTTTAACAAATTTTAAAAAAAATCTAAACTTCAGTCAGGTCGAATCAGATTTAGCCTGGGGCTATTCTTAGTCCTTTGCTAAACATTTAGTTAAAAGTCTATACCTCTAAGTATTGATATATTTGAAAATAAATAAGTTCAGTCTCAAAAGGGTGACCCTCCCGGCAGTACCTTCTCCCATTGACTAAAAGGGCTAAAAAGGTTTGCCTGATACCTGAAGCACCCCAATAAGTAGAAAGCTAACAGGCTAAGAAGAATTTTTGTAACTGCCTGCTCCTGATGTTCACTTCATGGAGGCTCTTGTGTTAAACCAACTTTATGTCACACTGCCGGAAGTAGGGGTGGGAGTAAATTCCTAGTACATTTAACTACATCTAAAATTTAAAATATTCAACAGGTATGAAGTTCAGATTTTAAAAAATTT
Source organism: Doryteuthis pealeii (assembly GCA_023376005.1). Classification (NCBI taxonomy): domain Eukaryota; kingdom Metazoa; phylum Mollusca; class Cephalopoda; order Myopsida; family Loliginidae; genus Doryteuthis; species Doryteuthis pealeii. The sequence continues at coordinate 74,420,111 of CM042142.1, forward strand.
TTGAACCGGAAATGATATTTGTAGAAAGAATTTTTTATTTTATTTATTTTTTTTATTTCAGTGAATTTGGTTAGTTTTTTTTTTAAATTCTTTATAATTTCAAGTAGGTCCCTTTTTTAAAAAATTCTATAATTTATTAATTTATTCAATATTTTTTATGTTGGTTCAGTTAATTATTACTCAAAGATTTATACTAATTTTTTCTCTTACTCAGCTAGGCTGAAGGAAGCTCATCTGATGAGTGGAACTCTTTTGAAATAAAAACCAAAAAAATACCTCTTTTTCACATATGAATGTGATGACTTTGCAGAATCAGATTCCCAGTGATAAACAATTTTAAAAAATGGAATTAAAACAGTGAAAAAGAATATCATAAGGTAAAGAATATATAGATATATATTTTTTTTAGTCTGAAAGTGTAATTATTCTGAAATGATACACATATTTTACTATTCTCTTATCTTATAATGAGAACTACCAACAGAAATGATGATTATTATTAACCATCATATTTTGAGTTCAATTTTTGATTTATTAAAATAAAAGTAAATAAGATAGGAATATTATATTTTTTTGTATTTAATTTCTTTTAGTGAAGTAATTTAATTTTAATTAAATCTGGATGAGAATATGAAAGAATTATATTTATGATAACTGCATATTTAGTAGTTTAATTTGAAGATCATTTATAGTTTCTGGAATATAAGATAATTTTTTTTCATTTAGAATGGTACAAATCAAAATTAATTTTACAAATTTTTAATGATTCAAAATACACAACAGCCAAAAAAATGTTTTTCAAGTGATTTGATTTTTTACAAGATAAGAAAATCTAAATTTTATTTATTTATTTATTTTTTGTCAAATCAGAAAGTATCATACTAAATGCCAACTCGGCAAATGAGTAGCACAGATTGGGTAATCTGATCTGTGCAGTAAAGTGGGAAGCTGACGGTAGGTGTGGCGCTCCACCTCAGCAAAAACAATCTCCTTGGTCTAGCATGAGCAAAAATTGGATAGACTCCTTTGCTGTCTGGCTGATACTGTTGATAGACCATTCCATCAAAACTTGTACTTTATTTTTTTACTTATATTTTCAAGTTTATTCATTAAATCCACCTCACCTCTAACAGCAGGTTTTCATATAATTCTAAGTAAAATACGCAACCATCAAAAAATGTTTTTCGAGTGATTTAGTTTTTTACAAGATGAGAAAATCTAGATTTTATTTATTTATTTATTTTTTTGTCAAATCAGAAAGTATCATACTAAATGCAATCTTTTTTCCTGTTTATAATTTATCATTAGTGACCCAAAGATGAGTAAGTAAGTAAGTAAGTAAAACACTGAGGGAGAACATTTTTACTTAGTGAACATAATATTTGATGAAATATTTTTACTTACTAATATGAAATATTTTTACTTACTAATATTTGATGAAACATTTTTACTTAGTGAACATAATATTTGATGAAATACAAACCAGGAAATATTGTACTTACAGGAGTTAATTTAGTATTTACAGTAGACTTAGTTGAACATTTATACATATGAGGATACAAAGATTGTCAGAAGGAATTTTAAATGGTGAAGGTGTTGAAGGAGCTGAGTAAATATATTGTTAGGTAGTTGTCTCTGATATTTTTTGAACTTCGGTTAAGCCTATCTTTCTAACCATAGCATTGTCAAAGCAATACAGTCCTATCTGTCTAACATTGATGAAGCCTAATTATGTGTCTATATCAATACTTGGGGAAATATTTAGATAACTAATACTTTAACATTACTAATACTTTTTTTTACGTAATATTTCAACTCTTTACCCTATTGAAAATTTGATCTATATATTAATACTTGAGTTCCTATTTTGTACGACCGTTATCATTTTGCAACACCCTCTGGTTAAAAATGAGACCGTCCAAATCATCCAAGATAAAATGCAATAATGTAAATCCTGATTATCTGGTGTTGCTCAACCAGTGAATTCTTATTTCTTATGAGTGTTGTCACCTCAGCTAAGTAATGGACCATTCTGTTTTTATTATAAAGAAAGAAAGAGAAGAAAAAGGACATGCTACATAGAAAATATATTATAAAAAGAAAGAAAGAGAGTGGGGTAGGTGTGCAGAAGTGATAATGCTAATTTGTTTCAATTGAACATAATGAAAAGATGAAAAGAAGGAATGAATGTAAAAAAAAAAAAAAGAGTGAGAGAGAGAGACTTATATCAAAATTATCATATGTTTTACACATTGAACTATTTAGCAATAGCTCTTAAGTAAACATATCAAATGTTTTAATAATTGAATTATCATACTGTGGTATATTCACAGGTCCTGCTAGTCAAGTATCATTGCATAAATATCAAGAAAGTAGTTTCTTAAACCTTTTGTTCAAAAATAAATAGCAACACTTGTAGAATATTAAATCAACTGGAGGAAACCATATATTTTCTTACCAAATTTCCAAATCTCACTCGTAGCTACTTAATGCATTCCATGAATATCTAATGAGCAAATTTTGCAATGAATTACTGTCCAGAAACTTTCTCATTAAATCTCGCCTGTCTCAGTAACGAATGTGGTTTGCTTGGAACTCCAAAAGTTGGCTCTATACTGTCAGTTTATTTAAAATATTCGGTGCTGTTATAGTATGTGGCTTACCTTTTTGATTCAGTTATAGTATGTGGCCTACCCCAGTTTGAATGTGTCCTACCTCAGCCAGAGTATATTTATATATATAAGTAGTAGGCAATTTATTGAAACTAATTATTTTTCACATATATTCAATTTCAAGAAAAGCAATTCAGTCATAAGCTGTATTTAGTGATTAAGAATAATTAAAAAATAATTTATTCATAATTTACATGAATCAGAGATCTATTTGATTCTAAAATATTCTAAAATTCTGAAATAAGGTTAGGGTTAGGAGTTAATATTATAACCTTATATATGCTTTTTATGGTAGGCCACATACTATAATAGAGACATGATTTCGTAGGCCACATACTATAATGGTACCAAATATTCTTTCAAAATAAAAATAAAAACAACCAGAACATTGTTAGTTTAGTTGTTTTATATTTTCAAATATAAAGAGGTCAGTTTAGCTCATTTGGTAGAGCACCCATCTAGGAATCGCAAGGGGTTCCTGGTTCAATAACATTCCCCGCCAACTCAGCACATGAGTAGCACAGATTGGGTAATCTGATCTGTGCAGTAAAGTGGGAAGCTGACGGTAGGTGCGGTGCTCCACCTCAGCAAAAACAATCTCCTTGGTCTACCATGAGCAAAAATTGGATAGACTCCTCCGCTATCTGACTGATACTGTCAATAGGCCCTTCCACCATACTTACTTGTGCTTTTTTTTTTTTACTTATATTTTCAAGTTTATTCATTAAATCCACCTCACCTCTAACAGCAGGTTTTCATATAATTCTAAGTAAAATACGCAACCATCAAAAAATGTTTTTTCGTAGAGCAGACTTGTTCCTTCAACCAACCCCAAAGAAAAAAGTTGCAGGGTGTTAAATCAGAGCTTCTGGCCGCCCACTCATGCGGACTACGTCTACCCATCTACCTCCCAGGAAAATGGTAATTCAGCTTTTCACGAACAACAATTGCAAAATGTGGAGGAGCACCATCTTGCATAAAAATCAAGTCTTCAATGTTCTCTTAAGTATAGACAACTGGCCAGATTTCAAAGAATTGAGAAAAATGTAACTGCATATAAAAAAAAAATTATAGTTTAAAATAGGGAGCTACTTTTCAATCTCCCTGTATCTAACAAACAAAATAAAATTATGAAAGTAAACTCGGTGGGGACACAGTCAAGTCCGATGTATATGTTCTCCCAACTGACAAAGTCCTCAGTCTGCAACAATCTCTCACAAAATTACGACTCTCTCCTTAACAGCAAAACTCCTACTATCGTTCTCCCACGGTCTGGGAGAACAGGCTCTTAAATATACATTTAATATGTACATCCAGGCTTCTTAATCTGGTCTGACATTGCCTGTTTTTAACTTCAATATTCACCAGCATTTTGAGTACACGTCAATACTGTTTACATCCAGGTTACTGCCAACAGTATTTCAGTGACGAGGAGGTAGCGAGTTCAAATATCCGTGGCCACTCGCCACACTCCTCCCCCTCACACAGGCCAAACATATCCGGACACGCTTTGTTTGTGGGGTTGGGAATCTGCTCATCCACAGTTCTGGCTTTCACTTTTGCTACACTGTATATTAAGGAACATACATTAAAGAATTAAGAAAAATGTAACTGCATATAAAAAA
>CM042142.1:74429407-74444407 GCA_023376005.1 Doryteuthis pealeii
TTTGTGGAGTTTCATAAATACCCTGTCATTCTGCAGTAGCGTTGCAACAAGACAGGATCGTACTAAGTTACGACTGCTTGTTGCCATGTCTTACCAATTCGACGGTAATTGGATCTTAGCTTGATTATTCTACATGATCCAGGGCAGTACTACCTCCTCCAGGCATTTGATGTAGGCCTCTGTGTTAACTCTGAGGCCATGTGAGAAGAGGAATGAAAGTATATTATTATCATTGCTAATGACTACCCCAAACACTGTTATGCTAACTGCACTCCCTAAAAAAGATGTATTCATTTTGAACTTGGAAATCAATTTCAACTGATTGTGGAATATAACATCCCAGAAATGGCCTCCACTTTCACCTTTGTAGAGTTCAAACCTTTTTAGGCATCGTTCCAAGATAGCTCATCATATATCCGGTTCCAATGCTCAAATCTCATGTTGAATATTAATTTTCACTTCCTGGAGTTTTTGGGTGTCTTTTTATAGAATATTTGCTTCTTGTACAGAATAGCCCACACCATGCAAATTTTAAAAAATGATTCTGTTCTAATGTACAAAAAGATTCTATAGAAATGTAATACTTAGATTCGCTATCCAGATAAGAGTAAATTTCATTTATTTATTACATTTTTTTTTACTAAATAGTTTGCTCCCAAAATATGTCTTCAACTAGCTGCAATTTGGCTATCAGACATATTTCTATACACTTTCTCTCCCAGCCACTAAGAAGGTGTGAGTACGTCAACTTCAAGTTATGCCTGATTTTTAATTTTGGGACTTAACTGTATCTGTTCAGTAAAAAAAAAAAACCGAATCAAATGGCTGAAACTCACTCTTATCTTGATGGTGAATATAAATATTATATTTCTATATAATTTTTTTTACATTAAAACAAATTTAACATACATTTTCATTCAGGAAAGATATCTATTTTTGTTGTATAACACTCTGAAATGTTATTGCTCTCAACTAGGGCTTATCTTAAGGGGAGGGCTTTATTTTGCAGGTAGGTATTATTTTCAGGGAGACACGATAGTACTACACACACACACACATGAACACAAATCTCTCTCTCTCTCTTTCTTTCTCTCTTCTCTTTTTCTTTCTCTCTTTTCTTTCTTTCTCTCTTCTCCCTCTCTTTCTTTCTCTCTCTCTCCTCTCTTTCTTTCTCTCTCTCTCCCTCTCTTCTCTCTCTCTCCCTCTCTTTCTTTTCTCTCTCTCTCCCTCTCTTTCTTTCTTTCTTTCTCTCTCTCTCTCTTTCTTTCTCTCTCTCTCTCTCTTTCTCTCTCTCTCCCTCTCTTTCTTTCTCTCTTTCTCTCTTCCTCTCTCTCTTTTCCTCTCATTCCCATAGGTTCAATATGTTGTTCATATGTTATTGATTGTTCATGCAAGTCTTCATAAAAAAAAAGACACCGGTGTAAGATTTCTAGAATAAAATATTTCTTGAAAGTAAAAGCTTGAAAAAAGCTTTTCTAGTTCTAAATATCATATAAAAAAAGAACATGTGTTCTTCTTTGTCTAAAATTGAAAGAGTTTTTTTTTTTTCAAGCTTTTACTTTGATCTTTCTGTATTCAGTACAAATGGGAATTGATTCAAGAGATATGCAATTTTTTAATATCTTCCATTTGGTTTTCTTCTTGAGAATGCATTTAAAAAAAAAAAAAAAAGAAGCTCTGCTTAACTTTTTCAGTAGTTCTCATATTTAGCATTGAAATGGAGGTGCGTAGTATAATGGTTAGAGTCGTAGGAAATGGACTCGTCGACCTGAGTTCAAATCCTGGATGAGACTGTTTGCATTTCACATAGCACTAATATCCTTGGGAAAGGTATGCATTCAACTACTCTCTCTCCAGCTATGGATAAATAATAGGACGGACTGGGCTGTTTAACCTTGGTTAGGCAACCAGTCTAAGAGAAGAAAACTCTGAATTCAAACCTGCTAAACTTTCTCTTGAACCTCTTTGCTTCATGGTGTTGTATCATGGTGACTTCATACATGAATAGTCCACTACGTAGAGCCTGTTGTGACCGTGGGCGGTCCTGAGCCAATTTTTCCCAGCTGGCTGAGTTGAATATGATAATACTAATGGCATAGATAATTTTCAACTTTAAAATTTATACAAGATATGTTATCTTATGTTATATGTGCATTTTGAGATGTGAATAATTTTGATTTAATTGGAATTTATACCTAAGTTGTATAGGAAACATAAATAAAAAAAAAAAAAAATTATTGTGATTCTTCTTCTGAGACATGTCGACTGATAGATGTGCAAAAAATAATGACATCATCTTTTGAATAGATCTAAAAATTTCTTTGATGCCTGTTTCATCACCTATCTGCTGTATCATCACTATACTCACTTACCCTACCATATTTTATATGATCAATCATCTATCTGAAATTGAGGAAGGATTTCTTGTTATCTAATATACGATGATGTTACTTTATTCGTAGATATCACGCAGTGAGACTCACATCTTGCTAGCTTGGCTTCTAACTTCTAACTGTAACTGAGTTGGGAAGGGGGCTTCTAACGGTCTATAGGTCAGAGTGAGGTCAAGCATTGTCAAATCAGCTGCACTAATATGATTTCTACACTATTGTCATAATCATTAATCTAATGATTATGTACTACACAATAAAGATGAGGACAATAGACCAAAAAATCAAAATTGTTTTCTTATGTGTTTTAATATTTTAGTGTTTCATGCAAAATTTTATAACTAAATAAATAAATAACCAAATTAATTAAAGGTAACTGTAATTGTTATGTGGAATGGAAACTCTGCAAATAAGGATGTAATTCATGAATAGACTCTCACGGTATAACTAATAAAGACAGCATCATCATGAATAAAAGTGTTAGGTCCCAGACCTAACAAAATTCTAGAGGTTCTCTCCTTGATCAGTAGGGGACAGTTGTCTCCCTTGAAGGTTGCATTGTGGAAACCCAGAAGTGGTTTTTCCACTATGGCACTTTTGGATTGTTTTTTGCACTGGCTGGACACACATACACACGTTTGAGCTAATTAAGTCACTGTTAGGGTAGAAGCATTGAGTTAGATAAAACCTTGTTAATTTCCAACAACCTGGTCTTGCATTTTCATACAGTGCTCTGTATTTTATTTGTATGTAAGAACATAACAAAAAGCTGCTAGATCGGTTGCTCCAGGGTCTTTGTACAGGTCTGCAGTTATTTCAGCTTGAATAAGTTACCATCAGTTCGATAATGGATGTAAATGCCATATCTGTCATGGAGATCTTCAGTGACCTGAAGAAAATTGTGAAAACAGTGGGAGGACACAGCACTGCTTAATGCCATAGTCAATTGGCAAAGATTCTGAGAATTTATTGTTTTGACTAACTTGACCATGCATATCTTCATAGAACTCAATGACTGTGTTCAAAAACTTTGGAGAACAGCCTTTGTTCCATTATTTGATAGTCCTTTTTCTGCTTAGTTTTTGAATGCTTTGGTGAGTGTATATATATATATATAAAAGGTCGTCGGGGTGTCCTAAATTTGGGATCAGCCAATCTGCGAGGGAGTCTATCGCTTTTTCAATAAATTAATTATATACAGAGCAATATTTAACTTTCAAATATTGCTCTGTATATAATTAATTTATTGATTATCATACATTGAGCTCTTTTTAGGGATTTATAAAAATCCTTGTATAAATATATATGTTTGATTCTACAAGAGCATACAGTATGGTTGTACAGTGAGATTTTGATGATCCGAAATAGAACATCCCTTACTTACTAGTCATTTGGATTACCTATATATATACATATATATATATATATATATATATATATATATGAAAAGAAAATATTTTAAAAATATAACAAACACAGGATGTTATGATCAGGAAACAATTTTTAGTGTCAATACTTAAACATTTCGGTATTGACACTAAAAAGTGTTTCCTGATCATTACATCCTGTGTTTGTTATATTTTTAAAATATTTTCTTCTCATATTGTCGGATTAATTTCCTCATCGTATTTCCATATATATATATATATATATATATTTTTAATAAATGAAGGAAAAAAAACTTTAAATTTGCTTCATGCAATAATTTATTTCAACTGCAAAATGCAACATCATCAGACAGAACAAAATCATGGTTGTTACACTGTCTTTTTTACTGTGAGTAATGGTGATGAAGGATTACTCCACATTCCCCAGAGCTCCAGAATTGGAACTTCACCATTAGATGTAGTTTAATGTCATACCCAAGACCTTCAACCTCTGTCTTCTAGCACCTATATGATAAAAAGGAAGCGCGTGGTGTAATAGTTAAAGTCATGGGAAATGGACTCGTCGACCCGAGTTCAAATCCTGGATGTGGTAATTGCATTTCACTTAGCGCTAATACCCTTAGGAAAGACATGAATCCTACTCTCCCTCCAGCTATGGATAAATAGTAGGGCAGACTGGGCTCTTTAACCTTGGTTAGGCAACCGGTCTAGGAGAAGGAAAACTCTGAATTCAGACCTGTTGAACTCCGCTTAAGAAACTGACCTTGTGTCACATCCTGCTCGTGCGAGGGGTTGGTAAATATATATATGATAAAAAGGGTTGGGGCTTGCCATAAATGGAATAGGGTTGGGACAATCATATAGGTGCTAGGTCTTGACGTGACCAGCTGGTTGATTGGAGGGGGCCTTTCTAACCACCCGTCTAGTCTAAGTAAAGGCCAAAGTGAAGTGTTGCATGTCATGGACTGCTCAGTCACTATCATTGGTTGATGGTTTTGGTTGACTTCTCTCCTGGTTCTCTAAACTTTAAAATTTTTTGAAAACAAAAGTTCTCAAATATTGAACTTATATTCCTTACATTTCCCAAAGGAGGCATTAGTGGTGTAATGGTTATTATCTTGGGAAATGGTTACTATTGAAATCAGTTAGTCTACTGTTGGTTTTAATAACAGCAGCTAAGTAAGTACCCCTCAAGCAGTGTCCAAGACACCTGGTATAAATAGGAATCAAGATTGATCCATCCATGAATCTGGGTGATTTGGGTGATTCCACTCCTTGAGTTCTGATTGGCTGCTTGACTGCTTGATTTGAATGACATTGTGGAGTCTTATATATACTTTGTCATTTTGCAGTGGACTTTGTAGCATTCGAGTTTGTATTTGAGTTACAATCGTTTGTTGCCTTGTCTTCCCAGTTCGACGGTAATTGGAACTTTAATTATTCTTCAGTTACAACAAAACATGTTCAAATCCTGGACATGGTTGTTAAGCCTGTTAAACCCTGCTTAAAGAATTGACCTTGTGTTGCATCCTGCTCATGAGGAGGGGTTGGGTAGATAAATATATATTCCTTACATCTTCAATTTAATTATTGCTCACTTTATTCAGTTATGAAATACTAAAGTCATATTTAAATAGTAAAGTCTACACAGTGGCATATTGTTGGTCTCAGCCAAACAGTGAGGGAGTCTATCCCCTTTTTTCTAGTGCTAGACCAGGGAGATTGTGCCACACCTACCATCAGCCCCTGAGTTGCTGAGGAACAGTATCAAACCTGGAACCTTACAATTCCTAGGTGAATGCTCTGCTGACTGAGCTAAACTGGTCCATTTCTTATTATAATGGAGATTCGGTTTCCGTCTGACTGTAACTGAAACTACATCACTGCTTATGTCACAATACCCTCAGGAATTGAGTAAGTTTATCAATGAGTATTTAATTTATAGTCAAAATCATTCATGCATAGAATAAATCTTATTTATTACTTAATTTATTAAAATCTGAGTTAGATTTGCCTCAAAATAGCCCATGTTATTTATACGTTTAAAATCTTGCAATATGTCTTGTATATCACTAAGAAATAAAGGTTTGCATAATATATCATGTGGTTAATTTGCATACTGGTTTTAACAAAACCGGGTTTAATAAATGATTAATTGGTGTTATTGATCTCTAGTATTATCTTTTTATTCTCCAATGTATTAAATTAATTCCTATGAATGATTTTATAAAGTAACCAACTGAAATATAATTAGAATAAGTGTAATCTTTTCATATGCATTCTTATTTAATTTTGTTAGTCTTTCTAATTCAATATATTTCATTACATTAAAACTTAAATACTTATGCCTGGAGGGCACATATTCTTGCTAGTTTAAATAATGTACTAAAAATCAATGGAATTAATCCTTCTCTTGTCACATTTTCCAATTTTGGGAACTCTCATTGCTGCATTTTCTGGTAAAAAAAAAGTTACTTTAAAATCTTTAAATCACTATAAAATGTTATGATAATCAATGTAAATTTTATGAACATTAAAAAAAAAAAAATAGTTGAATTTGATGTTAGAATAATTGGAAAGGTCTTTGCAAAATATTGACCTGTAATTGGAATATGGTATGATGTTTGCACACAGCATGAATGAATCACATTTATCTCTCTGAGAGGAAAGAAAGAAGGAAGCTTCTAGTTAGTCACCTCATGTGGTGTAATAGTTAGCAATCTGCATTAGCATACCTTTGTTAGTGAGTTTGATTCTCACCGGGTGCTCATATTTTCGGCTAAGTTTAGTAAATAACTAAATGCTCCTAGTATTATTCTGCTTTTAATAAACCTTCTTTTTTTTTTAAAACTACAAATTTATCACAAATAAAAATAGAGCTGGGTTTTTTTCATTTTAATGTTTCATTTATTATAATTTTATATGAATGAATGTATGTTATCTTCAAATAGTAAAAAAATGATTCTAACTTTGTTTTATTAAAACTAACAAGTATACGCATCCTCCAGGCATAAGTAAGTTTTAATGTAATGAAATATATTAAATTAGAAAGACTAATGAAATTAAATAAGAAAACATGAAAAGATTATACTTTTTTAAATTATAGTTAATTTGTTTCTATATAAAATCATTCATAGAATTGGTTTTAATATATTAGAGAATAAAACAATAATGTTAGAGATCAATAACACCAAGTAATTATTTATTAAACCCAGTTTTGTTAAAACCAGTATGCAAATTAACCACACCATATATTATGTAAACCTTATTTCTTAGTAATATATAAGACACCTTGCAAGATTTTAAATGCATTGATAACATGGGCTGTTTTGAGGCAAATCTAACTCAGATTTTCATAGAGACATTGTTAATAAATAAGATTTATTCTATGTATTAATGATTTTGATAGTAAATTGAATACGCATTGATAAACGTATGCAATTCCTGCATGTGCATATGTGTTTCTACTTATATGCACATGTATACAGTGTACGCATGCACACACATATATATATTCTGTATATATCTATAAATATACTGTATATAATATATATATTCATACATTTGCATAAACTACCTTTCTCTCGTATATATATATATATATATATATATATATATATATATATACACACATGCATATATATATGTATGCATACACATAGAATATATATGTATATACATATACACACACAGGAACCTTTAAGTGGATTAAATAATTCTAAATATAAGTATTCTTGAAGTTCATCCATATTTGATTGACAAATAAGAGCAGAATATTTTGTTGCTCTTTTTATATTTACCTGATCCTTTGAAAATTTGAAATGAATATGATCAGATTGCATTTTTAAAAGAGAAATTTGAAAAATGAAGAGAAAATAAAGGAATATAAAAAAAAATGTTAAAATGAATATACATTAGGGTTTTATTGCATTCCCATTGTAACCTAGGTCCATGATGATATTGATGCTTCTATTTAGAAAAGAGTGAAGGATTCTAATTAACATTTCAGAGCTAACAGCTGTCCATGATGATATTGATGCTTCTTTAGAAAAGAGTGAAGGATTCTAATTAACATTTCATAGCTAACAGCTGTCCATGATGATATTGATGCTTCTATTCAGAAAAGAGTGAAGGATTCTAATTAACATTTCATAGCTAACAGCTGTCCATGATGATATTGATGCTTCTATTTAGAAAAGAGTGAAGGATTCTAATTAACATTTCATAGCTAACAGCTGTCCATGATGATATTGATGCTTCTATTCAGAAAAGAGTGAAGGATTCTAATTAACATTTCATAGCTAACAGCTGTCCATGATGATATTGATGCTTCTATTTAGAAAAGAGTGAAGGATTCTAATTAACATTTCATAGCTAACAGCTGTCCATGATTGATGTTTTTATTTAGAAAAGAGTAGAAGATCATAATTAGCTTTTTATAGTTAACGGCAACTGTCCATGATGATATTGATGCTTCTATTTAGAAAGGATTAAAGAATCCTAATTAGCATTTTATAGTTATAGTTATTTCTCCGTTATATTAAAAAATGGGATGATTAAGTGATTATATTCACAACTAAAGATCTCCACAGAATTATCATTCATTTGTATATTTGACTGCAAATTGCTTTATTCTCTTAGAATATTTTAAGTGTATTAAAACAATGTTAATGCATGCATAGGAAAGACATGGTCCGCTATAGATAAATTATCAGTCATATGGAAATCCAAATTCACAGACAAGTTAAAGAGACAATTCTTCTAGGCCATTGTCGTGTCAGTACTGCTGTACGGCTACACCACCTGGACCTTAACGAAGCAACTCCCCATGATAAACAGCTGTACGGCCACCTGCCCCATATAACCCAAACCATCCGAGTATGACGGACAAGACATGGAGGACACAGCTGGAGAAGCAAGGATGAACTCATAAGTGACGTCCTCCTGTGGAAGCCAGCACATAGGCATGCCAGTGTGGGCCGACCAGCAAAGACGTACATTGACCAGCTCTGTGCGGATACAGGATGCTGCGTAGAGTAACTCCCGAGAATGATGAGTGATAGGGACGGATGGAGAGAGATTGTCATGGATATCCGTGCTAACAGTGCGACATGATGATGATGATGATTTTAATAAAGATGCTATGATTGTGTTATGTTTGCCTGTATTACAGTTACATACGACATGAGACTTTGATGAGTTGTGGTGCACCTGAGCACTGTACACAATAAATTTCATTATTATTATTACATCAAAATGAAGCTGATCCACTGTGGATCATGTAGAATAATCATACTTGTTCCAATTACTGTCGAATTGGTAAGACACGGCAGCAAGTAGTCGTAACTGAATATGAACCTTGCTGTAATACCACTGCAAAATGCCAGGTTATTTATGAAGCCACATAACATCATAGAAACCAAGCAGCCAATCAGGACTCAGGGAATGGAATCACTCAAATGCAAGAATAGGCTATTCTTGATTTCAATAAGTACCAACTGTCTTGGCACTGGTTCAGTTGTGCTTAGCTAGTTGCTGTTGTTCAAACCAACAGTACACGGACTCATTTCAACAGATCACATCCCTACTTCTCCACATAGTCACCGTTTCTCTCAATAGCAATGTTCCACCTTTGAATGAGAGCATGTATCTCTGCCCCATAAAATTCTGTTAACTGTCCTTTGAGCCACTTCTTCACTACGGATTTCACTTCCTCGTCACTGGAATAATGTTTGCTTCTCAAACCCTCTTTCATGGGCAAACATTGTGGCATTACTTTTTGACTAACACTCATACAAACATAATCAGAATTTTAGTATTATACATGGTATGATAAAATGTTTTTTCTTTCTTAATGACACGTGCATAGCTGAGCAACTCTTGCATCAGTTGTTAGCTTCTGAGACACTGCATCCTTTAAAACCTCCATACTTCCTGTGATTCGAAAACACTGTATCTGATATCCCTCCTCTATGATGGCAGCAAACTAGCGTTCAAGTATTGCCATTGCTTGATATAGTAACAATAATAATAATAATAAAAAAAAAAAAAATGTGACATCGATGTGAAGACCTGTCTTTGGACCGTGGGCAGTGGAGAAGAGCTGTGCAGGAGGGTACGGAAAAGTTTGAGACCGGCCGTATACAGCATGAGCAGTTGAAAAGAGATATTTGCAAGAATAAAAAAGTAGACAATCAAGGGCTTCAAATCGGTCTACTATGTGACCAGTGTGGAAGGCTATGTATGAGCAAAGCTGGCCTGATCAGTCACCAATCTGTGCATCGGCGGGATGGACTAATAAAATACCCTGTGCTCCCTGGAAATACCTGTAATGTGGGAAGGTGTGCAAGACTTTGGCAGGACTAAAGAGCCACTTTCATGCAGCTTATTGTTGAACTTTTTTGAAGCTCACCATTATATTGTTTGAACTGTTGACCCTCCTCTATATACATACACACATCATGACTATACATAGTTAATTCTCATGACATTTGTACATTATTTTATGTACTATAAAAATAAAAAGGCTGGGTTTGTTCTGTCGGTAGAGCGTTCGGCTAGAAACCACTAGTTCTATACCAGCCCTCGCCAACTCAGCGTATGATTAGCACAGGTATCTGTGGGGTAAAGTAAGGAGCTGATGGTAAGTGTGATGCTCTACCTCAGGTGCAAAAACCATCTCCTTGGTCTAGCACTAGTAAAAAAGGGATTGACTCCCTTGCTGATTGGCTGATACCGACTTTAGGCCACCCTGACGACTTATGTACTATACATGCACTTCTGATGAGTTGTAGTGCACCTGAGCACTGTATAATTTCATTATTTTTTATTATTATAGATGAGTCAATGCCTATTTGGTAAATACAGTGGTACCTTGACTTATGAATTTAATTTGTTCTGTTTGTAACTCATTTTCCTTGTATATCAAATCAATTTTCCCCATTGAAATAAACTGAAATGCCATTAATCCGTTCCAGTCCTCCTGGTGCTACCTTGACTTATGAATTTAATTTGTTCTGTTTGTAACTCATTTTCCTTGTATATTAAATCAATTTTCCCCATTGAAATAAACTGAAATGCCATTAATCCATTCCAGTCCTCCTGGTGCTACCTTGACTTATGAATTTAATTTGTTCTGTTTGTAACTCATTTTCCTTGTATATTAAATCAATTTTCCCCATTGAAATAAACTGAAATGCCATTAATCCGTTCCAGTCCTCCCGGTGCTACCTTGACTTATGAATTTAATTTGTTCTGTTTGTAACTCATTTTCCTTGTATATTAAATCAATTTTCCCCATTGAAATAAA
Source organism: Doryteuthis pealeii (assembly GCA_023376005.1). Classification (NCBI taxonomy): domain Eukaryota; kingdom Metazoa; phylum Mollusca; class Cephalopoda; order Myopsida; family Loliginidae; genus Doryteuthis; species Doryteuthis pealeii. The sequence continues at coordinate 74,440,495 of CM042142.1, forward strand.
CTGAAATGCCATTAATCCGTTCCAGTCCTCCCGGTGCTACCTTGACTTATGAATTTAATTTGTTCTGTTTGTAACTCATTTTCCTTGTATATCAAATCAATTTTCCCCATTGAAATAAATTGAAATGCCATTAATCCATTCAACTCCCAAACATCCAAATTAATGGCACTTGGTAACAGACAGTTTCTTGTATATGTGATTATCAAACCAGTTTCAAATGGTTTAAAAATCGCATAGGCAAGAAACTGCCGGTTACCAAGCACTATTGACTTAATGTCCATGCTACCCTAACTACCCTATATATTATATATATACACAGATATACATATATATAGATATGTATATATATTGAAAGTTGAGGAATAAAAATTCTGATGAAGCTTTGTTAATACACAGAAGAAAAAAAAATTGATTGAAGGAAGTTGTTTGTGTTTTATCTGCTTTTATTCCTCAACTTTTAATTTCATTTTGTTGGGTTTTACCCAATCTGTTATTTTCCCATATATATATATATATATATATATATATATATACCAATAATTAATCCAAGTTAATTATTTACAGGTCAACTTGGTTTAAAGCTAGCCTTGATTACAGATATAAGTAGCAAGATTACTCATCAGTGTCATTTACAAATTTTAAATACCTTTTTTCTTTTTAATTTGACAAATTAATGATTGAAGGAAAAGGTTCTGTCCTGATTTGAAATAACCTTTTTTTCTTTTTTTTTTTTTTTTGCTTGTCTTTATTGATTTTATAAAAATAGACATTATCATCTTGGGTGTTTGAATAGCATAGAAGACCTTTTGGACCATATGACCTTTAGGCACCCCTTTTGCGATCTCGATTCATAAGCACATGTTTTTCATTTACACCGTCAAAATCCGGTTGTTTGTTAGGGGTTAGGGTTAGGGCTTAGTTTTATAATTAAAAAACCTCTAAAAATCGTCTGTTAATAAAAAAACAGAGTTTGACGGTGTAAATGAAAACATGTGCTTATGAATCAAGATCACAAAAGGGTGCCTAAAGGTCATATGGTTAGTAACAGTTCTGTCTCTTTCCACTGAGCCCCATTATCATAGAAATAGACATTATTAACTTGGGTGGTTGGATAGCATAGAAGACCTTTTATTTATCAGTTCTATCTCTTTCCACTGAGCCCCACTATTATAAAAATAGACATTATCAACTTAGGCAGTTGGATAGCATAGAAGACCTTTTATTTATCAGTTCTATCTCTTTCCACTGAGCCCCACTATTATAAAAATAGACATTATCAACTTAGGCAGTTGGATAGCATAGAAGACCTTTTATTTATCAGTTCTATCTCTTTCCACTGAGCCCCACTATTATAAAAATAGACATTATCAACTTAGGCAGTTGGATAGCATAGAAGACCTTTTATTTATCAGTTCTGTCTCCTTCCACTGAGCTCCACTTTAATGAGTATTTGTATCAAGTATTTTCATGAAAGTAGTACAAAATGGAACTCATCATCTATAATTATCAGTACAAACACAAAACTGATGCTACTGTCAGCTAATTTTAGATAGAACAATTGTGATAAATTGAAAATAATACAATGTGTTGTATCAGGTATTTTATGTAGAATAGTTTAATTGGTAATTATCACAACAGTTCAATCTACAAGGCTTGAATCAATGTTAACATCAAAATTCACTGGCAAGTGTTTGGTTGTTTGGGGGGGGGGGATTTCAAAATTTACATTTAAAGATTGTAGAATATTGTATTCAGCTGTATAGCAGACCTGCCTCATGCAACACGGTGTGACGGAGAGGGTGGCGGGCGTGAAGACTTGCTGTATTCTCGAAGGAAGCGGGCTAGGCTTTGCCTGGCATGTAGAACTTACCTAGAGTCGAACCCGCTTCCTGTTGACGATCGGTGAAGTAGGAAATGGCATAGTGGCCTGGATGTGGGTGGTCGCACCATGCTGGCGAGTGTCGCACGTGCTGCATGGACAATTATGAGTGAGGAGCCCGGATGTGGTGAAATTGGGGTGTATTTAAAGGACTTATTCTCACAGACCAGGCAGAACGTCTTGCAGTTGTATTTTGTTGTCGAGACGAGCGGGACAAAGACATAGTTTTGGATATTGGATTTTGGAGCGAGATACAGTTGGGAGTGGTTGGACTGTCGATTGGAGCCTTAAGTCAGACTCGACTGTGCCCCCCCCCCACACACACACACACTGATTAGAGAATCTGCTCTGAGAATCTAGAATTGGTCTGGAAAGATATTTAAAAATTAGGATTTGAATAGTAAGAGAAGGGAAAGTCATTGGTTGTGTTCATGATTAAAACATAAATTGATTATGTAAAACCAAACCAATCAATGGATCTGCGAGACTAACTTTTTATTATCTCTCTATCTACTTAGATAACACTGGGTAGCTGTTTCTACTAAGCCAGAAAGGACTGATATGCCATTTAAATAAACCAAACCAAACTTTATAATCCTTAACCCGCAGTTACCCTGTATTTGTGCTTATAAATTCACTAAAAAGTGAAGTACAAAACATATTCAAACTTTGTCCTTTAAGGTGCAAACTTCCTCATTTAGTTTGGATTATTTGGACTATTGTCCTCATCTTAATTTTTATATCCATAATAATCCAAACTAACGGGACCCACGAATTTCCACGAAAAGAAACAAAAATCAAGGGAGCTATCTAAGCCAGAAACAATGATTTGTAATTTCATTACATATAAATCCTACTGTTGTCTTTGGCACAAATGATACAAAAATAAAAGTGCCAAAAACACGACACGGAAAAAATAGTTGGGCTGGAAATTTGTCTGACGCTGGTTGGCTAAAACATAGCGTAAAATTAGGGCAGGAGGCTTGGATGACATAAGATCAAAATTCAGAATTTCAATATTACAAATAATAAAAAAAAACATGTACCTTCTTTTTTCTTTTTCTTTTTAATTCATTTCAATTTTCCATTGGGCATTTAAGCAACGCAAGACCATTTGAAATGTTTCATTTTTAAAATTGGGTGAAATAAAATGGGACAAATAAGAAGTCTGCGATTAAGCAACACCAGATAATCTGTATTCACATTTTTGCAATGCATCTTGGATGATTTGGGTGGTCTCATTTTTAACCAGAGGGCATTGTAGGATGATAACAGACAGAAAATTTAGGAACAACCAAATTAATATATAGATAATATAAATTATCAAGCCTCATCTAAAAAATTCAGAGAAATCCTCATTTAAATCTTTGTCTACCAAATTTCCCCCACACTTGTACCAAATTTTCTTGGTATTTTTTCACCTGAATGATGGGACACTTCAAAGTTCACTATCTATTCACATCAGAACTCATTCTATTCAAATAAAGTCCTATTATTATTGTAATCTGAACCCTTCTGCTCAATTATAAGGAACTATCAGTTTTTGTACTTTGTTTATGGGGATCAGAGAGCTGCTATGAGTGACTTAAAGTAGGCAAACAGTTAAAGCTATCCCAACATTCCATTAAAATAAAGCCTACAAATAGTTACTAGATTAAGCTTTTTATTATTAGTATGTGACATGATATCCCTGAAATATTGGGCTTACAATATATAGTAAAATAGTATTCAGCCTGAAATATTTGTCTTATCGTGTATAGTAAAATAACACTCAGTTTTAAATATTGGGCCTATGGTGTATAGTAAAATAGTGCTCAGTTTGAAGTATTGGGCCTATTGTGTATTGTAAAATAGTTCTCAGTTTGATATATTGGGCTTATGGTGGAAAGTAAAATAGCTCTGAGTTTGAAATATTGGGCCTATGGTGTATAGTAAAATAACTCTGAGTTTGATATATTGGGCTTATGGTGGAAAGTAAAATAGTTCTCAGTTTTAAATATTGGGCCTATGGTGTATAGTAAAATAGTTCTCAGT
>CM042142.1:74451907-74614407 GCA_023376005.1 Doryteuthis pealeii
CAGTATGATTTTTCACTTTTAAAAAATATCAAATTGTCCATCTATGCGAAAGTTGTGTGTGAGTATACTGAATTCTGATACCAAAATTTAGATCTTTTACTTGCACCATTGTTTGAGGAAATAGCATCAAAGATCATCTACTAAAATGCACTAAAAATCCTTGTTTTCTAAAGGCTAAATTTTGCAAAAACAAGGATTTTTAGTGCATTTTAGTAGATGATCTTTGATGCTATTTCCTTAAACAATGGTGCAAGTAAGAGATTTAATTTTTGGTATCAGTATTCAGTATACTCACACACAAGTTTAGCATAGATGGACAATTTGATATTTTAAAAAAGTGAAAAATCGACTTACTCTAGTGTAGAGTACCCCTTCATCCCCATTACTCTCCAGTCCATTCTGACCCAGAGTGGTAGTACCTGTTTGTATACCATCTATGGGTTAAATAGAAAAAAATGTGTTTAAAAAATTAAAAAAAAAAAATCTTGGGTGCTATTGCAGAATAGCACGCAAGAAATGATATCATCAGATTACATGTAAAACCATTACATTTCATGGAAATACCCAAAACATTTGAGATACTAGGGTTAGTGTTACTTTTAGTGTTAGGCTATTTTAAAATCTAATACTATTTATACGTAAAATGCGATTCTAATAATATCTCTTGCATGCTATTCTGCATTTGTACCAAATTATGAATACTGTGGGGGTGGCAAGAGGTTTAATGTTTTAGGTTTAAAGTAGCTGTTGTTATTCCTAGGGTTTGCTTTTAACCCCATCATATTTGGTGGTTGCACTAAAAAACAGGAATTCAAGGAAAGAAAAGGAAGAGTCAAAGACAAAAGGTAATTTTAGGATTTAGGCTTTATTCACGGGTCATAGCCACCACGTGGTAAGGAAATTCCATCCTAGCCAGTAGTAGGGTCTAGTCTGAGTCTAGGTCTAAGTTCGAATGGCGAGAGATTATTTTTGGTTCAGAAGTGGGTCCTTTTTCCTGTACATGCTCGAAAGGTTTTTCCGGTGTGAAGGCTCATGGGAGTTTGTTATTTTTTATTTTTTTATTTTAATTTTATTTTAATCCCTGCAATAACCATCAAGAATGAATAAAACAAAATGTTTTGGCATAAAATAACCCAACAAAGGTTGACATGCCATAAAATCAAACCAACCAACTTACTTCACAATATTGTTACATATTGAAGTATCACTTTTCATTATCATTGTTTAGCATTTTCATAACCTGATAACTGATATTTTTCAGCTTTGAAATTGTAGCTTAATTATAGAACAAAATGTTACTTTCTGGGGACAATGCCAGGAAAACTTACAAAGTATCACTGGTAGTTGTGGTAGTGCTCCTACTATTGTTCTTAGGGTTATTAATGCTTTGTACTGCTAAGTAATTTCATAGATGATCTCATACTGTTGGGTGGTGTGATGATTATTGAGTGAGGTTAGTAGACCATTACTAGTTAGTTTGATTCTCACTGTGTGCCTCATACTTCTGGCCTTGTGCCACAACTGATATAAATTTAGTTAAGAACTACATTGCTGAATAAAACTGACCTCTGGTGGTTTTACTTTGCTTGCACCGATTCAATTTGTAGTGGTCAGCTATTGTCAATTTTATAATTACAAGAACTAGCAGGACCTGTGGATATACCACAGTATGATGATTTAATTATTACAATGTTTGATATGTTTACTTAAGAGCTATTGCTATTAGTTCAATATGTAAGAAGTATGATAATCTTGATTTAACTCTTTCACTTGCTTTTTTTTCCTTGCTCCATTTCATTTTTTCATTATGTTTGATTGAAAATCATCCAAGATGAAATGCAAAAATGTAAATCCTGAGTATCTGGTGTTGCTTATCTGCCGAATTTCTATTTCTTATGAGTGTTGTCACCTCAGCTAAATAATGGACAATTCCATTTTTATTATAAAGAAAGAAAAGGAGAAAAAGGACATGCTACACAGAAAAAATATAAGAAAGAAAAAAAGAAAAAAAAGAAAGAGAGTAGGGGAAAGATAGAGAGTGGAGTGAGCATGTGGAAGCGATAATACTAATCTGTTTCAATCAAACAATATGAACAGATGAAAAGAAGGAAAAAAACAAAGAAAAAAGAGTGAGAGAGAGTTAAATCAAGATTATTATACTTTTTACATATTGAACTATTTAACAATAGCTCTTAAGTAAACATAATTCATTGTAATAATTAAATTATCATACAGCTCGTCAATTTTTATTCTTCCAAATTATTAATATAACAGATGAATATAAAATGCAACTTATAATTCTTCACCCCTTCTTGAATAGAAGCATCAATATCATTATGGACCACTGTTTACAAAAAGAGCCCAACAAGTCATAGATCATCTAGTATATATTAGAGATGTTCATTTTACAAATGCATAAAATTTCCTGATTGTTTTGGGCATTAATTGTGGAAAAAAATCAAGCAAACTTGCTTGTAGTATAAATCGTTTATTCAAAAGCTCATCAAGGCAAATAAGATTCTTAAAAAGTTAATACTTTCATTCATAAACTACAACTGCTATTTTCCCAACCCTATTGCCCTTATGGCAAACCCCAACCCCTTTTTATCATATGGGTGCTAGAAGGCAGTGGCTGCGGGTCTACATGTCCTGGGAATGACGTTAAACTCTATCTGATGGTGAGGTTCCAGTTTTGGAGGTTTGGGGAATGTGGAGCACCCCATTCATCACCATTGCTCCCTGGTTCACTCTGACCCGGAGTGGTAGTACCTGTTAGGGTCCCATCTATGGGTTAAATAGAAAAATGTATTTATAAAAAAAATTGTATTATCCATTAAGAATTGATTTATTTCAAAACTTTATCGGCATTAAATGACCCACTGAGGTTGATATGCCGTAAAACAAAACAAAACAAACAAAATACAACTGCTGTTGTAACCGAAGCAGGTATTACAGGTACTTGAACCATTTATCCAGCTTCCAGAAATCTGGAAAATCCAGAAAACCATCTGTTTTTGGAAACTGGCTAGTTTTGGATTTGGCACATTTCCAAATAGTTCTACAGGTACAGCTGCCGGTTTTCCATTTTTGGGTTAAATAGAAAAATGTATTTATAAAAAATTATATTATCCATTAAGAATTGACTTATTTCAAAACTTTATCGGCATTAAATGACCCACTGAGGTTGATATGCCGTAAAACAAAACAAACCAAACAGCTGCCGGTTTCTGTATGACTACTTTGTTTTGGTTTCCATGGTATACAGATTGTATGTGACCAGTTCAAGTGAAACTGTTGCAGTGTACAGGTAATCCTCTCACAGTAAATCTCAGTTTATTATTATCATTATGGTTTATAGCCATCTTCAAAACCAGATGTATCTATCTATCTATCTATATATATAAAAAATGTTGTTTTGGTTCCAACGGGAGAAAATTTAATATTTTATAAAAAAAAAGAAGGTCCGCAAAATGTATTGTTCTCAGAAAAAATGTTTTATTCTTTTTATCTTACATACGCAACACGTGTTTCAGATATTCTGGTATCTTCTTCAGGCTTTGATCAATACATATATTGATATACATATATATAGATACATAGGTTGTGCGTGTTTCTGCGATTTTTCTGTTATGGCTGAAAACATAACAGAAAAATTGCAGAAACACGCACAACCTATGTATATATATGTATATATGTATATCTATATATGTATATCAATATATGTATATATATATGTATATATATGTATATCAATATATGTATATATGTATATATATGTATATCAATATATATATATATATAATATAAAGGGCAGTTGGTGTGTATATATGTATGTATGATTGGATGAAACTATGAAAATAAAGTACTTAATGACAAAGTATATATATATATATATATATATATATATATATATTAAATATCACTGGTTCTTGATTTTTGTGCCATAAGTATAAAGATTTGATTTATATTTGAAGGTATTTGAACATTAAAATGTACATAAAAATAAATGTCATAAAACAATTAATGACAAAGTAAATATATATACATATTAAATATCACCAGTTCTTGCTTTTTGTGCAAAAATTATGAAGATTTGATTTGTATTTGAAGGTATTTAAAAATTAAAATATACATAGAAATAGCATTGAAATTCAACTTTAAAATGTTCAGCATTTGTAAGTTTTAAAAGTAAACAAATCAATACACCAGTTTTTTTGTTTGTTTTTGTTTTTGTCCCCGCTCTACCACGGCAAAGCTGGGTGGCTGCTTCTAGTACATTCATAAAGGGCAGTTGGTGTGTATGTATGTATGTATGTATGAAGCTACAAAAATAAAACAATTAACAAAAAAAAATATATATATATATATGTACATTCACTATCACCAGGTCTTGCTTATTGAGAAAAAATAATGAAGATTTGATTTATAATCATGAAGATAATAAAAAAAAAAATAATTTGAATAGTAACAGCATGGAATTTTTAAATTTTTTTTTTTTTTTTTTGCATTTGATATTTTAAATAGGAGACATTAATTTTTCTTTTCAAAATATCTGTGCACTTTTTTTTTTTCTGACACCCTACCAGGCCAGAACAATGCAAGGTCTTTGTTACATAGGAATTTTAATGGATCATCCTATGAGGATCCAACTCATGATTTAGTAATAATGGATTTACTTCTTGTACTTATATAAAGGGCAGTTGGTGCATATGTCTGGATGTAACTACAAAAATAAAGCAATTAAAGACAAAGTAAATATATATACACATTAAATATCAATGGTTCCTGCTTTTTGTGCAAAAATTATGAAGATTTGATTTATATTCGAAGATATTAAAAAATTAAGATATACATAGAAATAGCATTGAAATTCTACTTAAAAATGTCCAGCATTTGTAAATCTCAAAAGAAAACAAATCAATACACCAGGGTTCTCCTCCCCCTCTACCCAGTTGTTGCTGGGTAGCCGCTTCTAGTTTTTAATAAATTACCCTTTTTTAATAATCATGTCTAAAAGGCCAGCAGAGATGCAACTTGCTATTGAAAAAGAGAAAAGGAAACATTTAATGTTCATTGTAAATAAAATTATCTTATTTATTTTGTTTAATTTTTATTTATTTATTTATTTTATTTATTTTTATTTTATTAATTTATTTTTATTATATTTTTATTTTTATTATTTTTTAAAATTAAACAAATGTTTAATTTTTATTTATTTATTTTTATTTTAATTTTATTTTTATTATATTTTTATTTCTATTTATTTTGTTTAATTTTTATTTATTTTTATTTTATTTTATTTTATTTTTATTTTTTATTTTATTTATTTATTTTATTTTATTTTATTAATTTATTTTTGTTTATTTTGTTTAATTTTTATTAATTCATTTATTTTTATTTTATTTTAATTTTATTAATTTATTTTGTTTAATTTAATTTTTGTATATCATACTGTTACAGGAATTCTATACACGTATTTTAAGAAATTTAAATGGATTGATATAGGCATGTCCAAAATGTCATGTATCTTTAAAATGAATTAAAATTTAACAAAACTTTTAAAAACTAAATGAAACTTAATGAAATTTTTGCTGTATTATGAAGAGGAAGGATTTTTTTAAAATCACGTGAAAATTATTTGTTTTACAATCTTTAAAATGGAAGAATTTTTTATAAATTAAAATCTGTATCTATAAAAATGGCACATTTTTGCCATTTTTTTCTCTTTTGAAGATGTGCTCTTTTTAATATGATTTATTTCATTGTTATGATTAAGAAATTCATATACGTATGTTTAGGCTCTGTTATTGATGAAAAAATTAAAATAAGTGACAATTTACAATTTTAGATTTCTTATGAAAGTTAAAACAAAGGGGCAGGTGCCATTGTACCAAAATTTTGGCCATACCTAGATTAATAAATATCAGACTTTATTTTAGAAGTGTATTAATTTGTATCTCTTAAATATAGTTTTGTTCTTTTCATTTAATTTTCATCCTGTATATTATACCTGTTACAGGTATTCTATACAGGTAATTTAAAAATTTTAAATGGATTAATGATTATGAATTAAATACTGTTTTAAGTATATTAAGTGTATTAATTTGTTTCAGTTAATACAGTTTTGTTCCTTAATCTTCATTGTTTATTTTATATTTCAAACATACAAGGTTTGTCAAAAAAGTATCGAGATTTTTAGTACTTTTTGACACACCTTGTATTCTGAAAAAATAACATTCCATTCATTAATTTTTTCCAGAATACAAGGTGTGTCACAAAAGTACCAAATTTAAAGCTGCATTCACCAAGATAGAAATGAAGAATGAATGGAACGTTATTTGTTTTCAGAATACAAGGTGTGTCAAAAAGTACAAAAAATCTCGATATTTTTTTTGACACACCTTGTATATCTAGCCTGTATCCAGAAATCAGGACCACCTTCAATTCCAAGATTGCTGGATAAATGGTTCAATACGATCATTGGGTATCCCATCTCCAGAGCTGGATTTTACAAGCATATAAACTATTGCGTAAATGTATAAAAATTGGTACATCATGGTGAAAATACATACATTAAAATCAGTGATAACTAATGTTTTTTTTTGTTTAAATTTGAATAGTATACACAGAAACCTTTGTTTTTATTTTATATATAATTTTAGTATTAAAAAGATGGGGTAGGGTAGTTGTTTCATATTCACAATCCTGACCAAAAGAATTGAAAATGTTTTTGCCAAGAAGAATGGCAAGCAAAACTCTTTGAAAGAACCATTCAACATCTTTGGGGCTCATTTCCTATGGCCGTCTTTGAACCAATCTGCTAAGAAGACGGTTTGAGGGTCTAAGACATTTTAAATGCAATAGGTATGAAAATAAATCAAAAAGTGATCGGTGGTACCAAGCCAGTTTATAATCCTCTGCCCACCTAGCAATAATGCCTGGATCCATCACCGATTTAACCAAGTTAACACAAAAGAAGGTATCACTGCAGGCTGTAGCATCCTTTATACAAGACTTCCCATCTCCAGAGCCGGATTTAGACCTTGGGGAACCTGGGGCATTTCTGGATAGGGGCCCCCTCAAGTTGCCTTGAATAGAAATGAAATTATGCTCAGAGATAGGTACGCATCCCGCATCCCAGATGCACAAAAATCTGAAAGGACGCAGTAAAATCATATCTGTGCATCCCAGTGTTTTTCTTTTTTCTTCCCTCACCATTTCAAGCTAACTGCAAATACATTTCAATAGTTTCTTAAAATGAATTACACAGGATAGGTTACAATTTAGGAGTTAGTCAGTGTTAGTTGGGACCCATAAATTTCCCCGGGGACTCCTTCAAAACAAATATGTGCGTCCCAGGACAACTAAATCAGAAAGCTATCAGGATCACTGATGTTCTTGAGAAATAAAAACAAATTGAAGTAAAATTAATTTATCAAAATAAAAAATATATAAGTTAGCTTCTCAAGAAAATGTTGGACCATATGACCTTTAGGTACCCCTTTTTGATCTCGATTAAGAAAGGACATGTTTTCCATTTACACCGTCAATATCCGTTTGTTTTAACAGATGATTTTTAGATTTATTTTTAAAAATTATAAAACTAACCCCTAACCCTAACCCCTAACAAACAACCAGATATTGACGGTGTAAATGAAAAACATGTCCTTTCTTAATCAGATCAAAAAGAGTGCCTAAAGGTAATATGGTCCAAAATGTTTGATTTTATTTTTCTCAATTATATTGATTGTAAGAATAACCTTTACTACATTTTTCAGTTTGTATTATACAACAAAGTGATTTAATTCTTTCCAGTTTGCAGCAAATCACCATTATTCTTTAAATAATAAAACTAATTTTATAATTATTACAGGTTTTATAAAGGCAATCTGGTGCCCCTCTGGTAACATTTTTACTCTCTTTTACATTTGGAAGGCCAGTTTAGCTCAGTCGGTAGAGTATTCGGCTAGGAATCACAAGGTTCCTGGTTTGATACCAGCCTCGCCAACTCAGTGTATGAGTAGCACAGGGATCTGTGCGGTAAAGTAAAGAGGCTGATGGTAGGTGTGTGCTCCACTTCAGACGCTAAAATAATCTCCTTAGTTTAACGCTAGTGAAAAGGGGATAGACTCCCTTGCTGTCTGGTTGATACCAACATTAGGCCGCCCCAACGACTTTACATATATATATAAAACTAATTTTATAATTATTACAGGTTTTATGAAGGAAATCTGGGTGCCCCTCTGGTTGGGGGGATTTGAGCAATTGCCCTCTTATAAATTCAACTCTGTAATGGACTTGTCAACCTGATTTCAAATCCTGGACAAGGTTGTTTGTATTTTATATATTGCTAATACCCTTGGAAAAGGTATGCATCCAACTACTCTCCTCCATCTATGGGTAAATAGTAGAGCAGACAATAAAACTCCGCTTAACAAATTGACCTTGTGTCACATCCTGCTCATGCGGAGGGGTTGGTAAATATATATAAATCCAGCCCTGTCCACTTCAGAATAGAAAATCTGTTAGGTTTCTTACTGTCCCCTCAATCCAAAATCACTGGATCCAGTTGTGAGAGAAAATCAGCTGCATCCCAAACGTATATCATTGAGGATGGAATACCAAAGGATATGACCACAGCTCAGATGATAAGACCGTGGGCGCAGTCCAAATTTGTAACTAATTAAGAAATAATATTTTCATTTGATTAACAGCAATGAATTACTAGTTTATATTTATAGTAAAAAAATAAAGTTGGCGGAGTGGCCTATTGTTGGTATAATCCAGACAGTGAGGGAGTCAATCCACTTTTCACTAGCACTTGACCAAGGAGCACCACATCATTTGTATAATTATTTATACAATTACTATATCATGTTGTGGTTTACATTCGCAAAATTATTATCTATTTTCAAAGTAATGTTAAAAAGCTAGAGCATTTAGAGAAGGTAAATGTAGAATCAAGATCATACTCACCTTCACAGGAAAGCTGTGGCTAGCGTCCAGTCACCAGACAAGAAAAAGACACTGTAACTGAATACAGACTCTGTACCAACTACCAGAACACAGTCATGTGCTGGGTATATATGGATCTAAGTATCCACACTAAAACCTCAGCCAATCAGAATCCTGGGAATGAGCTTGGCCAAGGTACACAGTGGAATAGCCCAACCTGCGATTTAAACCCCCTACCAACTCTGGATTCTCAGAACAGCTTCATCTTGCAACACAGCTGAATACTGATCACCATATATGAATTTCAACAGTAAACATTATCATCTCTTGGTTTGACTTTGTAAACAAACATTTGTGAAGGCATTTCCTATCTGGTGCAGGTACACTGGTGGCTGAAGAGGCAAAATAAGGACGGACCCAGTGGTTGCTGACAATGGTTCAACAAGGTGCTGGTGCTGTTGTAACACTAATGTTTTCTGGCAGGGCCTAGAATCTGCAAACTTCATCTTATGTAGAGAGGTAAGACTCCCACCAAAAAAATAAAAGGGTGTTCTGGGTTTGATACTAAACTGTATCCAGTGGTGAGGCTCCAGTTCTGGAGATTGTGGAGTCACTTCTTTATTGTCAGTATTCTCAGGTTCATTCTGACCCAGAGTGGAAGTACCTGTTTGGGTCCCATATATAATTCAGATAGATATATTTGCAAATTATTAGTATTAGTTAAGAATACTTGAAACTATAATTGTTTATAAATGATTATACTTCAGAACAAATTTAAAAAAATTGGTGCCTCATATTTTAGACCTGATTTTGGCATATTCAATCCATTGAATAAGAATATAACCTTTATTTCTTTTTAGCAGCTCTAGTTTTTTGAGATAATGTATTTATCAATAAATGTTCACTAAACATTGTAGTTCCCATCTGAAAGTGTATAACATGGCTATTCAAGAGAATATATAGATGTATATATTATGTTCATGCTTTAAATGGGGTTGAAAATGTATAAATATCGGTTTGCATATCTAATATGCTTATATATATATATATATTATATATATGTATGCATACACACACATGCATATTCATACATATGTATGTATATAAGTATACATATATACATCCCCATATATATATATATATATATATATATATATATATATATATAGAAAGTGTTGTTCTGGTTCCAATGGGAGAAAATTCAATATTTTATAAAAAAGAAGGTTCGCAAAATGAATTATGTTTTTAGAAAAATTTTTAATTATTTTTATCTTATATATGCGACACGTGTTTCAGATCTTCTTGTATCTTTTTCAGCTTTGGTCAATAATATGAAAATGAATTCTTACATGCGTGTGTATATATATATACATAAGTATTTGACTTCTCTCTTCCTGTTTGGTGGGAGTGGAGTATAAAGGAATTTCATTTTATATATATATATAATATATATATATATATATATATATATATATATATACAACATCATTTTCTTATAAACCAAAGATACAATATCTAATGATTTCTGGTGGAACATCATACATTCAAATTAGATATCATTAGGTATCATTTATTACCAAACTTGGCAGCATTGAAAACTCTGTAACCTAAAGTATAAATATGTTGCAGTTCGAAACACCTCTTACATATATTTAATTTAGTCAAAACAGATATTGTTAGGTGTTATTTATTATCAAACTTTACAGCATTGAAACTCTGGAACCTAAAATAAAATTGAATGATTATAATAAAGAGTGCACTTATTTTTAAACTCTGGTGTAACCAAAAATAAAATTGCAAAAGAAAATAAAATTATTGCATAATTAGGAAGAACATATTTTTAGACTTAGAGTTTGGTAATAAATGATATCTAATAATATCTGGGTGCCATTATAGTATGTGGCCTACCTTTATGATTCTGTTATAGTATGTGGCCTACCCAGTTTGAATGTGTCCTACCTCAGTAAGAGTATATTTATAGATATTAGTTGTAGGCAATTTATTGAAACTAATTATTTTTCTCATATATTCAATTTCAAGAAATGCAATTCAGTCATAAGCTGTATTTAGTGATTAAGAATAATTAAAAAATGTATTTATCCATAATTTACATGAATCAGAGAGATCTATTTAATTCTAAAATAGGGTTAGGGTTAGCAGTTATTAGCATAACCTTATAATATGCTTTTTATGGTAGAGACATGATTTCGTAGGCCACATTCAAAAGGTAGGCCACATACTATAATGGTACCTTCCGCTAGAAATAATAAAATCTTGGTATTAACCTTTTATTAATAATTATGATTTCGTAGGCCACATTCAAAAGGTAGGCCACATACTATAATGGTACCTTCCACTAGAAATAATAAAATCTTGGTATTAACCTTTTATTAATAATTATGATTTCGTGGGCCACATTCAAAAGATAGGCCACATACTATAATGGTACCTTCCACTAGAAATAATACAATCTTGGTATTAACCTTTTATTAATAATTATGATTTCGTAGGCCACATTCAAAAGGTAGGCCACATACTATAATGGTACCAATATCTGTTTCATACAATGTTCCGCTAGAAATAATAAAATCTTGGTATTAACCTTTTATTAATAATTATGATTTCGTAGGCCACATTTAGGCCACATACTATAATGGTATATCTGTTTCATACAATGTTCCGCTAGAAATAATAAAATCTTGGGATTTCGTAGGTATAATGGAATATCTGTTTCATACAATGTTCCGCTAGAAATAAAAATCTTGGTATTAACTTTTATTAATAATTATGATTTCGTAGGCCACATTCAAAAGGTAGGCCACATACTATAATGGTACCAATATCTGAATGTTCCACTAGAAATAATAAATCTTGGTATTAACCTTTTATTAATAATTATGATTTCGTAGGCCACATACTATAATGGTACCAATATCTGTTTCATACAATGTTCCGCTAGAAATAATAAAATCTTGGTATTAACCTTTTATTAATAATTATGATTTCGTAGGCCACATTCAAAAGGTTACTATAATGGTATATCTGTTTCATACAATGTTCCACTAGAAATAATAAAATCTTGGTATTAACCTTTTATTAATAATTATGATTTCGTAGGCCACATACTATAATGGTGTGTTCCGCATTATGATTTCGTAGGCCACATTCAAAAGGTAGGCCACATACTATAATGGTACCAATATCTGTTTCATACAATGTTCCACTAGAAATAATAAAATCTTGGTATTAACCTTTTATTAATAATTATGATTTCGTAGGCCACATACTATAATGGTACCAAATCTGTTTCATACAATGTTCCGCTAGAAATAATAAAATCTTGGTATTAACCTTTTATTAATAATTATGATTTCGTAGGCCACATTCAAAAGGTAGGCCACATACTATAATGGTACCAATATCTGTTTCATACAATGTTCCGCTAGAAATAATAAAATCTTGGTATTAACCTTTTATTAATAATTATGATTTCGTAGGCCACATACTATAATGGTACCAATATCTGTTTCATACAATGTTCCGCTAGAAATAATAAAATCTTGGTGATTCGTAGGCCACATTCAAAAGGTAGGCCACATACTATAATGGTACAATATCTGTTTCATACAATGTTCCGCTAGAAATAATAAAATCTTGGTATTAACCTTTTATTAATAATTATGATTTCGTAGGCCACATACTATAATGGTACCAATATCTGTTTCATACAATGTTCCGCTAGATAATAAAATCTTGGTATTAACCTTTTATTAATAATTATGATTTCGTAGGCCACATTCAAAAGGTAGGCCACATACTATAATGGTACCAATATCTGTTTCATACAATGTTCTAGAAATAATAAAATCTTGGTATTAACCTTTTATTAATAATTATGATTTCGTAGGCCACATACTATAATGGTACCAATATCTGTTTCATACAATGTTCCGCTAGAAATAATAAAATCTTGGTATTAACCTTTATTAATAATTATGATTTCGTAGGCCACATTCAAAGGTAGGCCACATACTATAATGGTACCAATATCTGTTTCATACAATGTTCCGCTAGAAATAATAAAATCTTGGTATTAACCTTTTATTAATAATTATGATTTCGTAGGCCACATTCAAAAGGTAGGCCACATACTATAATTATCTGTTTCATACAATGTTCCGCTAGATCTTGGTAATTATGATTTCGTAGGCCACATCAAAGGTAGGCCACATACTATAATGGTACCAATATCTGTTTCATATGTTCCGCTAGAAATAATAAAATCTTGGTATTAACCTTTTATTAATAATTATGATAGGCCACATTCGCCACATACTATAATGGTATATCTGTTTCATACAAGCTAGAAATAATAAAATCTTGGTATTAACCCACATACTATAATGGTATTCATACAACCACCTTCCGCTAGAAATAATAAAAACTTGGTATTAACCTTTTATTAATAATTATGATTTCGTAGGCCACATTCAAAAGGTAGGCCACATACTATAATGGTACCAATATCTGTTTCATACAATGTTCCGCTAGAAATAATAAAATCTTGGTATTAACCTTTTAATAATAATTATTATATTAGTGTATTTATATGTGTATATATATATGTATATTAATGTACATATATGTGTATATATATGTATATTCATGTATATGTATATGTATATTCATGTATATATATGTGTATGTATATGTATATTCATGTATATATATATGTGTATATATATGTATATTAATGTACATATATGTGTATATATATGTATATTCATGTATATGTATATGTATATTCATGTATATATATGTGTATATATATGTACATTAATGTACATATATATGTATATTCATGTATATGTATATATATGTATATTGATGTATGTATATGTATATTGATGTATATATATGTATATGCGTGTATATATATATATGTATATGCGTGTATATATATATGTATATATGCGTATATATATTTATGTATATATATATATATATGCGTATATTTGTGTGTGTGTATATATATATTTGTGTGTGTGTGTATATATATATATATATATATATATATATATATATATATATATATATATATACAAATGTATACGTATCTTATTAATTGTTAATTTCCCATTTATTCAATTAACAATGACCCATAAATATAATTTTACTTTGACATTGATAATGGAAAAAATAAGCAGACTGCTTGTTCATTCATTTCTTTCTACGAATTCCATAATGGAAGGTTCACCTCTCCTCAGATAAAATAATTCCCAAATAGCAACATACCTCCCCCCCCCAACTGTCCTGCATTCCCTTCTACTTTATCCCCACAGGTAGACATGTATCTATCTATATATGTGTGTGTCTATCTCAAATACAATATGGCATCACCTATTGCTACATTAGAAGATGCTAGATAATAGCCAAAGTGACTGAGTTGAGGTGGGAAGCCAAGACCGTAGTGTTTCTGGATGGCTGATACATTAGTGGCTCCACCTGGTGGCAAACACTTCACTCACTCACACATTATTACTAATACATGCGCACTGCCATAAACAGAAATGTTAATATATGCAAGTATCTACATGTATATACTATAGATGGAAAAAAAAATTTTACATTATATACCTGACTATTAAATATAAACTTAGAAATAATAGTATTATTTTTTTAGGAATGTTTACATTGTGAAATATTGTTACAGTTTATTTTTTTATTTTTTTATTTTTTTCAAGTAAACATTATAAAATTTTTAAAGTTACAAGTTGTTTGAACTGAGTTTAGTAAAAATCTTTATATGTTTATTAAACTATGAACATATTTTGTTAAGCAAAATATATAGCACTTTTTAAATCTTAATCATAAGAAATATTATATTATGCTCACTGTTGAAATAATTTAGCCAAATAAATTAGCTACTAATTCTTTATAAAATTCCTATTTAATGGTGATGATGAATATAAGATATAAATAAGATTATCATGAATTTTGATTAATATAACAATGCTGAATGATGATAATAAGGGTATTAAAAATGTGTTTCCATGAATACCTGAAAATATGATTATTAAGAATATTGTATTTTATTGAGAAAATATATGTGATAATTAGAATGATGAATTCTCTCTCTTGATATATTGAAATCTATTTCTATCTCCATTTTTATCTTCTTGTTCAATGCATTTATTATATATTTGCATTGTTATATATATATGTGTGTGTGTGTGTGTGTGTGTGTGTGTGTGTTAATATGTAAAATATGAAAAAACAGTATATTCAGAGAATGATTTTATCTAAGTTACAAGTATTAGTTTGTATATTAAAGCATCATCAGGGCTTCATTAATATATGATGTAACAACTGAATAATATTCAATATAAATATGGAAAGAAAAAAAATATATATACACACATTTTTTTTCAATAAATATATATATATATATATATATATAGGGTCTGGGTTAACTCAGTCGGTAGAGTGTTCGACAAGAAACCATAAGGTTCCTAGTTCGATACTGGTAATATATGATGTTGTAACAACTGAATAATATTCATATAAATATGGAAAGAAAAAAAAATATATATATATATACACACATATTTTTTTCAATATATATATATAGAGTCCGGGTTAGCTCAGTTGGTAGAGTGTTCAACAAGAAACCATAAGGTTCCTAGTTCGATACTGGCCCTCGCCAACTCAGTGAATGAGTAGCACAGGGTTCTGTGCGGTAAAGTAAGGAGCTGATGGTAGGGGTGGCACCCCACCTCAGACGCGAACACAATCTCCTTGGTCTAGCGCTAGTGAAAAGGGGAGAGACTCCTTTGCTGAACGGCTGATACCGACATTAGGCCGCCCTGACGACTTTACTTTACGTTACTTTACTTACTTATATATGTGTGTGTGTGTGTGTGTGTGTGTGTAAGTTGAAAAATGGAAATGAATCCGATAATATGTTGAAAAGATGAATAGATAAAGTAAAGAAAATGTTGAATGGATAAAACACGTGTTGGCATTTCATTAAACCATCTTTATCCATTCAACATTTTCTTTCCTTTATTTATTTATCTTTTCAACATATATTGTAGATAATATGTGTGCCACATTAGTAGGTAGACAGTGCTCAATATCATTGATAGACCATTTATATTTTAAGTTAAGGTAGCATGGACATGGAGGCAACACCTGGTTACTGACAGTTTCTCGCCTATGCGATCTTCAGTCCTGGTCTGAAGATCGTATATATATATAAAAAAATATGTGTGTGTATATATATATATATTTTTTTTTTTTCTTTCCATATTTATATTGAATATTATTCAGTTGTTACAACATCATATATTACCAGTATCGAACTAGGAACCTTATGGTTTCTTGTCGAACACTCTACCGACTGAGTTAACCCAGACCTATATATATATACCTCAAGTGCCGGGTTAGCTCAGTTGGTAGAGCGTTTGGCTAGAAACCACAAAGTTTCTGGTTCGATACCCGCCCTCACCAACTCAGCGTATGAGTAGCACAAGGATCTGTGTGGTAAAGTAAAGAGCTGATGGTAGGTGTGGCGCTCCACCTCAGACGCTAAAATAATCTCCTTGGTCTAGCGCTAGTGAAAAGGGGATAGACTCCCTCGCTGCATGGCTGATACTGACATTAGTCCGCCCCAATGACTTTACTTAGTTTATATACATACCTAGAGATAAATTCAATGAAGAAATATATATATATTTTCTTTCTTTTTTTTTTGTTTAGATAATATAAGTGTTATATTTCTAAGCGGATAGTGCTCAATATCATTGATTGAGCGTTTATATTTGAGTTAAGGTACCATGGACATGGACCCAGCTTCTGGCTACTGACAGTTTCTCACCTATGCAATCTTCAGACCTGGCCTGAAGATCCGATAGGCAAGAAACTCTTAATAACCATGTGTTGACTCCATGTCCACTCTCTCTCTCTCTCTCTCTCTCTCTCTATCTCTTATATATATATATATATATATATATATATATATATATATATATATATACACACACACACACACACACACACACACAGAGGCAGACACTTTCACATTTTTATACATACAAAATACAATGTGCATATGTGAATGTATGTAATCATTGATATACTCATTTACTTAAAATCATGTTTCTGAATGTAATATATATATATATATATATACACACACACATATATATATATATATATATGTCCAAGTGAGTGTAATTATCTACTTGTTCGTATATGTATATATGTTGTATACACACTTAGACACACTATGATAATTTCTTGTAAATATTTACTTTAAAAATGTTCATTGTAAATTGAAGAGTAGCTTATGGTAAATATTCAAAAAAATCCATCATTTGTATGTCCATCTCCATTTTGACAGATTAAGTTTTATCATCAGTTATTTTATTGTTTTTTTCTTTTCTCCTCTCTCTCTCTCTCTTCTTACATTAAAAAACAAAAAACAAAAAGAGTGGTAAATTTCCAATCAAAAAAGTCAAATGTCTAAAATTAGATCCTTAATTTGAAATATATTTGATTGAGATTACAGTTTAGCTATGTATTTGTACTTATATGATTATTTCTGTATTATATCAATTTAGACAATTTTGTTTAAAGATAAATTGCTTGAATAGTTATGAGGAAAAATGAAATATATTCAGTTGCTCACAAAGGTAATTTTTAGAATGTAAAAAATATCTAAGTTGCTATTTCTAAATAGGAAAGTATTTTTTATAGCTCTCTAGTAAAATGAAACAGCAATTGTATATAACAAAGGAATTTGATCTTAATATTGAAAGACAATATAATAGATATGATATAAAAGAGAGTAGAATAAAAATTGAATAATATCTGTAAATTTTGAATATGCATTTTTACTGTGGCCCTTGTTGAAAAAAAATCCTATTTTTACATGATTACTTAGGATTTTGGGGATGTGCAGGACTGATTCTGACTTGTATAATATTGTCTGTTGCAGCTATTAGTTCTTTTTAATTGAAAGAAATAATTTTACATTTCTTCATTTACTTTATTGAGAAATACATAGAACATTTACTTTTTAAAAATCTAAATTCACTATAACAGATTATTGTGAAAAAATAAAAACAGTATTTTATCTTACTTTTTTCTTTTCGCATTATTCTATTCATAAAATCTATTAATTATTTTAGATTGAAAAATGAGCAATCTGTAATATAAGGATTATATATAATAAGTATTTGATAATAAATATATAGTATCATGTCATATATAAATTAAATTCAATATAATCAGTTGTATCTAATATTCTTAAGAAATTTAATTTTTCTCATTATTTTAAGTAGTTTCATGAAAATGGTATTTATATACAATATTTTTTAATTTGTTAAATATCAATTTTGCTTAAAAATGATTTTTTTTTTATGGAAACATAATTTCTCCAAAATATTTGCTTAATAACACATTTATACTGATAATGTTTGCTACAGCTTTCAATTTCAAACTTTAAATAAGTACAATAGGCTACTGTCTTGTTCTGTAGGTTTAAAATGAAATATATCTAGCAGTGTAAATTAGTTAATTCAGACACTTATTTAAAATATATGTATCTGTTGAATTTGAAAAGTATATATTATATATATTTTTACATTCAATTTGAAAAATATATATCATATTTATTTTTTATGCATGGTAAAATTCTGATAAAATTATTTTGGGGTGTTGCCTTATATTTTAAGTTGTAGCTTTTAAGTTTAGTACAAACTTAGTTTAATCAAAATGAAATAGTATATATATATATATATATATAATACATTTCGGTATGATGATCTCGACAGATTTAAAATTAAAAAGTAGTAGTAATATTATATCTTTGTTATTTCATGTTGTAAAACTATTTGAGAAATGTTGATTTTGATTAAAGAAATGAAAAAGAAACAGTTAAGTTATTAAGAATTTTTGAATATAATTAATATTTTCAATATCATGTTCTAAAATTCTTTTTTTTATCCATTTAGGATTCATTATTATATCCATGTACAAATGCATTTTTATCTATAATAAAATAAATATATATCAGTAAAAATACAGATACACAATAAAAATAGTAATATCTTTCCTTTGGAACTTGTCTATAAAAATCAAGACAATGTTTAAAATGATATATACTAAAAAATAAATAAGAATTAAATGAAAATTTTGACATCATATTGCTGATGGACTTGAATAAGTCATATGATGCTCTTCTGTCAGACATGAACAAAACCAGAATAGTAAAAACAATCATTTTAGTGAGCTGGATTCTGATTGGTTAAGACCGTTTAAATTAACCAATGGTAGCCGGCTTTCCTGATGAACTCCTCCATTTAGGTCAGCGATAATGAGAATAGCTCTATAACCCAGCCATGCTTAAATCCATGACACATGGTTGTTGGAGGAAAGTCTAGGATCAACCCGAATTTAAGGTAATATAAAATCCCATCTTATTCATTTTTTCATAGGAAATACCTTGTGTGGTGATATTTATTTGAATAAGACAGGTGAAATCTGCATAGCCTCAGTAAAACTGTATTTCTTTCCCCCCTTATAGTGTACAAGAAGCAGTAGCAGCAGTAAGACTACCAACCAGCTGTACTGTATTAGAGACTTCACAGGACACAACTTTTTTTTTTATTCATGATTTCTACTCTAGAATTATTTTAGCTTTAATTTTTCTATTTCATTTAAATACAGTATTAATCATAAAAAAATTATCTAATGATTTCCTTTGAAATTTAAAAAAAAAGGTAGTAATAATAGCAAAATCATTAGAACTTTTCTAAGTTGACTGAAGCTTTTTTAAACTATCAGAATGCTCAAACCCATTTTTAAAGATTCTTTTTTTTTATATATATTTCAAAGAATTACAAAGTTTCTTTAAGATTTAATTTAAAATAAATGATCAAATTTAAATAAGTAAAAAACAAAAACAAAAAGTTGTTTTTAAAAATTACTTTACATGTTTGATCTTCCATTAGACATTTTAAGGGAATAAGTACCTTATTATAAAAGTTCAGTAAATGTTTTCTCACCAGATAATTTCTGTTATTTGGCATTTTATTTTATTAAAAAAAAAATTACACATATAAGAAAATAGATGAACATATTCATAAATACTACTTAATAATTAAAAGGAAAAATTAATCATGTACTGCAATTAAAAATTTGGTTAATATTAGATGTTGATATCTATACTACCCCCCCCATACCTATTACTTTATTCAGCCAATAAGATTACTAGATGATATGGTAACTATATTTTATTTATCTTAAATATCCCATAATATTTTGTTTTATTTAAGTTATTTACTTAGTTGTATTCTGTAACAAGTCAGATAGTACTCCTGTGTTCTTATAAGCACATTTTAAAATTAAATTCACTCATTTTAAATTTGAATATTTTTGTAATTAATAAATATATATAAAAATGACACACACAGGTACCACATTGTGGTGTAATGGTTAGCGAGCTAGTCTCAAAGATTAATTACTACTGTGTAGTGAGTTTGATCCTCACTGGGTGCCCTATTTCTGGCCTTGTACCAAAACTAAGCTCTGTTTATTTTTTTATAGGATATTTTTTATAGTGTGATGATTAGCTAGCTAGGCTAGCAGACCATACTAGTGAATTTGATTCTTACTGGGTGTCCCATATTTCTGGCTTTGTGCCACAACTAAGCTAAACTTAAACTAAAAATATATAACATATCCAAATACCTATTGTGTTAATAAACAAAAACAAACTGATTCATGTAAATAGACAGTAAGAAGAAGAAGATTATTATTATTATTGACGAGAGCAGTTGAGAAAGTGATGTCAATAAATACTCTTAAGCAGATTTTTAGATATTTTTAATGTTGATTTTTTTACAAATAAAATAGGAATATGATTTGTCTACACACAAATAATGAATGCAGTAAACATGTATTTTAGGTTTAAAAAAACTCTATCTAAAAAAAACAACAAAAAAAAATGTTTATGCACACATGTCTGTAATTTATTCATTATATCATTGACAAACAGATATGCTGTTAGGTTCAATATCAGTACCTTTATTATTGTGTAGTAGATTTTTGCTGGTATTTCAGACTGGACTAAAATTCAAATCATTTACTTCCTGCAAATATGTTTATGATAGAAATTCACACACCGTGATAGGATGATACACTTGCATTGCATTTCAATTGGATTGAAAACAATAACAATTATTTTCTTCACATAATGGATACTTCCTCACTGTTTCTACTAAGGAATTTAATGTTGAGGAATATATATATATATATATATATATATATATATATATATATATAATATGATTTTTGGAAAGATGGTATTTAAGATCAGTTAATACATTCTGCTGTTTTTATGTATTCAAATATAGTTTAAATTATTATGAAATATAGGCACACCTACACACACACAAATAATTATATATATATATATATATATATATATATATATATATATATATATATATATCTTTTTTTGAATGGTAATATTTAAGATCAGTTTATATATTCTGATATTTCTATGTATTCAAACAGAGTTTAAATGATTTATATATACACAGTCACAGACACACACATAATTATATATATAAATATATATATTATCTAAGTTATGGTAGTATGGACATGAAGTCCACAGTGCTATGTTACAAACAGTTTCTCACCTATGTGATTTTCAAACCAAGTGACTAACTTAGATATCCACAATATT
The DNA here is from genome assembly GCA_023376005.1 of Doryteuthis pealeii. Lineage (NCBI taxonomy): Eukaryota > Metazoa > Mollusca > Cephalopoda > Myopsida > Loliginidae > Doryteuthis > Doryteuthis pealeii. The sequence goes on from CM042142.1 coordinate 74,473,623, forward strand.
GAGCACTATTTACTTAAAGATACAGCACCTTATATTATCAATATTACATATATATGTGAGAGAGAGATTTATAAACATGTAAGTAGAGAGATAGATAAGCTGGTATGAGTGTGATTTAAATCCTCCTACTTCCTTTGTTATAGATGTAACATTTTATTCTTTACCTGTTCAGGTGCAAATCATAAGAACAAAGTTTTAGCAAGATAATTATATTTTGCTACATGAAAGCCTCGCATAATATGCAAACACATGTTCCTCTTATATATATATATATATATTATATACATATACATATATATATATATATATATATATATAGAGAGAGAGAGAGATAGATAGATAGATATCTGATGAGTCTATTTTTATGTGTATATATTATATCTATATGTATATATATGTGTGTGTGTGTGTGTTATATACATATCTATATTATATGTTTATGTGAAAATATTTTTGCGTTGTTATTACAATGACCACAACAACTATATATATATATATATATATATATATATATATATATATAATGTGTGTGTGTGTTATGTCACTATTATGGAATGAATATACATTATTAGATTACTTTATTTTGAACACACATACACACATGGATGTAGACTTGAATTTTACTTACATCTATAATGATTTTGTTCTAAATTTATTCATTTTGTTTTTAAAATTTGTTTATATATTTTGAATATCTCAGCTTTTCTGACAAATCTAGATTTTCTTTTTTTTTTTTTTTGTAAACCTTTCATATAAAATTCTACTGAATGTTTTTCACTTGCTATTTCTCAGTGGGTGCTGCTGCTGCCCATTCCTCCTATTACCTTGTGTTTTCATGGGGGGTAGAAAACAATTTCCAAATACTATGCTGGGGAAAAATGACTGGTAGTAAAGCTCTAACATTCTTGCTTCCTTTTTCTGAATTAAATATGTTTGACACACAACGTTTACATATATATATATATATATATATATATATAAAGAGAGACAAACAATTACTTCATGATGATATGTATAAAAATGCATAAGTTGTTTGGCCTATTTGTAACCAGTTTAATTTAGAATTGGTTAGCAAGCATATTCATGTGCATATGATATATTTTTGAATTTCTCTTTTATAATATGAATGATTTGATATTGAGTGTTATGAAGAACAAATATCTTTAGAACATATTCTAATTAACTGCAATGATGAGACCCTTTAAGAATAATAAAAAGCTATGAATTGTTTAATACTGTGAAGACACACACATACACACTCACACACACACAACGACTGGATCTCATACATATTCAAATGTGTGTGTGTGTGTGTGTGTGTGTTTTAATGTTGGTTTGGTTATGTGTTAAATTTGCTTAGAAGAACTGATCTAAATACTTTTATAATCATATTTTGATTAATTATTTTGAAAGTGTAAAAATATTTATGTACATATGTCAGATAATAAACATGACACTTCATATACACACACACACACACACACACACACACACACACACAAATTGACTGAATCTCATACATTTTAAAATCTGTTTCTGTGCTTAGTTATGTGTGTGTGTGTTTGTGAGTATTTTAATGCTGGTTAGTTGATATATTAAATCTATTGAAAAGGACAGATCTAAATTCTTTTATAAACATATTTTGATTAATTATTTTAAAAGTGTAAAAATATTTATGTACATATGTCAGATAATGTACACATGTCCACACACACATAAACATATATATATATATAGATACATAAACTGCTGAAACGTTCAAGTCATATTTGGAGTTCAGCATACAGCCTATTAATTTGTGGAATAATCCTTTTTGTATAATGATTTACTTTGTAATTTGATTAAAATTAAAGCATTTGAAAGAGATAAAATTAAGACATCACCTATTTTGGTAATAGGTAAAAATTCACTTGTTTTTTTCAATGCTGAATTGGCTGTTAATTCTGTACAATGTCGCTAGTAAACAAATTATTCAATTATAACAATCAAAACGAGGCCATTCATGATGTTGAAGTGTTGTTTCATAGTAAAACACTACATACACACACATAAACACTGTTTAAACATATATATATATATATAAACACTGTTTAAACATATATATATATATATATATATATATATATATAAACACTGTTTAAACATTGTGATTTTAAGATATATGATATAATGAAACACTATATATGTGAGGAAAAATTAAGGGAAAACGTATCATATATATATATATACACACACACACACGCACTGTTTAAAATGTCTTGATTTTATGATATATGATATAATGAAACACTATATATATATATATATATATATATATATACTGATTGAATATCTTGATTTTAAGGGGTATATCTAATGTTTTTAAAATAAGTATATATTTGAATCTTTTTAATACCTTTCTGCAAATATATTCTTTAGAGTCAATTATCTATTCATTTGTATGAGAACATATTCTTAAAGGCATTTGATCTTTTATATGATTTTAAAATACAAATCCTTTTAATTATTATCATTTCTAGATGTATTTTTCGTGTGCATCTCTCAATGCAAAATTGATTTATGTAATACTAGAAGCGGCTACCCGGCAAAGCCTAGGTAGAGGAGAAAAAAAAGTGGTTTAACGGTTAGCTAGTCTTTCAGATTACTACTGAATAGCAAGATCGATCCTCGCTGGATGCCCCCACTAAAATCCACTTGTAAAAAAAGACCTTGTGTTAATACAGCCTTGTGGGAGGTCTTCGTGAATATAAATCAAATCTTTGTAATTTTTGCACAGAAGCAGGAACTGGTGATATCTAATGTGTGTGTGTGTATATATATATATATATATATATATATATATTTACTTTGTCGTTAATTGTTTTATTTTTGTAGTTTTATCTGAACATACATACATACATACACACCAACTGCCCTTTATATATATACTAGAAGTGGCTACCCAGTGTCGCCTGTGTAGAGAGGGGGGAAAAAAAACCTGGTGTATTGATTTGTTTACTTTTGAGATTTACAAATGCTGGACATTTTTAAGTAGAATTTCAATGCTATTTCTATGTAAATCTTAGTTTTTAGATATCTTTGAATATAAATCAAATCTTCATAATTTTTGCACAAAAAGCAAGAACCAGTGATATTCAATATTTATATATATTTACTTTGTCATTAGTCGTTTTTTTTGTAGTTTCATCCGGACATACATACATACACACATACACACCAACTGCTCTTTATATATGTATAAACTGATATGTTTGTCAACATACATTTTTTACATTTAGATATTCATCTGTAGTGTTTTTTTTTTTTTTTGTTTTTTTTTGTCTGCAGAGGATGATCAAAATTCATAATAGTAAAAAAATAAGAAACAAGTGAAAATTTAAACACACACACACACACACACACACACACACACATCACTATCACCATCACTTTTTTTTCTGGGTGAGTTAAGCCTTCTCACACAATAGTTTTTTCTTGACATGATTCATGATAAAATTTTCAAGGAGCTCATCCTTTTTCTTTAACTGTAGCACTTTAAGATTAAGAATCATTCATTAGTTTTCCTGAATAAATTATATTTTCCTCTCTCTCTAACCACTTTATTTAGATGATGAGATGAACAGGATTATAAGATGAATCTAGAAATATTGTTTTATTTTATAAATACAATTTTTTAAAATAATTTCTTAATTGAATTTAGCTCTAGCATATATATATATATATATATATATATATATATATATCAGATAATATGGGTGCTATATTTCTAAGCGGATAGTGCTCAATATCATTGATAGAATGTTTATATTTAAGTTAAGGTAGCGTGGACATGGAGTCAACACCTGGTTACTGATAGTTTCTTGACAATGTTATCTTCGGACCAAGTTCACAGGTGAGAAACTGTCAGTAACTAGGTGTTGACTACATGTCCACATTACCATAACTTAAATATATATATATATATACTGTTTAAACATGTTCATTTTAAGATATATTTGAATTTATCTCTAGCAAAATCAGTAGCAACAAAATGTATTAATACACATCCATCCTAATAGACATCTAAAAACAGAATTTTACAAAATTAGATGGATATTTGAATAGAAAATAACTTAAATATATAATCATACTCAAAGAGTAAGTTATAGTTTTTGAAAAAAATTTTTAAAAGCATTTTTTTTTCAAAATGTACAAACATTTTTGCAATTAGAATAAACCCTATTATAAAAATGCAATTTTGAATTATATTTTCTATGCCAATAATAAATATATATATATATATATATATATATATATATATGCAGGTCCAATGATCAGATATATGAGAAACTCACAGTCACCTAGTGGCATAGACTTTATGTCTACACTATTCTAACTTATATATATATATACTGATATTAAGCACCCTTTATGTATGAATATATTCAGTTCAATTATGGCAAGATGTTGAATTGTTTCATAATAAAACACATACACACAAACACACATATATATAAGATTTTAAAAAAATATATGTGTATGTATATGTGTATATATATGTATGTAAAGTAGAGAATAAACACAAACGAAGCAAAGAATTTACACAAAAACAATATCAAGCACTCATTCAAGATAGCGACTGAAGCTACCTGATGCTGCTTGGGTAGATTCGACCAGTCGTTTGTCCGTTTTTAGTTTGCCTCGGCAGTCATTTGCGCGACTTCCATTTTCATCGGCTCGATTCGTGTTCAAAGTCACAGCTGAGGCCTTTTTTTTTACTCAAATTTTTGTTCAATCTCTGAATTGTTCGACTTCAGAGTCGTTGAGAACTGAGGTTCCATTGTATAGAAAAAAAAATGTTGATCTTTATGAAAAATTTTATTTTTCTGTTCTTTATATAGTTTATGAATTTCCATGATGTTTATAGATAGAGAAAAGGTACATCTATTGTAATGTCTAAAAGGAAGGTCAAAATTTATTTCTCAAAAATTAACCTAGTTTATTGTTATTTATTAAACTTTGCCTAGTCTGTCACACATTACTTACAGTATATATATGATATAATGAAACACTATATATATATATATATATATATATATATATACTGTTTAAACATCTTGATTTTAAGGGGTATATCTAATGTTTTTAAAATAAGTATATATTTGAATCTTTTTAATACCTTTCTGCAAATATATTCTTTAGAGTCAATTATATATTCATTTGTATGAGAACATATTCTTAAAGGCATTTGATCTTTTATATGATTTTAAAATACAAATCCTTTTAATTATTATCATTTTTAGATGTATTTTTCGTGTGCATCTCTCAATGCAAAATTGATTTATGTAATACTAGAAGCGGCTACCCAGCAAAGCCTAGGTAGAGGAGAAAAAAGTGGTTTAATGGTTATTACTTACAGTACCTGCTGTTTGCATTTCACATAACCCTAATACCCTTAGGAAAGGTACGAATCCAATTATTCCCCTTCCACCTATGGGTAAGTAGTAGGGCAGACTGGACTTGTTAACCTTTGTTAGGCAACCAGTCTAGGAGAAGTAATTCTCTAAATTTAAACCTGTTAAACTACACTTAAGAAATGGACCATGTGTCACATACAACCCATACAGAGGGGTTTGTATATATATGATCGTCTGTTGTTTACAGATTTGCTCTCTCTGGTGATTGTAAAATATATACACGGATGTATGTATTTATCAGTTAAAACACTGCTCCTTAATGGCAGCTGTTGACGGCCAAGAGGTTAATGAACCACCGGGTGGATGAAAGATCAGTCAGGTTTCGTTCCTAGGCAGAATTAGTTGCTGTGTCTAGCCACACTGATGAGATGTGAAATATCGAAATGCGGTGTCTGTGGATGACTTATATATATATATATATATAATAGAATTATGGACAAGCCTTGTTACTTTGTTTCATGTATCTGTCACAGATTACTTACAGTATCCGCTGTTTCTTAAATGGTCACCCATCTAAGTACTGACCAGGCTCAATGATGCTTAACTTTGGTGATCGGTTGGGAACTGGTGCTTTAACTGTGACTTGTGACTGAAATTTGTATGACACAAATTCCACTTGAAGGATTTTTGTATGCGTGAAAAAAATATCTTTATGTTGTTTGTTTTTTTATCAAAAAATAAACATACAACATTACTTTAATCTTAATCTTAGTCTTTAAATTTTAAAAAGTGATAAAAAGACAGTCTTGTTCACAGTGCCAGACTTTCATCTATTGAGGCCTTGCCAACTCAGCACATGAGTAGCATAGCTTGGTTGGATCTGTGCAGTAAAGTAGGGAGCTGATGATAGGTGTGGCACTCCACCTCAGATGCAAAAACAATATGTATATGGACAGGAAGTCCATTCTACCCTAACTTATATATATATATATATATATAATATAATCATAGAAGAACTGCAAATAAAAAAGTTTTTACATAAAAATAGTATTCAATGCTATTATGTCAGAGTAGGTATAAAACCTATATATAGTAGAATTATGGAGGGGCATGGTGTAATGGATACCGATATAGGAAGTGGACTTGTTGATCCGAGTTCAAATCCTGGACAAAGTTAATTGCATTTCACATAATGCTTATACTCTTAGGAAAAGTATGAATCCAATCATCTATCCTCCAGCCTAGATTACAATAATAATAGAAATTTATTTCAATAGAATTAGTTCTGAGGTGAATAAATAGTGAGGTTTGAAATATCCTATCATATAGGTAAAAATTACCTATTTGAATTTCACATAGCACTAATACCCTTGGGAAAGGTATGAATCCAATCATCCTCCCTCCAGCTATGGGTAAATAGTAGGGCTGACTGGGCCTTTGAACCTTGGTTAAGCAACCAGTCTAGGAGAAGGAAATCTCAGAATTCAAACCTGTTAAACTCTGCTTAAGAAATTGAGCATATGTCATATATTACCCATATGGAGGGGTTGGTATATATATATATATATATATATATATATAAATTAAGCCGCCTGGTTATCGATAGTTTCTCACCTATGTGATCTTCAGTCCGAAGATCACAAATGTGAGAAACTGTCCATAACCAGGCACCATTGACTTCCTGTCCATGCTAACTTTTGGATAAGCCTGTTACTTTAAGTTTCATGTGTTTTACAGATGGAAATGTAAATAAGAAATATAACTTTTTATGAATTAGTATATTATTATTTATATTTTAAAGGCAATATATAAAGCGTATAAGATAGTGTCCAATGTCTAATTAATTTCGAAGTATCTTCATCTTCAGAGACTGCTTTTGAAATGGACGCAGTCTTGTGTGCTTATATATATATTTTTTTTTTTTGGTGGGGGACGTTATAAACACGCGTCACATGGGTTGTTAGAATGCCACGCGGAAGAGACGTGATTTCAATCTATGAAGATGAAGATACTTCGAAATTAATTTGACATTGGACACTATTTTATATGCATTGTAATTGCCTTTAAAATATAAATAATAATATACTTTACTTAACATGCTTCAAGCAAATTATCAAATACGATTATAATTAGTGTTAAATAATAAAACCTAATGATGAAATAAAAAATATATTAAAAAATGAAACCCTGAGTGGGTGTGGCCCAAAGCCATAGCTTATAGGTGGGTCCAGCAATGCTTGTTTATAAGATTACTTCTTCTATTGTTAGTATAAAAGGAGTCAATACAGAAGACCTTCTGTGAAAGAAGATTGATTTGGTTGAGTAATAATTGTATTATTATACAAAAAAAAAATTCTTTTTTCTTTTTAGTACAAAAAAATGTTAGTTTTGTTGTATATTTAGGACTTTCCTTCCGCATGGATATCTCATAATTTTTAAATATAATATGTTAGATTTTAACTCTTTACCAACCAAATTTCCCCCACTGCTGTACCAAATTTTCTCGGTATTTTTTTACCTGTATGAAGGAAGATTTCAAAGTTCACTATCTGTTCACCTCAGAACTCATTCTATTCAAATAGAGTTCTATTATTATTGTAATCTGAGTCCTTCTGCTCAATTATAATGAACTAACCATCAGTGTTTGTACTTTGCTTGGGTGTGGATCACAGTGGTGGGAGAGCCACTGTGAGCGGTTTAAAGTAGGCAAAGAGTTAAGACCTACATTTTATTGATCTATCATGGATCTTTGTAAACAAATGAAATTATATACATTTGATAAATTAAGATACTAGGGTCATTCAATAAATAAAAGGATTAAAAAAAAAAATTATTTTTCCTGAATTTTTTCCCATAAATGTGAACTTTGCATTCTTTGGAATTGTTTTATAGCAAAAGTTATTTTAATTTTACAAAAATATTTTTTGAGGCTATTCAAAATGGCAGCATATCAAACAGAGTATTCCAGGTTTGAACAAATCAAACATTTGGTGGCTGAAAAGTGCAAACCATGTGAAATAAACAGAAAAATGTGTAATATGTTTGGAGAAGCATGTTTTAGTAAAAAAAAAAATGGAAAAAAAAATGGGTTAAACATAGGTTTGCGATTATGAGCCTGAGTCAAAAAGACAGTCCATAGAGTGAGTAAAGAAAAAAAAGTCTAGAAGTAACTCTCAGTAAAGAAGGTCATGCTGTGACAATCTTCTAGTGCATGAAAGGAGCCATCACTATTGATTTCCTTGAAAAAAGTGCTACTGCAAACACTGCTTCCTGTTGCCACCTCCTTAACCAAAGTTTACCTTATTTATTGAATGATCCTAATATATTTAATTTATTCAATTCAATTAATTAATTAGAATAATCTATTCAAAGCCATTAGAAAAAAATATCACCCTTCATTTTTACTAGTAAATTTAATTTTTCAAGTTCTCAATTTAATATTTTGTGGCAAAAAATGGTGAATCTTAGATATATTTACAATTTACATGCCTCAATATATGAATAGCCATTTTGTAAGCACAATATATTTAGTAAAAGACTGTTAACATCTTATGGAGATTGTGTGTTTTACTGTCTGTAACCGAAACTATATTACTACTCAAGTTACAATTCCCTTAGTTATTGACATCACATTCTCCATGATTTTATTTTTATTTTAACCTCATTTATTAATAAAATTGTTTTACATTATCAATACTGTTAACCATATCTACATTCTAACAACATGCAATTATATTTATATATACAACAAAATAGCGGTTTACAGTGTGAACGGAAAGGCTAATTTGCATATTGATATTAAAAATGTGATTTTAATAAATATGTGCTTAGTATTATTGATTTCTAACTGTTTAGTTTTATTTTTTAATATAAGCAAAAATCTCTTCAATGAATCTTAAATGAAATCCATTAACAAGAAAAAATAACATTTTATTCTTTACTTCCTCTTTTAACTAAATACTTAAATTAGAAAAAATAACAATGAAAGACGAGAGTGATGGAAGAGTAAGTTTCAGTAGTTCTATTTTTTTATTATACTCCCTCTGTTTCAAATCTTTTTATCTGCATTCTTATTTAGTTTCATTAGCCTTTCTAATTTAATACAATATTTTATTACATTAAAACTTAAATACTTGCACCCAGAGGGTGCATATATTTGCTAGTTCTTTTAAATATCAAATACATTTTTGCTGTTTACATAAGTAAGAATTACCTGCACATAACTTAGTTAGCATATAAGACTAAATCCTCCTCTCCCCCCCCCCCCAAATAGAGGCTAAAAAAATCTCTCACTGGTTTTAAATGTGAAATTGAGATATCTGGTTGGCTAATGTTTACTCAGATGCAGTTCACTACTATTATTTGTATAAAGTGTAACTTTAATACTATGATATTAAATGTAAATAGGGGAGAAGTGTATTATATGCCATTAGATATGGTATATACTTAGATAGCTGAAGTATCTAGCTAAGAAAGCAAGACTTGAATCTTAGCTGGTTATTCTAACATTTTTGTTCTCAGTTTAAAATTACGTAAAACTGTTACAACATAGTTATTTACTAAGCTTAGCTTAGGTAAAACACAAGGCCAAAAATATGGAGCACACAGTGAGAATCGAACTCACTAACAATGGTCTGCTAATCTAGCTTGCTAACCATTACTCCACATGAAATGCCTGTTACAGACATGAAAAGATAAAATTCACATATCAGAAAAGACATTTAGCCATTGCATTATTTGCATTATGAAGTTTATATTTTTCTGTAAAAAGAAAAAAAATGGTGGAATTTTATAGAGAAATATTTTCTGAATTACGTGAATGAGACTTTAGAGATTTAGGATTTTAGATATTTTGTTGTTGTTTTGTCCGGATTATTAGAACTAACCAGTAATAATGCTATGTCCAGGTTTTAGTCCTAACTAAATAACAATGCTATGTCCAGGTTTTAGTCCTAACTAAATAACAATGCTATGTCCAGGTTTTAGTCCTAACTAAATAACAATGCTATGTCCAGGTTTTAGTCCTAACTAAATAACAATGCTATGTCCAGGTTTTAGTCCTAACTAAATAACAATGCTATGTCCAGGTTTTAGTCCTAACTAAATAACAATGCTATGTCCAGGTTTAGTCCTAACTAAATAACAATGCTATGTCCAGGTTTTAGTCCTAACTAAATAACAATGCTTGTCCAGTTTTAGTCCTAACTAAATAACAATGCTATGTCCAGGTTTTAGTCCTAACTAAATAACAATGCTATGTCCAGGTTTTAGTCCTAACTAAATAACAATGCTATGTCCAGGTTTTAGTCCTAACTAAATAACAATGCTATGTCCAGGTTTTAGTCCTAACTAAATAACAATGCTATGTCCAGGTTTTAGTCCTAACTAAATAACAATGCTATGTAATCATTTTATATCTCCAGTTTGAAGAACTGTCTATAAACCTTATTAGTATTGTCTCATTTGTTATGAATAATTATTTTAGTAAGAAAGATGATTGATTTTTTTTCTTTTGAAGTTTGGAAATGTAAATTTTGTATGATTAGTTATGTCTTGCAGCATCATGGTTTCCTGTTAATTATCATTTATTGTTAGATATCCCTCTCAACAAGAACATTCTTGTTACTCCATGAGGAACAATTTTTAAAAAAACATTTTTTTTTTACTTTAAAATCTTCCTTTGGTTCAATAAATAGTCATACTAAATTGTAAAGTTTTACATTAAACCATTTGACCTTCTATAGAGGACAGGCAGATAAACTATTTTCAGTTGTGTATATAGATATGTACAATTGCTGAACAGATTTTTTCAAGCAGTGTCTAACGTATGAGTAATACTTAGTATCGTTGGAAATGGACACGCCAACATGAGTTCAAATCTTGGACGAGGCTAGTAGCAATTCACATAAAGCTGATACCCTTGGGAAACATATGCATCCATCTATTCTCCCTCTAGCTATGGGTAATTGTAGAGCAGACTGGACAATTTAAACTTGGTATGGTAAACAGTCTCTGAATTCAAACCTGTTAAATTCTTCTTAAATATGGCTTTCTGTCACATCCTGTTCTTGCAGAGGGGGTTGGTAAATACATACAGTAGGTACAAGACTTGACTATTTATAATTTTTAACTTTTATCAACCGTGTTTATAATAATAATAATCTAATAGTACTAGAGACAAAATTTATCACATGAATTTTCTCTTTATAAATTATATAGAATATGCACCCTCTGGGCATAAGTATTTAAGTCTTAATGTAATGAAATATATCAAATTAGAAAGACTAATGAAATTAGATAAGAATGCATATAAAAAGATTACACTTATTTCAATCATATCTTAATTGTTTTCTATATAAAATCATTCATAGGATCGATTTTAATGTCTTGGAGAATAAAACAATAATATTAGAGATCAATAACACCAAGTAAATATTTATTAAACCTGGTTTTATTAAAACCAGTATGTAAATTAACTACACCATATATTATGTAAACCTTTATTTCTTAATGATATATAAGACACATTACAGGATTTTAAAAAGCACTAATAATATGGGCTGTTTTGAGAAAAATCCAACTCAGATTTTCATAGAGACATCATTAATAAATAAGATTTATTCTATGTATTAATGATTTTGAGTATAAATTGAATACTCATTAATAAACTTACGCAATTCCTGAGGGTATTGTGACATAAACACTGACATAGTTTCGGTTACAGACAGACACCGAATGTCTATTATAATAAGATAAATAATTGAAAAAGTGTTTTCTGTGTGTTAGAATATTCATCTAACCTTTTAGAAATATACTCTTTTTAAATTATATAAATTAATTTATAAGTATATCTTTCAACAACTTATTAACTTTGCTAACTCCTAATGTGGTGTACAGTATTGCTTATAAATAAGTACACCTCAAGCAATTTTGTTACAAAAACTTAATATTCTTCTAAACCAAAGATACCAGAATTTCATAATTTCTAGTGGAACATTATACAATCAAAGTTTTGATGTGCGTGGTGTAATGGTTAGAGTCATAGGAAATGGACCCGTCGACCCGAGTTCAAATCCTGGACGAAGCTGTTTGCATTTCACATAGTGCTAATACCCTTGGGGAAGGTATGAATCCAACTCTCCCTCCAGCTATGGGCAAATAGTAGGGCGGATTAGGCTCTTTAACTATGGATAGGTAACCAGTCTTGGAGAAGGAAAATCTGAATTCAAACCTGTTAGACTCTGCTTAAGAAATTGACCTTGTATCACATCCTACTTGTGTGGAGGGGTTGGTAAATATATATACAATCAAAATGGATGATATTAGATATAGTATCACCCATAAATATATGGTCCGGTTTAGCTCAGTTGGTAGAGCACCTGCCTTGTCAATTGCAAGATTGATATCGGTCCCCACCAATTCAATGCATGAGTAGCACAGATTGGGTAATCTTATCTGTGTGGTAAAGTGGGGAGCTGACGGTAGGTGTGGCGCTCCACCTCAGCAAAATCAAAATTCTCTAGCGTAAAGGGGATAGACTCCCCCACTGTCTGGCTGATACCAACAATAGGCCACTTCACCAACTTTACTACTTTATCACCCATAAATAATATTTTATTAAAAAAATGTTAATTTTCTTCTAAACTAAAGATACCAGGGTTTTTTTTTGGGGGGGGGGGTTCTAGTGGCACATTATACAACCAAAACATACTATTAGGTATTTACTATTAAAAATAGAATTATCTATCAAGTACTGATAATTGAACTTTGAACTTCTGGCTGCATTTTTTTCCAACAATATAACATTCTCTTTAGACGAGTGCATTGTTTATAATGTTAGACATTTGGGTAATTATGAACTTTTGTTTAGTAAATTAGGGTGTCCCAGAAAAAACAGAACCCACAAATTTTGTAATAAAACTGTTAATTTTCCCATTAAACAAATAAATTAGGGTTTAGGGTTAGTTTAATGGGAAAATAAATAAATAATTTTGGTTCTGTTTTTTCTGGGTATGCCTGTACAGGGTGAGCCAGAAAAAACAGAACCCAAATTTTTTATTTATTTTCCCATTAAACTATCCCTAAATCCTAACCCCATCCCTAACCCCCAACCCTAACCATAACCATAACCATAACCCTATACCCTAATTTATTTGTTTAATGGGAAAATTGACAGTTTTATTACAAAATTTGTGGGTTCTATTTTTTCTGGGACACCCTAATTTACTAAACAAAAGTTCATAATGACCGACATTTGAGCATATATACATAATCTAATTGCTATTAATACTTTTTAAGTTGTTTTTTTAATACATTTTTTAGGCTAGATAGATACTGACTTCTTGATTTGAACCCCAACTGGCTAGTGTAGAAAACGTATCTTTACCAAGTGGGTTATTACACCTAGCCTAGATATATAATTGATTAAATGGAATAATGCATTGATGTGTACATGTAATAAAACGCCGATACTGCAACATCAGCTTTCGATATTAAGTGAACATGTGTACCTCTGCAGCCAAAGAGAATTCTTAGTATCAGTTAAAAGTGCTACCATATTTTGCTTTGAAGAATTTAAAACAAACAAAAAAACAAAACAAATTCATTGTATTGTCACTTATCTCTGCTCTGAAGTGAGTAAGGTTTGAAATATCTTTTTTTTAGATATTACACAATATCTAAAAAAAACAAAAAAGAAAAGCTATCTATATTTCGTTTAGGATAGCTTCCTCTATAGAGTGTTCCAAAAGTCTTGTCACCCCTACATGCTGTTTTTAACTTTCATTATTTCATTAAAATAATATAAAATATAAGTTATGTAATTATTTTGCCTCTAAATAAAATCTTTAAAAATTGAATTATTTTCTAGAATTTTGGATTGTTTTATGTAATTATTTTATTGAAATATCTTCTTTCTTTTTTTTTCTTTAAAAAAAAAAATATTACAGAATATCTAAAAACAAAATATCTATAATTTGTTTAGGATAGCTTCCTCTACAGTGTGGTCCGAAAGTCTGGTCACCCATACATATTGTTTTTAACTTAAATTATTTTTTGTTTTAATAATATAAAATATAATGATATGTAATTATTTTGCCTCTAAATAAATCTTTAAAAATTGAATTATTTTCTATAATTTTGGGTTGTATTATGTAATTATTTTAATTCTAAAAAAATAAGTAGGTGTGACAAGACTTTCGGACCACTCTGTATGATATCACCCATTAGTGTATCCTCTTTATAACTCAAGGACATCAATAGACTAGGACATTTTAGCTGATATCACACTTCAAGTTCATATTTGTATAAGAATAATACAGAAGATTTAATATCCAGTTTATTAATCTGAAAATATACAGAAGTTAAAATCATTAAATCTCTTTTTATTAATAATTCCAATAAATGTATATGAAGGGTTTGTTTTTTTCAAGAAATGCTGTAAAAATATGTATGTGTAATTTGATAGACATTATTAGAACTTTGAAGAATATGCATCCTATGTGTAATATAAATAAACTGAGTTGCATTATTTCTTTAGTTATATCTGTGAATTTAAGTGTGCTATCTATCTATCTATCTATCTATCTCTCTATATATATATGTGTGTGTGTATATATATATATGAACTATATCAAGTTACAGTAAAATATTATATAACAAAGAAATCAAAAGTACATATTGCTGCTGATGATTGCAATATGTGGTTTTAATTTCTGTTATAGTATCTATATATACTTTATACAAGATATTCAATATTTTTTAAATAGATACAACATTTAAAAACAGTAATGGTATATGTAAGCACTTATTAACATGTATTGGTAGCATCAGGCATTTGATGATTATTGTGTGTGTGTGTGTATATATATAGTTAAAAATTAAAATGGTAAAATGAATGAACTTTACTTATATACTTTATATATATATATATATATAAGTAAAGTTGGTAGAGTGGCCTATTGTTGGTATCAGCTGGACAGTGAAAGAGTCTATCCTCTTTTTGCTAGCGCTAGACCAGGGAGATTGTTTTTGCTGAGGTGGAGTGCCACACCTACTAGAATATGTGTATATGTATGAAAACAATTCCTGGCAAGTGCTCTACGACTGATATATATATATATATATATATATATATATATATATATATTATTTTAGAATATATGTATGTATGTATGTCTATGTATGTGTATATGTATGTATGTATGTCTGTGTGTGTATATGTATGTATATCTATATACATGTCTACGTATGTGTATATGTATGTATATCTATATACATGTCTACGTATGTGTGTATGTATATATCTATGAATGTCTATATATATATATATGTGTGAATATGTATATGCATGTATGTGTTATTAAATGAAGTGTTTATTTATTGATATTGACAAAAATAAGAGGGTACAAAACTCCCACTGCTAACAGTGGACAGACTGACAAAAGACAAGACAAAATGGAGGTCTTATGTGGATGTAAACCTTTAGTGGCTGTTTATAGAGATAATAATAAATAATAACAATTACCAAATGACTGTACATATGTACACTAGCACATCTACATTTAATTGTTGTATAAACAAAGGCGAATTTAGAAGATATCTATCTATCTATATATATGTATATATATTCTGAAGAAGCCTGTTAAATTCACAGAGGTGTAATATTAATTGAATGTAATTGTTTCTGTTTCGCTATTCACTGTGTTCCTCAATTATTACACACACTTTGTCGGATTTTTCCTAATCTGTTATTTCCTCATATATATATATATATATATATGTATATATATATATATATATATATAAATGGAAGTGAATCCAACGGTAGAAAAATTTGAAAAAAACACAGGTTCAATAAAATGAGTGATCTTTGTTTTTTCAAATTTTTCAGTATGTTACACACACACACACACACACATATATATATATATATATATATATATATATATATATATATATATATATGAGGGACATGGTAAATATGTGTAGAAAAATATAGAACATTATGTAAAAGTATAGGTAATCGTCTATGGTTGATAGGCAGTTTTTTTATTTGTTGTTTTTTTTTTATTATTATTGTAAGTGTTGGTATTCCAGCTATCTCCCTTGTACACACTTGCACACACACATGAATACATGTGTACACACATTCTTTTGGTTTTATTTATAAATAGACACTTGGTACAAGAACTAACCTTTTACTTAGCTCTCACTGAAAAAATACGACTGTTATGAAATTTATTGTTTATGATACAAAATGGGAGCCTTGACTGTGCTGGAGGGGACCCTCTTATATCTAGTACAACAAAACGCTCGCTCATGCCGCTTCCCTCCCCTTCTCTCTCTCTCTCTCTCTCTCTCTTCCCCCTCCCTCCTTCACTCACATACTTGACCTTGCTTTACTAACAAAGACCTGTGTACAGTGAATGCTTCTCTTGCAGTACATGTCTGCATGTGTATTTGAGTTAGTTGTGCAGAAGAGTGCAGGCTCTTAACACATATGCACAACATCAATACCAAATATCCTGTATGAACATATTATATTCAGTCACGCACATATATATATATATATATATATATATATCATTAACTTTGACAGACAATAATTGTTTATTTAGCTTTTTATTAATTTTTTTTTTTTTTTCTGTTGCTGACTAAGTTGGCACAAGTGTAGGCCAAGACTATATAGAAACTGTCCAAAGCTTTTTTTAGTCTTAAGAAGAAGAAGAAGAAAAAAAAAAAAAGGCTTTGGACAATTTTGATATAACGTTGATCCGCATTTGTGCCAATTTACCTACCACCAGGAAGAAAAAAAATTTGATAAAAAATCTACATAGACAATCCTTGTCTATTTAATGAAACATATTTAAAAGAGGATTTTCTACCAAAATAACACACACACACACACACACACACACACATATATATACCAGGTGTGTCAAAAAAAGTATCGAGAATTTTTGTACTTTTTGACACACTTTGTATTCTGAAAAAAAAAATAATGTTCCATTCATTCTTCATTTCTATCTTGGTAAATACAGCTTTAAACTTGGTACTTCTTTGATACACCTTGTATTCTGGAAATAATTAATGAATGAACATCATTTCTTTATCAGAATACAAGGTGTGTCAAAAAGTACAAAAAATCTCAATACTTTTTTGACACTTAATGTATATTTCCATGTTTCTAACACACGTGGGCATGCTTACAAAGTCAGAAAACAGCAGAGCTTACATGAATTTCGGAAACATTTTTTCACGCTCAGTTGCCAAAGCATGGAATAAACTGCCTTCATCCGTTGTAGGATGCCAAGACACTGCATCTTTCAAAGCCTCCATGCTTCCTATAATCCGCCAACACTATACCTGATACCATCCTCCACACACACATGCATGCACACGCACACATACATGTATATTATTACTGTACGCTATTCATGTTCCTGGCACTAATACATTATTCTATGTACTAGACATGAGACTTTGATGAGTTGTGGTGCACCTGAGCACTGTACACAATAAATTTCATTATTGTATATATATATATATACATATATATATATATGTGTGTGTGTGTTCTTTTTTTGATTCTGGAGGCCTGAAAAAAAAAAAACAGACAATGTAATTTGTAAATAAAAAAATATATTACAAACAGATATCTAACAAAAAAGAATACAAAAAATGAAAAGACTAAAATATTGAAAAAAATCAAGCAATGACTGGTCAAAAGAAAAAAAAACAGAAAAAAGAGTTGACTAAGCTGATATATAAAAATGGTCAATACCCTAAGTAGAGCATAATTCTGGCTCAGTCTGAATTATCCCGAAGATCCTTTAGGTGAAACCTAGGTAGATAGTATCTGACTCATTTTAAGTTTCTTATATATATTTGAGTAATATTCAGAAGCCACAATACACTAAAAGAACAAAACTTACAAACCATTTTTTTTAATTAAAAAAAAAATTTTTTTAGTCCTTTTAAAAGTTTAAGTTTTTTTGCATATAAATAAATGCCCTGGCAATGGTTTACTAAACAAACCAAAACGTTTAAACGTTGGCACTTACATTAAAATATCAACCATCTGAACACCTTGCTGTTTTTTCAATTTTCTTATATACTTATGTACCATCTGATTAATTTCCATTTTTCAATATATATATATATACACACACACACACTTTTCTTCATTTACTTTCATACATATTCTTTTAAATAAACTTTTAAAAAAAAACAACACTAGTGTCCTTTATAAAAGACATGTATTAAGTTGTTTTGGAAATAATAGCCGATCTTATAAGACATTTAAATCTAAAATCACCCATTATTTTTCCAAACAACTTAATACATATACAATCTCATTCTTCTTGTTTGTGAAGTGGTCATTTGTTTTTAGATTCTAGCTTTTAGTTGTTAAAAGAAAAACTTGAACAATTTTCATATCGTATTGGTCCACATTTGTGCCAATTTACTCAGCAGCAAAGAAAACTTAATAAAAAGCTAAATAAACAATCCTTGTCTGTTATATTTGATAAAATATGTCTAAGAGAGGAATTTCTGCTAAAATACACATTATATATATATATATATATATATATATATATATATATAAGATTATAATTTTATTCATTTATTTTTTATACATACTCTTGCCCCCTTGATTTAAAGGTGCAGAGCTGGGCCGGTGCCTGAGGCACCTCAAAAGAGGAATGCCGAAGGGATACCCACTATAATGATCCTTGTGTTCAACATGCCAGTTGAACTGTCAGTAAATACTTACTCTTTTAAATAAATAAATTCTCCAAAAACCAGTAGTATCATATATACAATTATGTATTCAGTCTTTTTGAAAATAATGACCGATCTTATCAGACATTTAAATGTAAAATCGGCCATTATTTTCCTTAAACAACTATGTACATATACCTCATTCTTTGTGAGTGGTCATTTGTTGTTTTTTTTTTGTTTTTTTTAGATGTTAGCTCCCTTTAAATTTTAAATTAACAAATTGTAAAGCAGTGCACACACATAACATTCTTTTATACGTATAGACTCATTTTAGCTTACATATTCACATGTATGTAGTTGAGAAGATGAATGGAAAAATATAAATATATCTGTATGGATGAAATGTATTATAATAATTTCCTATATTGCCATATTCTTTTAAAAAAATCATCTATTTTAGAAGCTGTAAGTATTATATGTTTTTTTTTCCAGAAAAACATGTATGCAAATAGAAGACATTCCTTTATTTATTCTATTCTGCTGTTTGAAAACAGGTTTGAATTCACAGTTTTCCTTCTCTTAGACTGGTTGCCTAACCAAGGTTAAAGAGCCCAGTCTGCCCTACTATTTACACATAGCTGGTGGGAGAATAGTTGGATTCATACCTTTCCCAAGGGTATTAGCGTTATTTGAAATCCAAACAGCCTCAAACAGGATTTGAACTCGTGTCACCATGTCCATTTCCTACAATGATAATTATTACATGCACTTCCTAAAATAAAAAGTCACTGTAAGTCTGAAAAAAATATCCTAAAAAGTTTTCCAGATTTTTTTTTTCTTAGCGCTAAAGAAATGTAAAAAAAAAAAGGTCACATTTTAATCAAAACAACTTATGTACGCACTTATATACTTATAGATTTATTCTTACTCATACGAAAAAAACAACCACTACTAACACATACTTACATACTCCACTCTCTCATAAATTTATGTACCCATAAAGATTTTATACAATTACACAAACATATTATATAAGCATGCACAAAACAACCACTCATATACACAACCCCACATGAACTAATTTTAGCAGTTGTGTCCATATATAAAACTGTCATACATATAATCATCTTGCTGAGCAAGAGTTACATAATGAGTTCAAAGGTTCATAATAAAGATGTAATATAAACTATACGACTAGAAAATTAAAACTAAATAGCAGAAATAATGGGGGACTAGAGATGATGTTTTAAATTACATACAAACTCTGATGATGTACAATTTCTTTAAAAGAAAAAAAAAAGAAGAAAATACAAGGATCGACACCACTACTCTGGGCCAACACGTACTAATTTGATGGGGAGGGGGGGGGCTGCTTAGGTACCCCCAGAAGGGCGGGTTTCATATATTTCCTATGAATACTTCTTTATGAAAACTAACATGTGGTAGAGTGGGGATTGATATATTTTATATGAATACTACTCTATGAAAATTGACATGTAGTAAAGTAAGGGCCCCCTATATCATAGATTCAAAGGGGGGGGGGTACACAAGAACCCAGAACCAGCCTTGCCACTACTGGTTAGAGAGGTACAGGGCATTTTGGATTGTCTTTTCGATTTTAATATTGAGAGTGAATTTAGTTTGTAATTTATTAAGAAATGTTCATCGTCAGAGTAAAGTTCTTTATTGTTATATATGCAACATTTTGGCTGATGTGCTCTCCGGCCTTCTTCAGGTGTTTCTTGTCAAAGTTCTAGTTGAACTCAGGAGTCTTCATGGAATTTTGATCTTGTGACGGAGAACGAGAAAGGAAACAGAGCAAGACATTGTCTTGCCTGCCGGGATCGAACTCGCGTCCTCCCACATGCAAAAACAAATGCGATTTGGGCACTGGACGGACACGAGGTTTGACTGATGTGCCCGGATGTTTGGGTAAATATGTCCATAAATAACAAGTGAGTCGAACGCTAGTCAACAGAAGCAGTCGACGACGACGAGCTTTGCGAACGACCCAGTAAAGAAATGGATTTTAGTCCAACAGAAACAAAACTAAATAGGAATTGCGATTTTGAACTGTTAAAGATTATTTCGACTACGACAATGGATTTTCCAACTGCTAGACGAAGACGAAGAATGTGTTGACCAAAAGAAAGTCTGGCTTGTGAGAAGATGGTGAACTCGCTTGTTTTTGGTCCCCCCTCGGCAGGAACTTCTTGATTCGAATATCTTTTTCCCCTCTTCTATAGATCTGAACACTTTATCTAATCCATTGGGGGTAGATTGTTCTCATTCCATTAACTATAAACGGGTACAAGTGTTAATCTATGTTAAGTATTCTATGTTATTTTTGCCTGTAGTTAGGAGTGAACTTTCAATGATTGTCACTTAGAACTGTATTTAACTCAACCCTTATATCCGTTGTGCCATGTGTTAAAAATTCAGACAAATAATACTTTTATTCTACTTTCATATTAGATTCTGTAATTAATTGGCTAAATAATCTGTCTTGTAACTTTCAAAAAGTTAGTCAAAATCAACTTAAATATGAAAAAAAAAAAAAAAACTGAACCTGGCATTAGAAAAATACATTTAAATATCCAAGGAGATTTTTAAAAAATGTTAAGTGTTATGAGGGTAATCCCAATGGTAAGGTTTCCAAAATATTTAGAAATCACAGAAACGTTTTTTGATGATTGCCAATGGTGTTTACATCATTTTAAATTTTGAACATATATCTATTTTTCTACATAATCGTCCTTTCAATCAATGCATATTTGTAAGTGCTGTGGTAGTTTTTGCATGCATATGTCATACCAGTTTGCTGCCATGTTGTTAAGGAAGCATCAAACCTCATCATTGTTGCAAACTCTTTACACTACTTGTGGACGTTTTTGACATCCATGTATGACTCACCATACACTTCCGTTAACTAGCAATAAATTTCAATTGATTTAATGCCTTTTGCATTCAAAAACCGAATAAATGTACAAACTTCACACTTGACAGTTGTATCAATCAGGAGCTCTATCAGAATTGACAGCCAAGTGTGGCAGCAAGATGTGGGCAGGTGCATGCACAACAAACACAACAGTGTTGCCAATAGCCACACGAACAGTTTCCTTGCATCCCAGCACTTTGGAGACCTTACTTTTGGGATTACCTTTATAAAAGGTGCAGGTGCATGCACAACAAACACAACAGTGTTGCCAATAGCCGCTCAAACAGTTTCCCTGCATTCCTCAGCACTTTGGAGACCTTATTTTTGAGATTACCCTCATATAATACATTTATTAATATAAATATCAAATGACCAAAGATTTAATACATTTGGCCATTTGTTAACTAAAACATTAACTGAATCATCTTACAGAATATACAACTCCAGTCCAATATGTTTTGACCAATACATTTGTACTGGTCAAAACATGCACAACAAACACAACGGTGTTGCCAATAGCCGCACAAACAGTTTCCCTGTGCCCACAGCACTTTGGAGACCTTACTTTTGGTATTACCCTCGTATTAAGATATAATTTCAAACAGTCTCCGCATATTCACCATTCCTATCAACAAATTCTTGGAATCTCCTACAGGTGATTAAAAAAATTCTAATATTTCTATGGTAGTATCTTTATTAGAAAAGCAGAAGTGATATTATGGATTTGGTTTTGTTTTACGGCATATCATATTTTTTTTAGAATTCATTTTGTTCTATTTAACCCATAGATGGGACCCTAACAGGTACTAACACTCTGGGTCAGAGCAAACCTGGGAGCAGTAGTGATGAAGGAGTACCCCACATTCCCCAGAGCTCCAGAACTGGAACCTCACTATCAGTTAGAGTTTAACATCATTCCCAGGACATGAAGACCAACAGCCACCACCTTCTAGCACATATATAATAAAAAGGGTTGAGGCTTGCCATAAGGGCAATAGGGTTGGGGCAATCATATAGGTGCTAGGGCTTGACATGATCAGCCAATTGATTGGCGTGGGCCTCTCCGACCGACCGTCTAGCCCAAGTAAGGGTCTAAATGTAGTGTTGCATATCATGGACTGCTCCGCCACAAGGATTCCGTCCTTAAGCATCATGGGTCACCACCAACGACCAAGAAGTGGTTCCATTGAGGGAGGGTGTCTTACCGCCCCTGTAGAGGTGTAGTTGGTGTATTCTAAAGCCCCAGCTGACAGGGCTTATTATTTTAGTTAGAATTGATACAAATGATTTTTGTAAGTATATAAATCTGTCTGCATTGGATTAGCAATATTCTAAGAGGTCCAGATAATCAAATTCATTATCATATCAAATCAAAAATAAAAGATGTACTTGATATAATGTGCATACCAATCAAAGGCATATTGAGTACTAGAAGTGGCTACCTGGCATTGCCTGGGTAAAAGTGGGGGGAGGGGACAAAAAGTTAGTCTTGCAGGTCTATTGTTACTGAATTGTGTGTTGGATCCTTGCAGGATGCCCCATTAAAATCCCTATGTAAAAAAGGACTTGCGTTGATTTGGCCTTAGAAAAAAAAAAGTGCACAGACACTCTGAAAAGGAAAATTAATGTATCCTATTTAAAATATTAGATGCAAAAAAAAATTCCATGCTATTACTCTTTAAATTTTATTTGGACCATATGACCTTTAGGCACCCCTTTTGCTTTGCTGATTCATAAGTACATTTTTTTCATTTACAGTCAACATCCGGTTGTTTGTTAGGGGTTAGTTTTATAATTTAAAAAAAAAAATCTAAAAATTGTCTGCTAACAAACAACCGTATGTGTAAATGAAAAAATGTACTTACGAATCAGCAAAGCAAAAGGGGTGCCTAAAGGTTATATGGTCCTTTTTTTTTTTAATTATCTTCACAAATATAAATGAAATCTCCATTATTTTTCCTCAAAAAGCAAGATCTGGTGATAGTGAATCTGTATATATATTTACTTTGTCATTGATTGTTTTATTTTCATAGTTTCAGTGCGACATACATACACACAAACTGTCCTTTATATATGTATAGATGACTATCAATGCTTACTGATCCCTCTCTATATAAAACCTCATATTTTTTATGAACTTCCCCATCAGTTAAACTCTTTGCTTTCCCCCATGACTGTACCAAATTTTCTTGGTAATTTTTACCCATATATATTTACCAACCCCTCTGCACAAACAGGATGTGACACAGGGTCAGTTTCTTAAGCAGAGTTTAACAGGTTTGAATCCTGAGATTTCCTTCTAGACTGGTTACCTAGCCAGGATTAAAGAGCCCAGTCTACCCTACTCTTTACCCATAGCTGGAGAGAGAGTAGTTGGATTCATACCTTTCCCAAATGCAAACAGGTAATTTTTACCTATATGATGGGATATTTCAAAGCTCAATATTATTCACCTCAGAACTCATTCTATTGAAATAAATTCCTATTATCATTGTTATCTAAGTCCTTCTGTTCAATTATAATGAACTAACCATCAGTTTTTGTACTTTGCTTGGATGTGATATGCATAGGATCATAGTGGTGGGAGAGCCACTGTGAGTAGTTTGAAGTAGGCAAAGAGTTAAAGAACAATTTTACATTCGAGAATGCATAAACCAAGTTTTTCCTGTTTTATAATGTTGTTTTGTTTGGATAAATTCATATAGCAGAATTAAGCAAAAATTCACCTAGTATCATAGTAGTAGTAGTAGTAGTAGTAATATTAGTTGCCCCTTAATGTATATAATATTTCATTTTTGCTTAAAGTGTTCCAGTCTGCTAAAAAATAAATTGAATTTCCAGGAAATTTAGAGTTCCTAGGAGTGAAAGTAAAAGAGTAGATATCTAACCAGCCTGTTTGCCATGGGTAGGATAAAACACATGGTCACAAGTATGCAGCATCCAGTGAGGATCGTATTTGCTATTCAGTAGTAATGGATCTGCAAGACTAACTTGCTAACTATTACACCCCAACGGAATGCCCTTGTGAAAGTGAAGGAGTATAGGAAGTAAAAATGGCTATGATAAAAAAGAATGAAAAAAAAGTTTAATTCTGTCTAAACATAGATAAAGATTTGGTTGATTGAATTAAAAGTTAGAAAAATGATGACTACACTATTAGAACTTTTGTTTGTACAGCTTCAATGTATATATATATATATATATATATATATATATTTTGGGAGAATATGTGTTTAAATGAAGTCGAACCTAATTTATGAAAGTTAATTAATTAATAATTAATTAATTAGGCGGATTACCTATTAAATTTAAGGCTAAACAAATCGAGAAAAATCAATCTCTGTATGTAATTTCGGCCTATTAGGCCTCATCAGCAGAGCTATAGATAAAGACCGCCCCGTGTGCGATTCGAAACCTGATTGTCAATCAGTTTCGAATGTCTTTGTATCTATAGCTCTGCTGATGAGGCCTAATAGGCCGAATGTACATACAGAGATTGATTTTCTCGATTGTTTAGCCTTAAATTTAATAGGTAATCCGCCTAATTAATTAATTATTAATTAATTAACTTCATAAATTATTCGACTTCATTTTAAACACATATTCTAATATTGTCGGCTGAAAATAGCCATATAACATCGTTGTTTGTTTACTTGTCATATATATATATATATATATATATATATATAGTGTGTGTGTGAGTAAGTAAAAAGTAAAGTTGGTGGAATGGCCTACTGTTGGTATCAGCCGGACAGTGAGGGAGTCTAGACCAAGGAGATTTTTTTTTCTGAGGTGGAGTGCCACACCTACCATCAGCTTTACCACACAGATCAGATTACCCGATCTGTGCCACTCATGCGCTAAGTTGGTGGGGACTGGTATTGAATCAGGAACCTTACGATTCCGAGGCAGGTGCTCTACCGACTGAGATCGCAACCAGAAAAAACCTACGTTAATTAGTTCTGTGCGGATTCTTGATGCCGTGCAGAAAACCTGCCAGGGTTGATGACAGGTAGGGTTGGGTGGCGAAAGAGAGTCATAGGAATCTGTGCTGTCAGCGCAACATGATGATGATATAATAAGATGAAAAATCTAGAGTCAGCAAACTCTTTCCAAATCTCAAATATCTGGTGTCAAAATCCTTAAATCAGAGAATCAAGATTTCACATGATAAGATTACCAGATTTTAATCGATAGTGGCACAAAGGGCTGATACAATTTTTTCTAAGTACCAGAACATTATTATATTTACCCATTTCTTCATTAAAATTGAGGGTCAAATTTTGCATTTACCAAATTTCCCAGGTAATTTTTACCTGTATGATGGGATATTTTAAAGTTCACTATCTATTCACCTCAGCACTAATTCTATTCAAATACAGTCCTATTATTATTGTAATCTGATTACCATTATAATGAACTAACCATCAGTTTTTGTATTTTGCTTGGGTGTGGTATGCATCAAAACAGAGCTGCTGTGAGCAGTTTAAAGTAGGCAAAGCATTGAGGCCACACCTCAGTCTTATTGACAGGAAAGACTTCTTTATGGACACACATTATTTTATCCACACAATACAGTGGGGCTGGTTTAGCTCAGTTGGTAGAACATCTGCCTAGAAACCACAAGGTTCTGGGTGATACCAGCCCTCACCAACTCAGCACATGAGTAGCACAGCTTGGATCTGTGCAGTAAAGTGGAGAGCTGATGATATGTGTAGCACTCTTGCATTTAATCACATGCTAGGTCTTGGTTCTACATGTTTTCACACTTTGTCAGCTGTGTCTGACTAAAGCAACTTACAGGCCTATTGACGCACACACAAGCTCGCTCGCTCACTCACTCCCTCACTCTCTCTCTCATTCACTCACTCCCTCTCTCTCTCCCTCCCTCACTCCCTCTCTCTCTCCTCACTGTATAGATTGTTATATAGGAATACTTGATACCATATAACTGTGTACAAAAAACTCTTAAGAAACAACTACATAAAAGACTGTAAATATAAGCATACAATGTAAGAGATTGCATAACCTCTAGGCATAAAATAACTCTAGATGTGTTGGCATGCCATTAACATCATCAATCAAATAATCAACACCATTCCTTATAAACTTATATATATATATATATATATATATATATATATATATGAGAAGTAAACAAACAGACAATGTGTTTTGATATGGCTTTATTTAGCCGACAATGTTTTGGAGAATATGTGCTTAATTGAAGTCGTACCTAATTTTTGAAAATTAATTAATTAATAATTGAAAAATTTAACAAACCGTTTTTCTTTCTTTGAAAGTTGAATATTGCTCTGTATATAATTAATTTATTGGTTATTATAGATTGAGCTCTCTTTGGGATTTATAAAAATCCTTGTATGAATGTTTGCATACAGTATGGTTGTACAGTGAGATTTCGATGATCCCAAATAGAATCATCCCTTACTTACCAGTCATTTGGATTATCTTACATTTATATTATATATATATATATATATTTGATATCACTGATAAAGATTTTAATACTCTTGCATTTAAACACATGCTCAGGTCTTGATTCTACATGTTTACACAT
The DNA here is from genome assembly GCA_023376005.1 of Doryteuthis pealeii. Classification (NCBI taxonomy): domain Eukaryota; kingdom Metazoa; phylum Mollusca; class Cephalopoda; order Myopsida; family Loliginidae; genus Doryteuthis; species Doryteuthis pealeii. Next base: position 74,501,260 of record CM042142.1, read on the forward strand.
TTTCTCAGCTGTGTCTGACTGAAACAACATACAGGCCTACTGATACAACACACACTCTCTCTCTCTCTCTCTCTCTCTCTCTTCTGTATAGATTGTTATTGAATAAAGCACATTCAAAACTAAGAATATATTATAACAATGAATTAGTCATTTATAGGGTTTATGTATAGATGCAGAAAATTCAGACAAGATCGCAACTTCACTTTCTATCTATTTATCTATCTATAAGTAAAAATCTCATTATATTTGTATATATGAAATGGAGTAAAGTCTGGAATAAAATTCAGCAGAATAAGAAAGGAAAAGACAGTCTGAAAATTAGATTGGGATATTTCGATAGGAATCTCTTTTGTCATCAAAATGCAAAAATGATTTTCCAAACTGTATTTTTCTTTCTCATATATATATATATATATATATATATATATATATATATATAAGGTGTGTCAAAAAAGTATCGAGATTGAAGCTGTATTTAACAACATAGAAATGAACAATAAATGAAAAGTTAATTTTTTCAGAATACAAGGTGTGTCAAAAAGTACAAAAAATCTCAACACTTTTTTGACACACCTTGAATATACATACATACATACATACACACACACACACACATACATACCAACCTTTATGCACTAGCAGGATGTAAAACATGGTCATTTTTTTAAGCGGAGTTTAACAGGTTTGAATTTAGAGTTTTCCTTTTCTTAGACTGGTTAGCTAGCCCAGGTTACGGGGCCCAGTCTGCCCTACTTTTTACCCATAACTGGAGGGAGAATAGTTGGATACATACCTTTCCCAAGAGTATTATTGCTATGTAAAATGCAAACAGGCTCATCCAAGATTTCCTACAACTCTAACCATTACACCACGTACCTTCAAACTTTAACTTCTCATTATATGTAACTGTAACCCAGTAAAATTGATACATCATAGCAAGATTTTTAAACAAAGTGAAGGAGTCTATCCCCTTTTCACTAGCACTAGATCAGGGAGATTGTTTTTGCATCTGAGGTAGAGTGCCACACTTACCATCAACTCCCCACGTTACTGCACAGATCCAAGCTGTGCTACTCATGCACTGAGTTGGTGAGGACCGGTATTGAACCCAGAACCTTGTGGTTTTGAGGCAGATGCTCTACTGACAGAGTGTCCTGGGTATGACATTAAGCGTCATCTAATGGTGAAGTTCCAATTTTAGAGCTCTGGGAAGTGTGGACTACCCCTTCATTGCCATTACTCCCAGGTCCACTCTGACCTGGAATGATATTACCTGTTAGGGTCCCATGTATGGGTAAAATAGAAAAAATGAGTTTAAAAAGAATTGAGTTAAAAAAAATGAATATCCATCAACAATGAATAAAACAAAATGTCTTTGGCATAAAATAACCCAACAAGGGTTGACATACTGTAAAATCCAACCAAACTAACAGTTAAGCTAAGCCCTTTTAAACAAAGTAATACACTTAAAATACTCTGATTTAGAGAATAAAGCTATTTCCAGTCCAGTTTGAAACTAAATGATAATTTTGTCGGGTTTTCGTTTACACTGTCAGTTTTATTATCATCCAAGTTTTCAATAAATATGTATCAAGATCTTTATTAGAGCAATACACTTAAAATGCTCTTAGAGAATAAAACAATTTCCAGTCCAATTTACAACTGAATGATAATTTTGTGACTTCTGTATTCCTGTTTAATGTTACTTTTAATCATCCAAATTCTCGATATAACAGCATTATTGCTTAGTTAGGACTGACAATCTGGACATAGCATTATTGCTTAGTTAGGACTGACAAGCTGGACATAGCATTATTGCTTAGTTAGGACTGAGCTGGACATAGCATTATTGCTTAGTTAGGACTGACAAGCTGGACACAGCATTATTGCTTAGTTAGGACTGACAAGCTGGACATAGCATTATTGCTTAGTTAGGACTAACAATCTTGACACAGTATTATCAACTTTTAATCAATACTCATTATTTCATTTTCTACATAATTTCCAATTTGGGAATTTTTTCTGGACCCATTTTGGTAGTCAGAGGATTTTAATCCATCCTTCTTACTCCAAATTGTCTTCTTTAGTGACTCTTACCTTTCCTTATGACCACAGCTCCCAATTCCTCCTACCTTCTCAATAATCAGTGTAACCCTTTCTTACTGGGTTTCACAATTGTCCCTTTTTACAAATCTGCTTTTCAAAGTGTGTTGGCTTAAAAATCCCAAAGCAATTAATATTTCTCTTCTCTGATTGAGATTCAGCTTGGGCACTTGCTTCCTCAAATTCTAACCAGAGAATAACCAGATGCCCCTTTCCAAAATACTGTCCACATTTCCACGTTTGTTTGGGTTTCAATAGACTCACTATTATTCATACACTATCAATATAAGACTGTTCACTTTACATATCAAATCTTAACTCTTAACATCCTGTTGAGATTTTTTAAGTCCAGAGCATTCCTATAAGGATATATTAAAAAAAATGGCTAAAAATGACCTTTGCATCTAAAGTTACCTATTATTTCCCTTAAATCAAAGATTTCTACATATGTTTAATATTAAATTTAAACAAAGGCTATTGTTTGGCGCTGATTAGTTAAAACTAATGTGACTTCCAGCCGGGTGGAATGAGGTGGTATAGGACTTTAAGAGTTTTAATATGATGGAGATTGGGTGTCTGTCTGTGTCTGTAACCTAAACTACATCACTACCAATATCACAATTTCCTTAGTTATTTACGTTATATTCTCAGTGTTTATCAAATAATGATTATCTAATCTAAATTTGCAACTTATTTATTAACTCTATCTCGATTAAGGTCTAGCTGAAATAGATTTGATTCAAAAGAGCCCATATTATTAAGGTATTTGCCTCTCCTCCCACTTATGAGGGTGTGACACAAGGACATTTTTATGTGGGCCCACCCACAAACCGAAGCTTATGGGGGGTTGGCACAAAAAATGCATTGATCCCGTCGGCATTCCCCCTCAAAGGTGCGCCTCAGGTGCTGGGCAATAAACTCAGCCCTGCCCCTTTAAATCAAGGAGGCAGGTGATCCCCTGGGATCAACGCTGTTAATTTACATTAACAAACACAGGCCCCGAAGAGCCCATGTATTATCTTTTTTTGTGTTCATATTTGATTTCATGGGTCTTTCTAATTCAATATAATATTTGATTATATTAAAACTTAAATACTTGTGTGTGGAGGGCACATTTTTGGGCTAGTATCAATTTAACCATTTTCCTTACAGGGTTATTTTACTTTGTTAGTCAGTTAACCGTCATAAACCATAGTGTCACAGTATAAAATTAACATTTTAACAAATGGGAATGCATACAGATTTTATTATTTTGCTTTAAATTGACATAATCACAAATTATCTCTTGCTCCCCCCCCCCAGGCACACACACTCAGCTGAAATGTATATACTCATAACTGAGCCAATTTTATTCTCATTATATTTAATCAATATTCATGTAGATATATATTAGAAAAACACATACATACTATTTCACTGGTTTTTCAAATAAGCGTGTACTTAAAATGTCCACACAGTATTTTCTACTAATTTTATTTTTCTTCAATTAAGCACATACATACACTAATAAAAAAAAATCACAGATTCATGTTTCCATTTTCTTTCTCACATAAACTTATATGTAAAAAATTGTAGGAAGCGCGTGGTGTAATGGTTAAAATCATGGGAAATGGACTCATCGCCCCGAGTTCAAATTCTGGACGTGGTAATTGCATTTCACTTAGCGCTAATATCCTTGGGAAAGGTATGAATCCTACTCTCCCTCCAGCTATGGGTAAATAGTAGGGCAGACTGGGCTCTTTAACCTTGGTTAGGCAACCGGTCTAGGAGAAGGAAAACTCTGAATTCAAACCTGCTGAACTCTGCCTAAGAAATTGACTTTGTGTCGCATCCTGCTCGTGCGGAGGGGTTGGTAAATATATATATGTAAAAATTTGAAAAAAACAAAACCAACAAAATATCAGAGGATGTATTCTGTATATATGATGATATGCCAATGTTGTTTTTTTTCTTTTGTTAAACTATCTTCGGGGGAGGGTGTGTTAGAATGCTTTATCTGAAAATTATTTTCAAATGAAAAAAAAAAGTGAAACAAAGGTTTTTTATTTGAAAATAATTTTCAGATGAAGCATTTTAACATCACCCTGAAGATGGCTTAAAAAAAACAAAAAACAACCCTAAATCCTTAGCATATTATCATATATAAAAGAATGCATCCTTTGAATATTTTGTTTTTCATACTTTTATACTTACATTTGTCAATAGACCAAAGCTGTTTTAGTAGATTGGTTTTTTGTTTCTTTCCAGATATATTTTACATTACTTACTGAAATTTCATGGGTGCCAATAATTGCGACCAGGACTATATATATATATATAGATAGATAGATATATAGATAGACTGGTCTGTGAAAGAATGTGAGTCCAACCGAATTAAACACCAAAAATTGAAGTGGGCTATTAGAAAGGGTGATTTTCAGTCCAGCAACATTCAAAATGGAGAAGTTCCAACATGTAGTTTATGTGGAAGAGAATGTCTCTGCAGGACTGGCCTGGGGAGTCATCTGAGAAAACACAAGGATACAGTGTCAAATGCTACTAGCTCTCAAGTATGGAAAAAAGAAAAAAGAAAGAAAGAAAAGAACAGGAAATGGTTTTACTAGTGCTGACAGCCAACAGATAGACCAAAGCTGTTTCAGTAGATTTTTTTTTTTCAGGCGATATTCTACATTATGTACTGAAATTTCATTGGTACCAATAATTGTGACTAGTACTATAGATAGATATATAGATAGATTTGAATGAATTGATAGATCAAAGATGTTTCACTAGATTCGTGTTTGGGGGGGGGTTATGTAGTGAAATTTCATGGGTGTCAATAATTGTGTATGAGAGGGTCGTAAAAATAAAAAAAAGAGGGGATATTCACACTTCCTTACTCTTCTCAGAGAATAGTAAATACAAATAGAATAAATTGTCTTACTCTTCTCAAAGATAGTAAAAAAATCAAACAAATAAAAAGGAGAAGATTGTTCTTACTTTTTTTTCAGCTGATAGTTAAAATAAAAGAGAGAAAATTGTTCTAGCTCTTCTTCTCAGAGATAGGAGAAAACAAAAAGGGGGCGGGGAAATGTTACTCTTCTCAGAGATAATAAAGAAAGAAAAAAAAATGGAAGGGGGAGATTTTTTTCAGTCTTTCAGAGATAATAAAAATCAAAGTGAAAATTCCTTTCTCTCATTTAAATAATAATAATGAAATTTATTGTGTACAGTGCTCAGGTGCACCACAACTCATCAAAGTCTCATGTCCAGTACACAGAATAATGTATTAGTGTCAGGAACATGAATAGCGTACAGTAATAATATACATGTGCGTGTGCATGCATATGTGTGTGGAAGGTGGTATCAGGCATAGTGTTGGCGGATTGCAGGAAGCATGGAGGTTTTGAAAGATGCAGTGTTTCGGCAACCTACAATGGATGCAGGCAGTTTATTCCATGCCTATTTACCTTAGATAGGATAAAAATTAAGGAACTTGTAGGGGAATACAGTCCAGAAAATCCTTAGCTTAATAAAATACAAGTTAGCAAAAAATTAAATAGTTTTATATTAAATAATTAAAAAAAAAAAGATTTGAACATAGTATATTTTTTTAAATTGTCATTGTCAGACCTACAACTAATTACAGCAGATAATCAATGATAATTATCAATGAAAAGAAAACCACCTAGATCTTTACCATTATTTTTTAACCGGTGTTCTCCAAGAGGTTGCTAGGGGTTCTACAAGATAGTTAACAGTCCACGACACCATTGAGGCCTTTTTTTTACTCAGTTATTAGTAATTTATTACTACTAGTTTAAACCCATTATATCATTGAATAAAGCTTGTTGAAAACTTTCTTTTGTACATAGAATATATTTTTCTCTCTCTCAACTAACCAAATAACATCAAAACATTGTGTAACCTCCCCCCCCACCTTCAATAGTGTTGCAGACTATAAAAAGATAGTTAATAATGGTATATAATAATTTTTATACAGAGGTTCCTTGCGATGATAAAAGCCATGTTGGCTGGGGCTTTAGAATACACTAACTGCACCTCTGCAGAGGGGTAAGAAAATGTGGGCCACCTGTTGGCCGTGATTGGCGACCTGTGATGTTTAAGGATGGAATCCTGGAGGATGAGCAGTCCATGACATGCAACATTCCACTTAGACCCTTACTTAGGCTAGACGGGCGGTTGGAGAGGCCCCCTTCGATCAATGGGCTGGTCATGTCAAGCCCTCGCACCTACATGATTGCCCTAATCCTATTGCTCTTATGGCAAGCCCCAACCTTTTTTTCATATGAGTGCTAGAAGGCAGTGGCTGAGAGTCTTCATGTTCTGGGAATGATGTTAAACTCTGTCTGATGGTGAGGTTCCAGTTCTGGAGGTTTGGAGAATGTGGAGCACCTCTTGATCACAATTGCTCCCAGGTCCACTTTGACCCAGAGTGGTAGTACTTGTTAGAGTCCCATCTGTGGGTTAAATAGAAAAATGTGTTTATAAAACAAATTGAGTATTCATTAAGAATTAATTTATTTCAAAACTTTGTCAGTATTAAATAACCCACTGAGGTTGATAAAACAAACAAACCAAACTATGAAAACTATTTTAAAGGTTCACAAGGGTCAAAAGGCTGAGAAACACTAAGTATATCTATAGAGTTTTTTGAGCAGATTTATAGATTTTTTATATATTTATATATGAGAAACAGGTGATTTAAAAGTATGCAAGTAAAATATAATTTATGGAAGTACTTTTTTTGTTAGGTTTGATTTTATGGCATGATAACCCTTGTTGGGTTATTTATACCAAAGACGTTTTGTAGTTTTATTCATTCTTGATGGTATTCAAATTTTTTTTCAAACTCAATTTTATTTTTCAAACTCATTTTTTCTATTTAACCTATCGATGTATTATTGTACACCCTCAGACGCTCCAAGACATTTAAATTGAATGATCTGGATCATCAACAAAACCAGTTGTTGTCCTCTTGTACAAATCATAAGAAACCTTAGTTATATGGGGTAGTAAGACTTTTGGCTTTTAAAGGTTTAAAGTTAGCTGGATACTCTTGTTGCATGTTCTTAGGGTTTTCGCTTTTAACCCCATCTCATTTGGTGGTCGGGCTGAAAAGTAAGGAATTCAAGGGACGAAAAAGATAGAGACAAAGGCAGAAGGTGATTTTATGACTTAGGCTTTATTCACCGGTCATAGTCGCCTGTGGCAATGGAATATCTCCCTGGCCAGTAGTAGCGACCAGACCCAGTTAAGGCCTAAACTCGAATGACCGAGAGATTATTTTTGGGGCTTGGAAGTTAGTCCTTTTTCCCGCATATGCGCAGAGGGTTCTTCCAGTGAAGGCTCACGGGAGTTTATTTTTTTAATTTTTTATTTTAATTTTATTTTAATCCCCCACAATTGTATTCAGTATAAAATTGGATATACTTCTTAAATAAAAAAAATTAAATAAAAAAATAATACCTACATAGAAATGAGGGTATGGATTAAATAAATAAAACATAGACAAAAGGGAAAATTCAATTTCCAACTGCAGTGTATATGTTGGGATTTAAAAGTTTTGCAAATGATACTCTTAGCAGTATGGAAATCGCATTTGTTTTTTTGATTATGATAACGTTTTAAACCAAAAACTTGTAGTGTGAATATGGCTCAAGGTCGTTTGAGGAAAACAGTAGTAAAGATGAAGAGTTTAGAAATTTGTATACACACACACACACACACACACACATAACAATGAAGGTTGTACATACCAACGAAATCAAATATAATTTGTTTTAGTGTATACTTAATAATACTATGTAGTACTAGATTCGCCAACTCACACTACCGTAAACATTGTAAGGAAGAATCCCCATTATTAACTCGTACTACCTAAATGAAACGTCATAAATTTTATGACGATTAAAGGGGGCATTTATTTTTATTTTAAAATTTTAAACACACGAAACAGGACGAAATAAAGTGAATGTACAGCAGTAGCAGACCAACTTGCACTTGGTCATACACATACAATTGTGAGAATACACATAGAGGTATTTTAAACTCATGAATCTTATCATCATACACACACACGTGGTGATATTGATAAGCAAAGCTAAGCAAAAAATAAATAAAAATAAAAATAAATTTAAAAAAAAATGGAAATTCATACCGACAAAAAACTAGTCATTGTTATTACATTATGAATAGATACATATTATAAACAATAACAAAAAAGGTTGATTTTAAGCTGGTGCTATATATATATATCTTTTTTAATTAGAAAAAGGAAAAGTTAAAAATTCTTAATAATCACACATACACTTCCAGTGGGTAGACTGTGAATTCAGGGGCGTAAATTTTTACCATAGTCTATTTAATAGATGTTTGTGGAATATGAAATGAAGTCCCATGTAATATTTTTAATTTCTGAACTGAATTTTTGCCCAGTATTTAACGATATTTCCATCTCACAGTAACAATAAAAAAAAAAAAAAAAAAGAAAAACTTAAAACAGTCCACTTTTCCAGTTCTGAGGTATAAAAAAAAAAAATGTATAACTGAATCACTACGCAAAAATTTTAAATCTATATAAAATCACTTAATGCTGTGGTTTAATTTTATTTTTAACTTATAAATGAATAAGTTATGTTTTCCTTAGTTTGATTTTTATTAAAAGTATTAATCCCAGTTGAGAAATTAAAAATAATTGACTTCATTTTATATTCCACTAATATCTAGGTCCATAGTTAAAATTTACGCCACTGAATTCACAGTGTAAGTTGGATTTCTATGACCCAGCATGTTTTTTGTTTTCTCTTTATTTTTTATTTATTTTTATTAAGATCTATCTCCATAATGTTGCAACAGTTTTTAACTTAAAATTTAAAAAAATAACACAAAAAACAAATACATCATTCTAACCATCTTGTGAAGTATTATTTTTTTACGTGTCCCTACTCCCAACTTCATTAGTTATATTTCTGGTGTGTGGGTAGGTGTTAAAAAGTCACCTTTGTTCATTCTCTACTTCATTTGTTCCTCCCTCCTCCTGCTTTTATTTTTTTCTTCTCCCCTTCCTCTTCCCTCCCTTCAGAATGACTCTGCCTCTGGCTCCTAGCAGTTTGTTTACTTTTTTCTCTCATATTTTTATATGTACATTCATTAGTGTGCACATTTATACATGTGTCTCTTTAATGCACTCACAATTATTTATGTATACGTACAATTTTATAAAAAAAATAAAACGTGTGTGTGTATATTTTAACTCCCTCTTTACAATACCTAACTGTGCACATGCGCACATCCACATCCACACGTATTCATGTGAGTGGAGTGTGTGGTGATGTGCTTTGAAATAGAATAAAATCATTTCATTGTTTTAACTACTGATTTCAGATTTATAAATCTAAATACTTGAATTGTGCAAATTGTAGTTTAGTACTTATCAAAAGTAATCCGATAAAAAGTGCTAAAATTATTGTAAAATGTTTACATTTCATCTGATGTCTACAAAATAAAGATGCATGTGTAGTACCAACATCAAAAATATATGTTAAATATACGGTTAACCTTATTATATATTTGTATACATATGATGTGTGTGTGTGATGTGGGTGTGTGTGATATATATATATATATATATATATATATATATATATATGAAAAAGTGAATGGAAGTGAATCTGACAGTATGAAATAAATGTGTTTGTTTTTTCTAAAATATTTATTTCATATATATATATATATATATATATATATATATATATATATATATGTGTGTTGTTTGCCTTTTACATTGAGCTAATACCCTTAAGAAAGGTATGCATCCAACTATTCTCCCTCCAGCTATAGGTAAATATAGAGCAGACTAGGCTCCTTTAACTTAGGTATGGGAATCAAAGAACTCCACTTAAGAAATTGACCTTGTGTCACATCCTGATTGTGGCAGAGGTCTTGGTAAATATATATATATATATATATTTTAAAAAAAACAAAGTAGATAAATTTCTTCAAATATTTGCAAACTTTAAAATCAGTTTTCTCTAAACTGTTGCTTTGAAATTAAATAATCAATTTAGATTTATATAAACCAGAGATTGAATTGTGCTCACTATTTTGAATATAAATTCACCAAATGTCTTTTTTTATCCGTTTTTTTTTTTTTTTTTTGTCTTTTTTGCTATATAAATCAAGGAACTATGACCACATTTTCTCTGGTTACTATGGGATCCTGGAACATTTTTGTATGTTAGTTTTGTTTTTTAAAATTTCCCAAACTTTTAAAGTTTTTAGTCAGATGTTTGATTTACAATGTAAATATGATATTAAACCATAGGACATTAAATATTAACCTGTAAATACTTTTATCAACTTATAAGTCCTTACAAAAAAAAAACTAGTGTTCAGTGTTAGTATCTTAGAATCCTGTTCATAAAGTGAGTTTTCAGCTTGGTGTTTTAACTCTTTTCCTATCAATGATAATTTTCAACCAATCAGAAGAGTTCGCTCCTAAAAAAAAAAAAAGTTAAAAAAAAAGACTGATTTCAATCCTAGGGAGTCCTATAAAAGTGAACGTTTTCAAAGAACAGTGGAGAAGACAAAATTATGCATACATATTCCATGTCGCTCGACTCTGAAATATTTGCTTACTGCTAAAGGTATTACAAGCTATATCTTTCTCTCTCTACAAGTTACTTCACTGCTGATATATAGAACATTACCCTTCCTTTTCTCTATTGGCTGTAACTCAACACTTTCCTTTTTTAATTGCATTTAAAAAAGCATATTCTGCAGGACTTGGATCAGTATTTTTGACTACTGTAATCTATTTGTTTTAATACACATATTACTTGTTGTATTTATGACATATTTGTTTTTTTGTCTTAATATATGTGACCTTATTATGTGTTTGTTATAATTACCAATATATATATATCCACTCATTACAACCACCATAAAGAGATATTTCAAAGTTCACTATCTATTCACCTCAAAACTCCTATTCAAATACAGTCCAATCATTATTGTAATCTGAGTCCTTCAGCTCAATTATAATGAACTAAAAATCAGTTAGTTAGCAGTGGTGGTAGAGCCATTGAGAGTGGTTCAAAGTAGGCAAAGAGTTAAGTATATATTTATAGTTTTTCATACATTCATATATAGCGCACATTCATGATGGCCATTAAATTTTATGGTCCATACTGCTGTCATAAAGTATTAAAATGACATTTGTGTCTTGATAAAAGGTAACAAAAATAAGCAGGGAAAAAAACAACAAAAAGTGAAAAAATTTAATAATGAATCACTGTCTTCAGTTTGATTTAGTATATTTATAGTACGTGATTAGTTTTCACACGAAAAGTTAATATCTATTTGTCTGTATTTTTGAGATGAGACTGATGTAATGATTTTTATTTTTTGGACTGTTGTCCTCATCTATATTGTGATATGTATAAACACAACGTTTTGGCCGTGTATCCTCCATCCTTCCTCAGATGTTCCCTGTGTATCTGAGTATATTAATAATAGGCATGCAAAAACAATGATGTCATTTTTGAATGAGATCTTCAAAAGTTCTTCGACGACTGTTTCATCAACTGTTAAACTATTAAAAATTATTTCTAAGGTTGAATCATTACTATGTTTGGATACACAGGGAGCACCTGAGGAAGGCCAGAGGAGAAAGCAGACAAAACGTTGTGTTTATACATACCACAATAAAGATGAGGAAACAATCCGAAAAATCAAAGTTAATATTTATTTTGATAACATATTCAAACTTTAAAGCTATTTTGTTAGAAAAAAAATTGAGAATGTTATGAAAATCATCTTTTTAGCCTTTTTACGTATTTATGGGTCCAGCTAGCTCAATGGGTAGAGCATCTGCCTAGGAGTCGCCAAGTTTGGGTTCGATACTGGTCCCTGCTAACCCAGCGCATGAGTGGCACAGCTTGGGTAATCTGATCTGCACAGTAAAGTGGGGAACTGATGTTAGACATAGTGCTTCACTTCAGCAAAAAATAATCTCCTTGGTCTAGCACTATCAAAAAAAGTATAGACCCCTGCTGTCTGGCTAATACCGACAATAAGCTACCCTGACAACTTTACTTACTACATTTTTATGAAAATATTCCCTTTGTATTCTAGAATGGTAAATCCGTTTATTTTTTTTATTTGTCAGAATTTTTGAGATGAGGCTTGATAATATGTATTTTATTTTTTTAAAATTTTTTATGTTGTCCTCATCTTTATTTTTATGTACACATACATAACATTTCAGCCGAGGTGTTCTCCAGCTTTCTACAGGTGTATCTTTTAATCCATTAGGGTAGGTTTTTTTTAATCATTACTAAACGGATGAACAAAATTGTAACACCTGTAATGAAATGAGAACAATCTAACCCAATGGTTTAAAAGAAACAACTGAAGAAGGCTGGAGGGTACATTGGCTGAAACGTTGTATATAACAATAAAGATGAGGATATCAGTCCAAAAAATCAAAATGATACATTTATTCTTTACTAGACGCAGCTACCAGCATCACCTGGGGGAGGTGGGACACAAAAAAAATGTGATTATATTATGTATATTTTAACTTTTAGATATCGTGAATATAAATCAAATCTTCATAATTTTTGCACAAGAAGCAAGAACTGGTGATATTTAATGTGTATATATATTTACTTTGTTGTATTAATTGTTGTATTTTAGTAGTTTCATTGGACATACATACATACATACATACATACCATCTGCCCTTTATATATGTATAGATTTTTTTTTTTTTTTTTTTAGCTAAAAGACATGTAAATTTGTATTTACTTTTTATTTTTACACACATGTAGATATAATAATTGCAGAATCAAAATTAATCTAAAATTAGTAATTCTAAAAGAAACTGTAGACATGAAAAGTAATACCAGACAGACAGAAATAAATAGAACTAACTTTCACTTCGCTTTTTAAAAAAAGTTTTTAGACTTAATTGTTGAAAATAAACTATAACTTTTATGTAATTTGTTTTATCTTCTTATTATAATAGAGAATCACTGTCTGTCTGTAACCAAAACTATGTCACTTCTTACGTCAAATATCTTCAGGAATTGTGTAAGTTTATCAATAAGCATTAATTTATATTATAGTAAATCATTAATACATAGAATAAATCTTATTTATTAACACTCACTATGAAAATGTGAGTTAGATTTGTCTCAAAACGGCCTATGTTATTAGTGTTTAAAACCCTGCAATGTATCTTATATATCAATAAGAAATAAAGGTTTACATTATTTATGGTGTAGTTAATTTGCATACTGGTTTAACAAACCAAATTTAATAAATAATTACTTGGTGCTATTGATCTCTAATATTATTGTTTTATTCTCTAATGTTTTAAAGTCAATCCTATGAATGCTTTTATATAGAGACCAATTAAAATATAATTAAAATAAGTGTAATCTTTTTATATGTGTTCTTATTCAATTTCGTTAGTCTTTCTAATTTAATATATTTCATTAAATTGAAATTTAAATACTTACGCCCGGAGGGCACATGTTCTTGCCAGTTGTGATTAATAATTTTCACACAAAAAGTAAGTCGATAATTAAACAAATTAAAACAATAGGATAAAATCAAAATTATTTTCTCCAAATCTTGTAGAAAGTAAACCATCTTGGTTTTTAATAAAAATGGGTGATTGTGGGCTTTTCACAGTAAATTGGGAATTACAATAACTGCCCTGGGGGTGGGGAGATATAATAGAGTTTGTTTCCTGTTGCCTTGTCCATGGTTTAAATTTTGAGTTGTCTATCTAGAGTGGTTGCCTACTACCATACTTAGAGTCCAGTTTGTTTTGTATTTTATCCATAGATAGCCATGTATGATGGGGGTAGGTTGGTGGATGTTGAGAGGGATAGTGGGTTCATTAGTACAAAGAGAATAATAATAATAGCCTTAGCTTGAATTTGAACTCAGCACTTTGATTCCATTATCTACACTAATAATTATTTAATGGTTATTAAAAATGGAAGTACAGTTTTATAATAATTTATCATGACACTGTACTTCCATTTTTTAAAATTTTTTTATTTCCATGTTTCTAACACACATGGACATGCCTACAAAGTCAGAAAACAGCATAGCTCGCATGACTTTCGGAAACATTTTGTCACGCTCAGTTGCTGAAGCATGGAATAAACTACCTGCATCCGTTGTAGGCTGCCAAAACACTGCATCTTTCAAGACCTCCATGCTTCCTGTAATTCGACAACACTATACCTGATATTCCCCCTACATACACATATGCATGCGTGCACACACATACATGTATATTAAGGCTGTACCCTATTTATTTTCCTGACATTAGTACATTATTCTATGTACTATACATGAGCCTTTGATGAGTTGTGGTGCAGCTGAGCACTATACACAATAATTTCATTATCATCATCATTATTATTATTATTATTATTATTATTAGGGATATTCCCTCACAGGTTCGAATCCTGTTTGCGGCCATGTAGAATTTCTGCAGGATTTAACTTGCAATACATCTGAATATTGATCACCTAATACAAAATTCTACAGACTACACAAAAATGTAAATATAAATGTACAATGAATACAATTCCCTAACTGTTAGACAGGTTGACATGCCATTAAAATCTATCGTTCAATAAATCTAACCCATCCACTCAAAATTTTTTTTTTTTAATTTTTTACTCTTTGTCAGAAATAACTCTATAGTTGAAATAACTCTATATAATTAAAAGTACTGTATTTGTACTCAGAGTGGGGAGTTGCATTTTATATATATAAAAACTTTGTTCTTAAAAGATTAAAAAATTTTTTTTTGATTCTTGACTAAATATATATATATATACACCACCCTCTCTGAATGAGCAGGATATGACACATGCTTAATTTCTTAAGCAGAGTTTAACAGGTTGGAATTCAAAGTTTTCCTTCTTCTAGACTGGGCTTTTTAACATTGGTTAGGCAACCAGTCTGCCCTACTATTTACCCATAGTTGGAGGGAGAATAGTTAGTTGCATACCTTTCCCCTATGTGAAATGCAAACAGCCTTGTCCATGATTCAAACTTGTGTCGCCATGTCCATTTCCTAAGATGATAATCATTAGACCACGTATCCTTACACTACTATATCAAAGTACACTACAAATGTTTTTTTTTTTTGTTTTTTTTGTTTTTTTATATGGAATGAAGTGAATTGAAACAACATAAATTATTTGTCTTGTTTTGTCACCCTCAGCTAAAATTCTGCTTTAGATTTATTTATTCATTTATTTATTTTCAATTCTGTATTTGAGTGAACTGAAAAATTTAGGTCAGAGAGTGCAAGTCTGTCTCTTATAAAAAGAAACTCATATTTTGTCTTTTTTTTTTCTGGACATTAGAGTAATCAGTGTAATACTACCTGGACCAGTGGATGATACCACAATATGAGAATTTAATCATTATGTTTGATATGTTTACCTAAAGAGCTATTGCAAAATACTTCAGTATATAAATAAGTAAAGTAAGTCATCGGGGTGGCCTAAAGTCGGTATCAGCCAATCAGCGAGGGAGACTACCCCCTTTTCACTAGCGCTAGACCAAGGAGATTGTTTTTTAGCATCTGAGGCGGAGCGCCACACCTACCATCAGCTCCTTACTTTACAGCACAGATCCCTGTGCTACTCATACGCTGAGTTGGCGAGGGCCGGTATCAAACTAGGAACCTTGTGATTTCAAGCCGAACGCTCTACCGATTGAGCTAACGCGGCCGTTCAGTATATAAAAAGTATAATAATCTTGATTTAACTCTCTCTCTCTCACTCTTTTTTTTTCTTTCTTTCCTTGTTTTCATTATGTTCGATTGAAACAGATAAACGTTATTATTTCTGTGCTCTCAACTCCTCTCTCTCTCTTTATCTTTCCCATATTCTCTTTCTTTGTTTCTTATTATATTTTTTTCTTCCCTTTCTTTCTTTATAATAAAAACGAAATGGTCTATTATTTAGCTGAGGTGATGACACTCATTAGAAATAAGAATTCGGCGGATAAGGAACACCAGATAATCAGAATTTATATTTTTGCATTTCATCTTGGATGATTTGGACGGTCTCATTTTTAACCAGAGGGTGTTGCAAGATGATAACTGTCATACAATTAATGAACACAAGTATTATTAAAGAGAATATTAGCTTTTTGATTATTTCTGAATATGGATGCAGTTGAATCAACTACAGCTCTTTGAGGTATGTCCAAAGAGGACATATTAGATGTTTGTTTTTGTCATAGAATAATACCTGGAAAAGATTTTAATTACATTTTTGATGATATTTGGCAAGTTTGAAAGAATCTGACTGAATACCATTAACATGGTTCTGTGTAGTTCAAAGTGGAAGTGACTTTGTATTATTTGTATTATTCAGACTATTGTCCTCATCTTTACTGTTATCTAAACAATGTTTTGGCCAATGTGCCCTCTGGCCTTCTTCAGGTATTTCTTGTTGGACTTGGGAACCTGTAAAATCAAAAAAAAAAAAAAAAAAAAAGAAAAAAAAGAAAAGGAAAGACAATTATATGGGTTAAAATAATTATTTCTATTTAATAATTTGGCTCACAGTTCACACTTTCAAGTAACCGATAATAATAATAATCCTTAGTAAGCAATTATTCTTAATACAAATAATTTACAATTAAATGGTTTCAAGTATTCCCAGAGGGTTGTTAACATTTTTTTAAATAGCCTATATTGCTATAATACCTACTACACAAGTCACCCCCTTATGGCTAAGTCATACTGAAAACTACAGTTCCCACTAAATCACTAAAGTTAAGCAGCAATAAGCCTGTTCAATTTGTTAGTCTTTTTAATTTAGTATATTTCATTACATTAAAACTTAAGTACCATATGACCTTTAGGCACCCCTTTTTGATCTCGATTAAGAAAGGACATGTTTTTCATTTACACCGTCAATATCCGGTTGTTTTAACAGACGATTTTTAGATTTTTAAAAAAATTATAAAACTAACCCCTAACCGGATATTGACGGTGTAAATCAAAAACATGTCCTTTCTTAATCGAGATCAAAAAGGGGTGCCTAAATGTAATATGATCCAAACTTAAATATTTATGCCCGGAGGGTGCATATTCTTGCTAGTATGATGAATAAAAATAACAACGTTGAGTATAAAAATGAGTTGATAAATATGTCTCAAGAAGATACATGGGATATTGTTTTTATTTTTTTTTCTTTTATAAAGATTTGTAACCGACTGATTATAATGGGGGAGCAGGAAAAAAGGGTGTAGAGTATTACAATTTTGACATGAAGATAGAAAATGGCTGTTTGGAAATACTGGTTAAAAAAACCCAAAAAAAGCAGAAAAAGAAAATGGCAGAAAATCTACAAAATCTGTTGTTGGACTGATCATTTGTAAATGTAACCATAAAAATATTGATTTTACAGGCAGAAGAAAATTGATTCCAACATTTACAAAGAGTCAGTTAATAGTTGGATTATCTTGCAGCTTTATTTAAACATTTTTTAAATTTTTTTTTTGTTGTTTTTTATAAACATTTTATTTGTAGCTTGTTGCTATCATTGTGAATAATGTTCAGTTTAACTAATAATAATATGAATCAGGGCTTATCAGTCAAAATGGCCTTTTCACTTGATCTATTGATATAGATATGATTACCTATTTGAGGTGAGGGCTGGATGTCAATAATTAATACCATTTTTTTTTTTTACGCAATATATAAGGGTGAGTCAAAAAGTAATGCCATTTTCTTTAGGACAGGTATAATTACCAACACAGGAACATATATCATACATCAAAATGAAGCTGGTTCTCTATGGATCACATCCCTACTTCTCCACATAGTCACCGTTTCTCTCAATAGCAATGTTCCAACTTCAAATGAGAGCATGTATCTCTGCCTCGTAAAATTTTGTTGACTGTTCTTTGAGCCACTTCTTCACTACAGATTTCTCTTCCTCATCACTGAAATAATGTCTGCCTCTCTTTGGTCCCATGAAAGAAGGTTTGAGAGACAAACAAAATGGCATTACTTTTTTACTCACCCTCGTATATACAGGGTGTTTCAAAAGTCTTGTCACCCCTACCAAAATATAACTCCTAATTCATTATAATTGTATGAAATAAGCTACTGGAAATTAAATAGAAAATTATACTATAATTATATATTATAACTAGAAGTGGCTACCCAGCAACACCTAGGTAGAGGGAGGAACCCTGATGTATTGATTTGTTTACTTTTGAGATTTACAAATGCTGGACATTTTTAAGTAGAATTTCAATGCTATTTCTATGTCTATTTTAATTTTTAAATATCTTCGAATATAAATAAAATCTTCATAACTTTTGCACAAAAAGCAAGAACTGCTGATATTTAATGTATATATATATATATATATATATATATATATATATATAGTCGTTAATTGTTTTAATTCCATAGTCTCATCTGGACATACATGAATATACACCAACTGCCCTTTATATTTATATAGATAGATAGATAGATAAGTGATATTATACATTATATTATTAAAACAAAAAATAATAAAAGTTAAAACAATATATCAACATATTGTTTTAACTTGTTGACAATACTTTCGGACCATCCTGTACTGTAAGTGGATTATCCATATGCCTGTAAAATATCAAATATTCCGGAGTTTAAATATTCCATTTTATCATTTATTTGTCTTTATTAATTTATTAAATTATCTTTTTATTTTATTTTAGTCATAACCAGATCCATCTGTGTGAGACTATTATTTTAATATAGGAGCTTAACATAGGATATAGAAGGTGGTGGCTGAGGGTTTTAATGTCCTGGGTATGACATTAAACTCTATCTGATGGTGAAGTTCCAATTCTGGAGCTCTGGTGAGTGTGGAGTACCTCTTCATCACCATTACAACCAAGTCCACTCTGACCCAGAGTGGTAGTACCTGTTAGTGTCCCAAGGAGATCTACTGATACTACACTCTTTTCTACCTATGATTTCAAAGAACACTACAGATTAGGATTACAAGGTTTTCTACCTATGATTTCAAAGAACACTGCAGATTAGGATTACAAGGAGATACTACACTCTTTTCTACCTATGATTTCAAAGAACACTACAGATTAGGATTACAAGGTTTCTACCTATGATTTCAAAGAACACTACAGATTAGGATTACAAGGAGATCTACTGATACTACACTCTTTTCTACCTATGATTTCAAAGAACACTACAGATTAGGATTACAAGGTTTTCTACCTAGGATTTCAAACAACACTACAGACTAGGATTACAAAGAAATCTACTGATACTGCACTCTTTTCTACCTACGTTTTCAAGGAACACTACAGATTAGGATTATAAGGATTAACCAACTGAACCTAAACTCAATACCAGCTTGGATTTACCAACAGAAGAATTAAACCCTAAAATGGCGACCAGAATTTTAACATGTTTTCACACAAAATCTCTTTATAAACAGGAGAACAAAAAATAAAAATTTAAAAAAAAGCAAAAGAAAATTGCTGGATCATGTAGACCTGTTACCAGATATCTTACACCTAGCAAAATGCCCGATTGGGTGTAATGGCCACTAGTGATGTGTCGCTCACATACGATCCTTTCAAACATGTTGGGGGTCTTACCTCTCTGCAGAGGTGCAGTCGGCATATTCTAAAGCCCCAGCTAACAGGGCAAGTAAGTTAACACTGTTAACATGGATAAATAAATTGTGGTCCCCTATGCTTTTTATTCACCCTGCCAAAATTTTATTCCACACAAGTACAGCCGCTTCCAGGATTTGCTCAACAACTCATCCAAAATGCATATTGTTGTTGTTGGTACCTTTCCGTCCACTAAGGATGATGGCATAGTGTCCAAAAATATAGATAAATATATTAAAAAATTATCTGAATCTGCGCAAGTGACTGTGCAGGCCTATCCCTGAGTGACAGTCTTTGGTGCACTGAATGCACACAAACTGTGATGCTTTCTGGTGCTGCTGTCTTTTCTCCCTCTTTCTGGCTCTCCTTGTTCTCGGGGCTACTCTCCTCTTCACCTTACCCCTCTTCGTGCCTTGCTTAACGTTAAGGCGCCAGGCCACTCAATTTTCTGCATCTACCACCCACGTGTTTGTGTCAATGGGGTATAACCTCATGTCTCTCCTGCAGACATCTTTAAAGTGTAGGCATGTTTTACCTACCGATTGAGAGCCTTTTACTAATTCACCATACAAAAGATCTTTTGGGATGCGGCCATTTTCCATATATATATATATATATATATATATATGTATATATATGCATATATATATTTATCAACCCCTCCACATATATACATATATATATATATATATATATATATATATATATGCATATATATTTATCAACCCCTCTACATATATATATATATATATATATATATGCATATATATATTTATCAACCCCTCCACATATATATATATATATATATATATATATATATATATATATATATATATCTCAACCCCTCCACACGAACAGGATATGACACAAGGCCAATTTCTTAAGCGGAGTTCAACAGGTTTGAATTCAGAGTTTTCCTTCTCCTAGACTGGTTGCCTAACCAAGGTTAAAGAGCCCAGTCTGCCATACTATTTATACATAGCTGGAGGGAGAGTAGTATTCATACCTTTCTCAAGGGTATTAGCGCTAAGTGAAATGCAATTACCACATCCAGGACTTGAACTCGGGGTGATGAGTCCATTTCCCATGACTTTAACCATTACACCACGCGCTATGCATATATAGTACATAGAACAATGTACAAATGTCAGTGAAAATTGTTAATTTCAACAACTTGCTTTACATTTTTATTTTAATTATATTTGTTTAACTCCATTTTACACAGTTTATAACTTTTTTTTAATATAAAATCTGTAAAACCCTAGCAAATGCCAAAAGAGATCAAATTAATAAAAAACAAATAAAAAACCTTCATTCTTGACCTTCTAAATTCCTCACTGTCTTAAACAGACCGAAAACCATTAGAAGTAATTACCTGCCCCCCCCCCTCCTGACTTGAGTACTAGTGTGCTACACCAAGCAGTGACCTCAACCTCCTAGGGGCAATTTCAGGACAGTCTCTTATCAACCTTATAAGGCTCCTTTCCCTATAAATCCTTAGAAAAGATATTTTCCTTTGGTATTTTTTCCCCTGGATATTTGCTTAGCTTAGCTTAGCTTGGCCTGGTTCAATGCCAATTGATAATAAATAAGGGGAATAGGAAGATGGTATTGTGCTCTTCTACCTCATGGTAAGGGCCTGCTTGCCTTGAAAATCACCATTCAAAGTTTGTTTTTTAAAAAATTTATTTTCAAGCCCTTCTCCCCCAATGTCCACTGGTGCTAGTAGGAAATATGTAAACTACCTAACTCAGCTACCATAGCAGGTGCTTCCTTTGATATTTATATATCTATATATTATATATTTGCGTATATGTTATACTTAAGTAATTTTATTTATTGTTAACTGTTTTTTTTCTGTACTTTTATAAAAAGTAGTTTTTTTTTCCCCCTATCTTTTGATTCGGGTACAGTTATTATTCTTCCTCCTCCTGGAGTGGTAGTACCTGTTAGGGTACCATCTATGGGTTAAATAGAAAAAACATGAGTTTATAAACAAAATTGAGTATCCATTTAAGAATTAATTTATTTCAAAACTTTGTCGGCATTAAATGACCCATTGAGGTTGATATGCCGCAAAAACAAACCAAACCAAACCAAACCCCAAATCCTCCTCCTCCTTCAGTCATACTTTTTTGTTAACTGTTTTTTTTTATATGCTTTTATAAAAAGTAGGATTTTTTTCCCTCCTATTTTTTTGATTCGGGTACAGATATTATTCCCCCTCCTCCTCCTTTTTCTCCTCCTTCAGTCATACTTTTTTGATAGGTCTTACAGGTCAAATGACAAGTCCCTGAACAACTACAGTGTTTCTTTAGTATTCTGTCCATTGTGTGGTCTGTATTGATTTTTTAATTTTTTTAGTCTTTATATGATTTCCTATTCCTTCTCATTATTATCATTATTATTCGTCTTTTTTCAATGATAGTATAGTGCAGGTGGCTTAATAATTATATTTTTTGCTGATTTTTATAACATTTTTTTTTTATGTAGTTGTTTTTATTTTTTAATAAAAAGTAACAGATTTGTCTGTCTTTTTTTTTTTATCAGGTGTATACTGAGTGCATTTCCTTATAATGTTTTTATCCTTTCTTCAAAAGTGTTCAGTTAACAGAACATTTCATTTTTCACTTTGATAAGAAATCAGGAATTAATCAGTGATGAACGAAAGATTTTCTGTAATTTTTAACTTGGAGACAAAGAATGAAAATTTTAAGATTTATCAACTTAAATTCAACAATTTGAAATATATAACAACAAAAAATACACACACACACACACACACACACACACACACACACACACATATATTCTCATTTTCTTTATAATAATTTTATTGTAATTATAAGAAGTTTGTAATGATAATGCCCTTTAAAATAGCTGTATTATTTTGCATTGTTTAAATGACCTTTTTATTCCATATTTAGTACAAATCAAACATATATATATATATATATGTTATATATAATATATATATATATGTGTGTGTGTGTGTGTGTGTGTGCTTTAAGACTTGGTTTGAAAATCATAGACGAGAAACTGTCAGTCACCAAGCACTGTTGACTTTATGTCTTCGCTACCCTAACTTAGATTATATATCTCTCTCTCTTTCTCTCTCACATATATATATATATATATATATATATATATATAATCCTAATCATTCTTTATATGATTTTGTTTAATATCATCATGTGCAGCATACTTGTGCAGCTCCCATCTAGCTTATTCTCTAGGTGCTTCGTTAGGTCCAAGTGGTGCAGCCATACAGTAACACTGATACAACTATGGTTTGGAAGAATTGTCGCTTTAACTTGTCAATGAGATCAGATTTTCATATGACTGATGATCTGTCTATGGCAGACTATACCTTCCCTAATTATTTTCCTCTATCAGAATTTTGAAAGCTAACAAGAAAAACTTCTATTTTGATAACTAAGGATTACAATGTGAGACAAAATACTTTTTCTGCAACAAAATTTCAACTGAAAGTGGTTTGTATAACTGTAGTGAGATAGCCAATGGCGTTTTATCTCATTTACATATGTGTATTACTGCAGGAGATATATAGAGACAGTTTAGGGGACTAGGGAGATTAGCTACGAGAAGCTGAGCCCAGTGCTAAGATTAAGTGCGGATAAATACTGCTGCACCAAGGAACACGAAAAACCACACCTCACAACAATAACAACTATTTAAGTCTTTGTTTTATGAATATTTATTTTCTTTGAAAAATTTCTCATAGGTTCATATTTTGAAACTAGAAAAGAATATATTAAATAAGAAATAATAATAATAATCTGAAAGATACTTAGAATACTCTCCTGTAAAAAAAAATCAAAATTATTCAGGTTTTCCCTCCAATCATAATCAGTGTTAAAATATCTCAGTGTAAAATTTTATGTATGAAGTATTTTTTTCCAACTACATGAATAACCTTAATTTCTTTTTTTTACATATCAGGAATCCAATTGCTGACTCAGTGAAGCATTTAACAATGGACCTCAAAGGGTATTTATTTATTTATTTATTTATAAAACTAATATTTAATATTGTTTTTATTTCAAATAATCAGCAGGGTTTTTTTTTACAAATTCTAATAACTAGTATTACATATTGCAATTAACATATTTATTAGTTAAAATAATTTAGTTGCTTTGAATAGAAATTACAAATAATAACACTTGACATAATAATTTAAACCATTTTGCTTTGAAATGATTTTTATGTTTCGGACTTTTGTCCTTATCTTTATTGTGGTGGGTATAAACACAATGTTCGAGCTGCTGTATCCTCGGGCCTTGTTCAGGTGTTTCCTGTTTACCCCAAACTAAAGTCATTATCAGACGATAACCCTGAGTTCATTTGTGGTAATGATATTAAAGCTCCGAAACCATGCTTAAACTCAAGGTTATCAACTGATAATGATAATTTTAGTCTAAGGTAAACAGGTAACACCTGAACAAGGTCTGAGGATACAGCAGCCTGACTGTTGTGTTTATACATATCACAATAAAGGTGAGGACAACAGATAAAAAAAATTAAAATTATTCAGATCAAGCATCATCTCAAAAATACAGACAAATGATTTGCTTATAATTAATTAGATTAGGAGTGAAAAAAAAAAAAAAGGACATTAGAACCAAATTTTCTTGTAATAAAGCATGCAATTTAGTTAGTTTGGTTGGGTAATTCCATATCAAATCATTCAGAAAAAAGTGAAATTATCACCCACCCCCTTCAATTTTTCTAAATTTTTTCCCCAGGTGTGGTCTATGTTAAAGTTAGACAATCTCCAAAATTTGAGCTTCCAATTCCAAAAATTAGCAGAGTTATGTCGATTTTTAACTCTCCAAATTTGGTAGGATAGCGAAAAATGGCAACTTTTTGTAATCTATTTTAATGGGTTCAAGAGCTTCCCTACTGTTCAAAATTGGTTTATAAAAGCATTTTTGCCCAAGGGATCCAAAAGTTCTATCAAAAAAGTCTTAAAGTCAACCAATTTTAAGTTATTGATGATTGTCTAACTTTAACATAATCCACAGCTGGACAAAATTTCAGAAAAATTGAAGTGGGTGGGTGATTTGACATAGAATTACCCGGTTCTGAATGTTAAATTTCTGTAAAATGTTTTTTAGAATTAAATTTGAAAAAAAAAAATGGTGCTTGTTAATGTTCAAATACTTATGAGCTGTACTTTTCATAGTTATTTTCTAAGTTTAGCTTAGATGTGACACAAGGCCAGAAGTAGGGGGTGCCCAGTGAGAATTAAACTCACTAACAATGGTCTGTAAATCTAGCTTGCTAACCACCAACACCACGTAAGGTACCTAGCAGTATTTTTTTTATAGGGCCTTGTTAATAAGGATTATAGAAAGTACTGTTCATAATTATTTGATCAGTAGACTGTGAATTCAGGGGTGTAAATTTTTAACCAGAGGTAAAAAAAAATTTATCTAAGAACTGCAAAAGTGGACTGTTTTAATTTTTAAATTTTTATTTTTACTCTGAAATATCATTGGATACTCAGCAAAACCAATTCCCTAAAAATTACAACACTGAGGTCCAAAAAGTGTATAAGACTATAGTAAAAATTTACGACCCTGAATTCACAGTCTACCATTTGATCAAAAAACACAAAATCTGTTTTTTTTTATTGCCTAAGATTGCAGGGTGTAAATTATGGATTTTGAGCAGGGGTGATCTGAATCTACTCGCTTTGCTTAGTTGTGGCACACTATAAAATTGCTGACTATTACATGACACAAGGCATTCAAATCCACTTGTTTTAGCCTCTCTTCTAAAAATAAAAATATTTGATTTCACCTTTTTAATTTTATTGATTGATTCTGACAAGATTCTAAAAAGGTAAAAAAAAAAAAAAAGAATAAATAGAATATTTATTTCTATTAGAAATATTTTTCCAGAATTTCAGAACCCTAAAAACCTTCATGACTAATTAAATGGCCCACACTAATTCTGAACACACGGAACCTTAAAATATACAATGTTATAAGATCACTGTAAAAAAAAAAAAAAAAATGATGAAATAAATAGGTAGACTGTGATTTCAAGGGTATAAATTTTTACTATAGTCTACCGGACAGGTGTTAGTGGAATATGAAATGAAGTTCAATGTATATATTTTTAATTTCTGAACTGGGATTAATACTTTCAATAAAAAAAGAACTGCAGAAGTTGACTGTTTTAATTTATTTTTTTAATTGTTATTCTGAAATAGAAATATTGTTAAATACTTGGCAAAATTACCAGCAAATATTAATTTTCAGTTTATTTCACTATAAGACTTGATAAGTTTATAATTCCCTTAAAATAACAATGCAGAAGTAAACAATTTTTTAAAAAGTGTATAATTGAATCACTATGCAACAACTTTAAATCTGTACAAATATTCCACTAACATCTGTCCGTAAAAATTTACGCCCCTGAATTCATAGTCTTCCATAAATTACATATACAGTTATTTTAAACTAGGAAGAAATTTTATTTAGGTACATGTTAACTTTATTTAAAAAAAAAAAAAAGAAAAAAAAAAGTCAATTAGTCTACACTAATTTTGTTTTACTAAAACGTTACCGTATTCATCCCACCTTGGTTTTTATCGAAGACACGGTTCTCTCCCACATTCAACACTCGGAAATTCATCCAGACTGGAAGTTACCCCTTTTTTATTTTATTCTATTTTTAAAATTTTCCAGTGAAAATTGGGGTATGTCCTTGAGGCCGGAAAACACGGTACTTAAAAGTTCATTTCTATTCTTAACAAATGTATGGTGAGCTACTAACCTGACATGGGGGAGGGCGGGATTGGATTTTCTTCTTTAACAGAGCAATGTTTACGTCTTTCTAAAAGTAGAATGTACTTAACCTTTCCTATTATTACACCTCCCCCCCTTTCTTTTAGCACCTTTTGTTAATAAGAAAGTTATAAAAAGATTATCTAACATTGAATTCTTCAATAGTTTTTTTTATAACGTATTTTTTATTGGAAAAAGTACTGAAAATATTGTAGGATTTATAGATAAAAAATAACTAATTAACATTTAGATTTAAGGAAAGGATGTAGAAAAAACTTGAATAGATTTCATTGTTCTTTACTCTTATAACTACAAACATGAAAAAAAAACAGGAATACATACATATATATATATATATATATATATATATATATATATATATATACACACACACACCACACACGCACCAACACCTCCACGTGAGCAGGATGTGACACATAGTCAATTTCCTAAGCAGAGTTTAAGAGGTTTAAATTCAGAGTTTTTCTTCTCCTAGACTGGTTACCTATCCAAGGTTAAAGCACCCAGTCTGCCCTACTATTTACCCCTAGCTGGAGGGAGAGTAGTTGGATGCATAACTTTCCCAAGCACTATGTGAAATGCAAACAGCCTCATCCATGATTTGAACTCAGGTCGATGAGTCCATTTCCTATGACGCTAACCATTACACCACACACCTCCAAATTTATATAAGAAAATTTTAGGTATAACTTGACTTAAAAAGTTAACATGCTTAACTTTTTAAGTCATTTTTAGGTATTAAAATTTAAATAAAATTTTAGTTAACATGCTTAACTTTTTAAGTCATTTTTAGGTATTAAAATTTAAATAAAATTTTAGTTAACATGCTTAACTTTTTAAGTCATTTTTAGGTATTAAAATTTAAATAAAATTTTAGGTATAACTTGACTTAAAAAGTTAAGCATGTTAACTTTTTAAGTCAAGTTATACCTAAAATTTTCTTATATAAATTTGGAGGTGCGTGGTGTAATGGTTAGCGTCATAGGAAATGGACTCATCGACCTGAGTTCAAATTGTGGATGATATTTCCACTACCTGATATATTAATACAGTTAAAGATGATGGAATGTAGTGACTGTCCAGGGATATCAACAATTATTAAGTCCTTAAGATTTTTTTTAATTTAAATTTAAAAAAAATATTTTCATAAGATTTGACTTGACTTAAAAAGCAAACATACACACTTCAAATTTCCAAAACCTGATATCACTGATGCAGTTAAAGATGGTGGAATGCAGCGACTGTCCATCAATATCAACTCTTATTAGCAAGCTCTTATGATTTTCTATTGTTTAAACTTTAATGTTAAAGTAAAAGTTGTGCAATCCAACATTGAAGCAAAGTCAAGATGTGAGAAGAAGAATTACTTTTATGAAAAAAAAATATTGAAGTTTTAAATGAATAAAAATACTCCCTTCCTCCCCTCATTAAAGGATCAAAACACAACGTATATAAACAAGCCTCTAAACCAATTTCCCTGTTTGAAGATCGCATAGGTGAGAAACTGTCAGTAACCAGGTGTTGACTCCATATCCACGTTATATATATATATATATATATATATATATATATATATTTTTATCATTAACATTAATATAAACAATTTTCTTAGAGAAGGGCTTCAAATTAGGGCTTCAGCATGTGAATGTCCGGTCCTGTTTGTACATACCAATTTAGATAATGGTATTTCCATTGGAGCAGTTGTTAAAATATTAACTCTTAACATCCTATACCGCCTCATTCCACCCGATTGGAAGTGACATTCATTTTCCTAATCCATACCAAATGATAGCTTTTATTTAACTGTAATATTAAACATATTTAGAAGTCTTTAATTTAAAGGAAATAACAGGTAAATTTAAATGAAAAGGCCATTTTTAGCCATTTAAAAAAAAAATTTTAAAGTCCTTATAGGAATGGGGCTCTGGACTTGGAAAATTTTTAACAGGATGTTAAAATATTAGAGTCACTAAAAAAGGATAATGACATCATTTTTTTAAATGAGCCAATCAGTGAAGAGTAAATGCACACTAATGAAAAACCAGATAGACAAGTAGTCATTGATGTCATTATGTTCTGGGTTATAGACAAAATATCTTTATTGCAGGATATGCATAGCTGTGAGCTAACAAATGAAGAATTGGCAGTCTGACTGGATAGAGCTGCAAGGGAATCACAAATTATATTTCTGTACAAAATCACATTCTGTTTAATTTCAAAGACTCCTCAGGTTTATTAGACATTACAGATATTATCTTTACCTGTGATTAGGACATGAAAAAAAAAATGTATTTCTCATTTAATACAAGAGTAGCAAAAGACAAGAAAAGAAAAAAAAGAAAAAGCAAAAAAAAAAAGCACTGTTTTTAAATTTTACTGGGGGGAAAAGTTGGAACTTGTGATAAGTTTTCTCAAATATCATGATTTACTTTTTTTTAAAGATTTCAAAAGAATACAGAATAATAATTTAGGACATTTTGGATGGTGTAATGGTTAATGAGTCAGGCTAGTACTAATAGACCATTACTAAGTAAAAAGTAAATTCGCCAGGGTGGCCTGAGTATCTGCCATACAGCCAGCAAGAATATCCCCTTTTCACTAGCACTAGACCAAGGAGATCATTTTAGCATCTGAGGTGGAGCGCCATACCTGCCATAAGCTCCTCACTTTACAGCACAGATCCCTGTGCTACTCATACGCAACGGCCGGTATCGAACCAGGAACCTTGTGATTCCTAAGCGGAAGCTCTACCGACTGTTTGAATATAATCTAAATACTAATAATGCGTGTGTAATGTTTGAAGATTTTATTTCAAATTGGGTCTTAAAAGTAGTAAACTTAGTACATAGATTGTAGAATCTATTTTTTATATTTTTTTTATCTAAAAAAGATTTTTTTATGTAAAATGAATAATCATTTTTTGCAGAGCTGTCTGAAATTACGAAAATATGTATGTATGGAAGAGAAGGGTATTATAAAGAATTCATAGTAACTATGCCATACACATTGTAAAAATGCAAGTTTGGGTTTAATTTTATAATGGGAGGTTATATGTTACTAATAGTATAGTAATAGTATTACATATTACCATATATGTTATATGTGTTTACCAACCTATATGCACGAGCAGGGTTTGACAGAAGGTCAATTTCTTAAGCAGAGTTTAGCAGGTTTGAATTCAGAGTTTTCCTTCTCCTAGACTGGTTACCTAGCCAAGGTTAAAGAGACCATCTGCCCTACTATTTACCCATAATTGGATGGAGAGTAGTTGGATGCATTCCTTTCCCAAGGGTATTAGTGCTATGTGAAATGCAAACAGCCTCATCCTAGATTTGAACTTGGCTTTGACGAATCCATTTCCTACGATATCATATGTGATATCTTACTAATAGTATAGTAATAGTATCACATATTGCCATATTATATGCTTCTAATAATAGTACAGTAATAGTATTATATACTGGCATAAAATTGAAGTAACTTGAACTTTAGCTAAGTCTATAACATTGATCCAAACACTCTATTGAAATTACTCATAGGATTATATCTGAAGTAATAGTTTTCTCTATTTAAAGAAAAATTATGGTAAATGTGTATAGATGGTATGTACATGTAGGTATATGATTACAGTGACCAAATGTTGGCTCACTAACCAAAGGCATCTTTTTTGGTATTTCTGGCTCATAGAAATATATTGGCAGTCTTTTCTTTTTTTGGGCTGATACTTGTAAGGCCATGTCTGTGCTATATTAGAAATGGTATAAGACACTAGATTTGGATCTGTTTAAAATCTTATTATCATCGCCGGTTTAGCTCAGTCGATAGAGCGTTTGCCTAGGAATCACAAGGTTCCAGGTTCGATACCGGCACTCGCCGACTCAGCATATGAATAGCACAGGGATCTGTGCGGTAAAGTGAGGAGCTGATGGTAGGTGTGGCGCTCCACCTCAGATGCTAAAATAATCTCTTTGGTCTAGTGCTAGTGAAAAGGGGATAAACTCCCTCACTGTCTGGCTGATACCAATATTAGGCCGCCCCGCTGACTATTATACTACAATAGAGATTACATAACTCTGTCTGTCACTGAAAATATGTCACCACTGACGTCACAATTTCCTTAGTTATTTAAGTTATATTCTCAACGATTATGAAATAGTCATTATTTAATCTTAATTAGCATCTTATCTATTAACAATGATCTCTATTAAAGTCTAGCCGAGTTAGATTTACTGCAAAACTGTCCATATTATTAATGCATTATTTACTGAGCATCCCACTTATGCCAATCAGACACAAGGTCCAATTAATGTGGGGCCACCCACAAACCGAAGCTCATGGGATGGCAGACACAAAAAATGCATAGATCCTCTGGGGATTCCCCTCAAGGGTGGTGCCTCAGACACTGGGCTATAAACCCAGCCCTGCTCCTTTAAATCAAGGGGACAGGTGTTGCCTGGGGGGATGGCTTTCTGGGATCATTAATAGTCTAGTGGCCAAAGCCACTGGACACACAGGCCCCGAAGGGCCCATGTTATTAATTCATTTAAAATCCTAAAATATGTGTTATATATCACTAATAAATAAAGATTTACATAGTATATGGTGAGAATAATTTGCATAATGATTTTAACAAAATTGGGTTTAATAAGTAATTATTTGCTGGAATGTGATTTCTAATACTATTCTGTTATTCTCAAATGTATTAAAAGCAATCCTATATATAATTTAATTCAGAAATCAATTAAAATAATATCAAAATAAGTGTAATATTTTTATATTTATTCTTATTTAGTTTCGTAAATCTTTCTAATTTAATATAATATCTTATTACATAAAAACTTAAATATTTGCATCCAGGGGGCGCATACTTTTGCTAGTATCTCTAATTTTATTGGATTGTTTTTTTTTTTTGTTTCTTTTTTTTTTTATTTATGTTTTATTTATAGCAGATATTTACTAAAATAAATATTTGAATAATCCCATTTCTTTTTCCTTTTTTTATTTTTGACATTTTTATTTTATGTCATTGAAATGCAAATGTGCATATTTTTCTTAGATAAAATTTTGAACATATTTAAATAAATGTATGGAGGCACCCATGGTGTAATGGTTATTGTGGGAGGAAATGAACAACGTGACCAGGGTTCAAATCCTGGATGAGGTTGGTTGTATTTCGCATAGTACTAATACCCTTTTACATCCGACTATTCTCCCTCCAGCTATGGGTAAATAGTAGGGCACACTGGGTTCTTTAAACTTGGTATGGCAACTAGTCTAGAAGGAAAACTCTGAATTCCAACCTGTTAAACTTCTCTTAACAAATTGACCTTGTGTCACATCCTGCTCATGCGAAGGGAGTGGTAAATACATATTGATATAAATGTTATAATTTATCAATACATAAAACCTTTATGAGAAAATGCACATGCAATTATAGAAATTTATGCAAAAATTTGTTCATATCTTGCGACTGTGATTTTCATATTAAGTAAGTTTGGCCACACCTAGATACATGACTCCATTATGAATATTCAAATACATATACTAACATAGATGACATTTTATCCTTCTTGAGAGAAATAAAAATATATTGAAAATTATGAATCAGATTTAAAATACATCCACAAAAATACATCTGTAAAGGAAACTTGAGTACCAACTTTTATCTCACACTCTAACAGTTTTTAACATTAAATGGCCCACAGGACTATTATACTATTGAACAAACCAAGTTAATGAAAATTATTTATACCAATTTGAAGATATTAAGATCTTGAAACAGATACTTTTATCAAAATGTCTTGTTTCAGCATTAAATGACCCGAAAAGGGTTGATATGCCATAAAACAAACAAACAAACAAACAAAACAAAACCAAACTATCAAAGACATATATGACCTAATACACACACGCACACACACACACACACACACACACACACACACACACACATGACTAGAGAACCCATTATATTCCTATTATACTAATGCCATTTAATAAATCAAGTGAATTTATATATGTATGTGTATATCTATCTATCTATCTATCTATCTATCTATCTATATATATATATATATATATATATATATATCATAATATATTAATAATTTGAAGGCCAATACAATGCGTATGAAAAATAAAAACATCTTTTTGTTTTTCTTTTTGTTTTGTTTTTATTTTTCATACGCATTGTATTGGCCTTCAAATTATTAATATATTATAACATACTTAACAATGCTTCAAGCAAATTACCAATTGCTTTTATATATATATGCATGCGGGACACTGCTGGAGAAGCAAGGATGAGCTCGTAAGCGACGTACTACTGTGGAAGCCAGCACATGGGCACGCTAATGTGGGCCGCCCAGCCAGAACCTACATTGACCAACTATGTAATGATGCTGGCTGCTGCGTGTAGAAGCTCCCAGAGTCGATGAATGATAGGGAGGGTTGGCGAGAGATTGTCATGGATATCCGTGCAAACAGCGCGCCATGATGATGATGATATATATATATATATATATATATATATATAGTAGTAAAGTCGGCGGAGTGGCCTACTTTCGGTATCAGTTGGACAGTGGGGGAGTCTATCTCCTTTTCGCTAGTGCTTGACCAGGGAGATTGTTTTTGTTGGGCTGTAATGACGCACCTACCATCAGCTCCCTACTTTACCTCACAGATCAGATTACCCAAGCTGTGCTAATGCGCTGAATTGGCAAAGACAAGGTATTGAACCAGGAACCTTGTGATTACTAGGTGGATGCTCTACCAACTGAGTAAATATATATATATATATATATATATATATATATATATGATGTGTGAGAATTCTCAGCTTGACTTCATTTGGTTCTATTGACATACATATAAGAGTAAGGGATTGGATAAATCCAACAAAATGTTGAAAATAGAGGAAAAATGTGGATAAAACAACACAACAACTAAATACAAATTATATTTCGCCTCAGTCTTTTTTCCATTTCGCAAAAGACAGAGGCTAAATGAATCTAGTTGTTGTGTTGTTTTATCCGCATTTTTCCTTTGTTTCCAACCACGCACACACACACACACACACGCACACATATATATATATAATGGTCTCTGCAAGTCCTTGTTGGTAGTGCTTATTTTCAATTTTTTCACTGTACTAAGAATTTTTTCAATATGCAAATAATTTAAAAATGAACAACCAGCATTTATTTAACAATCATATCAACTCATTAACTGCTTTTTAAAATTCTTTTCTTTTTTTTTTTTTTTTTTTTCTAGCAAGGATTAGGACATTTTTCAGTTAGATATACAATTTTTCATTTTTAGCAGAGATATTTATTCATATATGCAAATTTCATCACCTGTAATATTTGATTATACCAGATATCACCCTCTATGTCTGTTTGAACACACAAAGTAAAACACAGTGAAATATGATCTTGCTATTATAAAATTTCTCTTAGTGCCTGCAGCCATCTTATTTGCTGTAAGCACACTATATAAAATGAGAAAGCACAGATATGATATATACTAATTTTATGTAATATATTTTTGTGCACAAGAACGTGTGGTATGTATACCATTAATGTTTATTTATTCTTGTTCATAATTAATATATATCTGTTACTTCCATGTAAAAGTTATATACACACCAAATTTTGAAATAAATATTGGTAAAAAAAAAGATCTTTTTAGATTTAAAATTTAATTCAAAATGGTGGTGTTGAGAAGCAGCTGATGTTGATTATTAATACTAGCAAGAATATGCACCCGCTGCCCAGGTGTAAGTATTTATGTAATGAAATATATTAAATTAGAAAGACTAATGAAATTAAATTAGAATACATATAAAATATTACACTTATTTCAATTATATTTTAATTGGTTTCTATATAAAATCATTCATAGGATTGATTTTAATATGTTCGAGAATAAAACAATAATATTAGAGATCAAAACACCAATTAATTAGTTATTAAACTTGATTTTTATTAAAACCAGTATGCAAATTAACCACACCATATATTATGTAAACCTTTATTTTTTAGTGATATATAAGACACATTGCAGAATTTTAAACACTAATAACATGGAATGTTTTGAGCCAAATCTAAATCAGAATTTCATAGACATCATTAATAGATAAGATTTATTCTATGTATAAATTATTTTGGCTATAAATTAAATACTCATTGATAAACTTATGCATTTCCTGGGTATTGTGATGTAAGCAGTGACATAGTTTTGGTTACTTACAGACACCAAATTTCTATTATAATAAGATTAGTGTTATTATTATCTAGTAATTTTTATTGAAAAATGGAGCAAATCTAGTATATTTATATATCAAGCAATGAATAACATAGAGCTTATAAACCCAATACATTTTTATCTTTTTTATTTTGAATAATATTTTGGGAAATATAATGAAATGTTTGTGCTTTGGTCATACTAACCATGATGATTAAAAAATGTTTAAAGTGGACTTATCTCATTTATGTTTTTAGGCCTTGTCTAAAAAAATATGACATCTCATCATTCTTTTTTTTTTTTCTTTTTTAATCTAAATACAACTATCAGGCAATTTATACTTTGTATGATAACAATATATTATAGAGCTTTAATTTGTAACTTTTCTGTCCTTGAATTCTTGTAAGTTACTTGATGACCTATGAACAGGTTGGATTCTGTTGTAACAGCAGCAGTCCAGGATGATATTGATGTTTCTATTTAGAGAAGAATTGAAGGATTGAGCATTTTAAGTGTATTGCTCTATTAAAAATAGCACTACGATGTGCTGTTATGGTTTGATTACTGTTGCGTACATATTTCATTTGAAAAATAAACATGCCCATGTCCCCTGACAATATTTGAATGTGCTGATGAAGATTATATATATATATATATATATATATATATATATAGGGTGCTATATTACAGGGCCGGGTTAGCTCAGTCGATAGAGCATTCGGCTAGAAACCACAAGGTTCGATACCGGCCCTCACCAACTCAGCGTATGAGTAGCACAGGGATCTGTGCGGTAAAGTAAGGAGCTGGTGGTAGGTGTGGCGCTCCACTTCAGACGCAAAAACAATCTCCTTAGTCTAGCGCTAGTGAAAAGGGGATAGACTCCCTCGCTGATTGGCTGATACCGACTTTAGGCCACCCCGATGACTTTAGTTATTTATAAGCAAACAGTTCTCAATATCATTGATACAACATTTATATCTAATTTAAGGTAGCGTGGACATGGAGTCAATAGCACCTGGTTACTGACAATTTCTCGCTTATGCAATCTTGGTCTGAAGATCACACCAGCTAGAAACTGTCAGTAACCAGGTGCCTTTGACTATGTCCATGCTACCTTAATTAAGTGTGTGTGTGTGTATATATATATATATATATATATATGAGAAGTAAACAAACAGACGATGTTTGTGATATGGCTATTTTCAGCCGACAATATATATATATATATATGAGAGTAAGTAAATAAACAATGTGTTTATTTGATATGGCTTTTAGCCAACAATTTTTGGAGGATATGTGCTTAATTGAAGTCATACCTAATTTTGAAAATTAATTAGTTGATAATATGCCCGCTTAAATTCATTATTAACTAATTAATTTTCAAAATTAGGTATGACTTCAATTAAGCACATATCCTAAAAAAAAAAATAGTGGATAGAGCATGTATATCTAAATTAGGGTAGCATGGACATGATGTCAATGCTGCTTGGTTACTAACAGTTTCTCACCTATGCAATTGGTTTGAGAATCGCATAGGTGAGAAACTGCCAGTAATCCAAGCACAGTTGACTTCATGTTCACGCTACCCTAATATATATATATATATATATATATATATATATCTCATCATATATATATGAGAGAGAGAGAGAGAGAATTTTTATTAATATTTAGATAAATTTTTTATCAGGCATTTATCAAAGAGAAATTGTCACTGTGGAGAGTCAAATCCCATGAAGTTTTTATAAAGCAGAGAGCAATATAAGATTGTTTATTTTTCCTCTTTAAGTAGGTACATTAGAAACTTCGTGAAAAAAAAAAAAAAAAAATATATATAATATATTTGATGATATATATATTTGATAAAGAGGTTTTTACTGAAAGCCATCAAAGATATTACTTAAAAACCCTTCACACATTTGCAGCTAAGAGAAAAAGATTGTTTTTTTTTTTTACCAAAAATTCTGCTGGTAAAAATTTTCATAAAGGTTTAAAGTTATTTATAATTTTATTTAAAAAAAAAAAAAGCAGATTTTAAATTTAAAATCATCTTTCTTTTTTTTTTTTCTTCTTTAAAAAAATCTAATCTCATATTATTAACATATACTTTACATTAATAAATATTGTACTTTGTACAAGGCATTTCTTAATTCAAATAAATATTTTAAAACTTAGATGAAAGTTCTACATCTCACAAAAAAGTTTCATTTCATATCGAGTGACGTATGGTCACATGACTTTTTTTATCATGAAAGTCTCAGTTTATTTTCAGTGTTCCTTGTTGAGTTTAAAAAACTATATAAATTAAAATAACTAAGTAAAATACTAATTTGCAATATGAAAACTAACAAAACAATTTGTCCTCTTCCATACATGTATAGTGATTTAAGCGTAAAAAAGAGAATAATTATGAATTTTGCTGAAAATTTTACACTATTTATTTAGTATTTTACAGCTTTAATGGCTGAACGCATAAAAGTGAAAAATATTCTCATAGAACTATTGTCTGGTTCCAAGTTCATATCTCCTACCACAACGCCCAGGCATCTTAG
This sequence comes from Doryteuthis pealeii, assembly GCA_023376005.1. NCBI lineage: Eukaryota > Metazoa > Mollusca > Cephalopoda > Myopsida > Loliginidae > Doryteuthis > Doryteuthis pealeii. The sequence goes on from CM042142.1 coordinate 74,538,698, forward strand.
TTTTTATTAGGAGGGGATGCTGGTCTGTTAATACAGCTCAAAGGGGGTGGGGACTATGGAGGTTAGGAATGTTATATCAAGGAAAGAGAAATACTCCTCCTACCATTTAACAACAAAACTGAAATGTGAACAATTCACTCCTTGCCTCTTTTCAACTCTTATTCATGAATGTACATTACTTCTCCATTTTACACGTATTTTATTTTCAAAATCTTTTTTTTAAAACTTTAACCTCCGTTGGTTATAGCCTTTTTAAACAATTTAAATTGTTTTTAACGGTATATCACTCCCTATTTTAGTTCCCTGACCGCCAGGTGTCCCCCAAACTTTACGGTAAAGGTGAGGTGAGGTACTTTAACATTATAATGTTACTTGAGTGAGGGTGGGGTCTCCAAAAAACTAATCAATTTCCATAATAACTAATTTAAAAACTTTTCTAGCACTAAACCCCTCTGATGTAATAAATAATAATTCCATTGATGTAGTGTCATAAAAAAGTGCAAAAAAAATATAGAAAAAAAAAAGTCCATTATTTGACAGTGGTGAGTTATTTAAATTACATGCTTTTTGGTAGATTAATATTTCTCTAACATCCGGGCACCTCGCGTGGTTTTGATGGTCAGCAAACTGGAATAGCCGACTGTTGTTAGTGAGTTCGATTCGCACTGAGCGCCTAATACTAATGGTATTTTGCTACATCTAAGCTAAGCTTAGATAGTAAATAACTATTTCTCTGACTTTCTAAGGTCGTGAATTATCAAGAGGACTGAGTTGACACTCACTGGGCTGATATTTCAAGGTTGTTTTTACTTAAGTCAAATATTTCTAAAAAAAATATTTATTTTCGGTGACCTTGAAAACATTAAAATTCACTGAAAGTTTCTGTCTAGAATGAATTCTGTTTAAAAAAAGAAAAAAGAAAAGGTAATTTTAAATTAATTAATTTTTTTAAAGAAGTACTGTATCACTTTTCAATTGTTACTAAGTTTTGTTTATATAATAAGCCTTAAATTGCTTAAAAGAAAAGAAAAAAGAGTAAAATTAATTTCTATGTTGCATTAGAATACTTTGTACTTTTTTTTTTATCCATTTTCGTGGAAACATTGAGAGTAAATTTGACTGTTATTCTTGGGATCCACATGACGATAAAGATGTTTTTTTATTCTTTCTCCAAGAACAAAATCAGTGCCATAAAGTTGAATAAATTCACAGAATTGTTTTGAGAGCAAAAGAAAATTATATCTGATATCTGCATTTCACTTGCCTACCAGAAACAAATATATTTGCTACTGGACATTTAAACAAAATTCTAGGCCTTTTCTTTTTCGTTTAACAGGTCTTGCTAATACTTAGGTCAAGAAAAACTATGATGATAAAATATGGAAAAAGACTTCTTTAAATTTCTGATTTTAATATTTTTTTCACATAAAAAACAAACAAACAAAAACAAACTTTTGAACACGTATTGTCAAACTTCATTTTTATTTATTTACAATTACATTTATTTCGACATTTTTCTTTTCTTTTTAAAAAGGAATTTTTTTTTACAATAATGTAAATGGATTTAGTGTTTATTTTAAAATATTCACAAGTGAAGAAAATTAAAATATTGAAGTCCTGTAATCTGACCTCTCTGTTAAGGTTGGAGCCATTTGGTTATATTCAGATGTTATAAAGTCATGGGATTAAGGTTATGCTGTTACAACTTAACAAACCGTTTTTGATCCACTTATACGTCTACCATGTTAATTTTTTTTTTAAGTAGAAACACAAATGAAAATAAATACGTGAATAAAAACATTTTAATGAAATTTTCGACGGATTAAAAGATGGTTATACTTGTCTGTATATAGAAATTAAAAAGAAAGAATCTACTTTTTAAACAAAAAAAATTTATAGACTTGTATACACACGTTGTCAGTTTAGAATGTTGGAGTGTAGAAATTTTCTAATGGGAAAAGCCTAATAGATAGTAACTCTTTATGTTGGATAAATTAGATAAAATATATTTATTAGGAATAAACTTTTGTTGTGAAGTGTTTTGTTGTATACTAAAAAAAAAAAAAAATTAATGTAAATAGGGCTCATGATAAAAATGGAAAATATTTTTTAGAAAATACACTTAAATAGATAAATAAGCTAAGTATTTATTTATCATTACAATAATATATACTTATGTGTATATATTCAGTAGAAAAATAATGTTGATATCCTCATTTGGACTTAAGTCTTTTAATACCAGGAATTAACATAATACCTGACAATAATTGAGGAATAAGAAGCAAGAATTGCTTATATTTAAAAGTTGGAATTAGATATTATATTTGCAATAATGTAAGATAATTATTTTCCTGATTCCTTAGCAAGGAGGAATTAACTAGTATGAAAGTAGATTTTTAAAAATATTTAAAAAAGTAAAATGAAAGCATATCTTAAAATGCAAAGCTTTTATATGTACTTTTTTAATCTTTTCTTACTGCAAATATATATATATTTTTTTACTATTTGAAGCTATCAAGAATATATCCATATTATTTTGGTACAAAAGGCTGGTTTAGCTCAGTCAATAGAACACCTGCGGTGTGGCGCTTCACCGCAGCAAAAACTATCTCCCTGGTCTAGTGCTAGAGGATAGACTCCCTTGCTGTCTGATTGATACCGACAATAGGCCATTCTCACCAACTTGAACTTTATTTTGGTTCATGTTGATTTTCTTAGTTATTTGTTAAATGTTTATAGAGATGAACATGTAATTCTAGTCCAACAATGCTTGTAAACTGGTATCTTTTCTCAAGTGGTCTAGTTCTTTTAATGATAATAATATAATGGCTAGATGTTAAATAATGAAATTTATTGTGTACAGTGCTCAGGTGCACCACAACTCATCAAAGTCTCATGTTTAGTACACAGAATAATGTGTTAGTGTCAGGAACATGAACAGTTTACAGTAATAATATACATGTATGTGTGCGCGTGTGTGTGGAGAGGGGTATCAGGTATAGTGTTGGCGGACTACAGGAAGCATGGAGGCTTTGTTCTTGAAAGTTTTGTCATTTGAAAAAGACAGAATTATTAACTAGATAGAGTGAGTGATCTATTCATTTTTTTCAGGGCCTTTTGAAGTCTGAATAAAATAGTCCATCTTAGCTAAAGTTAAAATTTATCTGCTTTTTTAAAAAAATGATAAAAACTATCAACAGTAACTTCAAAAGAAGACCTAGGTACATACACTTTTATCATGTTAATCATTCTATACTTTTTTAGCTTTTTTTTAACGTTTTACTGACAGACTCTCTGGTAAGCATTGTACAGTAGGGTAGGTCAATTTTTCACTTTTTAAAAATATTAAATTGTCCATCTATGTGAAAGTTGTGTGTTAGTATTACTGAATACTGATACCAAAAATGAGATTTTACTTGTGCCATTGTTTGAGGAAATAGCATCAAAGATCATCTACTAAAAGGCACTAAAAATCCTCGTTTTCACAAAATTTAGCCTTTAGAAAACAAGGATTTTTAGTGCATTTTAGTAGATGATCTTTGATGCTATTTCCTCAAACAATGGCACAAGTAAAACATCTCATTTTTGGTATCAGTATTCAGTAATACTAACACACAACTTTCGCAAAGATGGACAATTTGATATTTTTAAAAACTGAAAAATCGACCTACCCTATTGTACAGGCTGGCCTGAAAGTCTTGTTACCCACTACTTATTTTTTAGAGGTAAAATAATTACGTAATACAAACTGAAATTCTACAAAATAATTCAATTCTTAAAGATTTTTTTTTTTATAGAGCTAAAATAATTATATAACTTATATATTATATTATTAAATAAAAAATAATGAAAGTTAAAACTATAATAAGGGGTGACAAGACTTTCGGATCACCCTGTATTTATTATTTATTCACATATATAAAATGGAAGTGAAATAAGACAAAGAAATCAATTTAATGGAGTTTATATATTTATCATGACATTTTGCTCTGTACAAGCTTCATCAGATAATGCTTTTGAAAAAAAATTTAATTTTAGGAAGAAAAAAAATATTAGGGAAGGTTACAACTGTCTGAGGTTGTCATGGCAACATAATAAGGAGCACTAAGGTTTATATAATATATCAATGTGTATCTGTGTAAGACTCTTTTTTATATCACCAAAATATTCTGTTGCAAAGAGATGGATAGACTGAGTAATAAAAAGGAATAAATCCACTGTTGTTTGTAAAACAAGGCATGTTTGGTGTCCCTTGAAGGGAGCAATCATTGTTGCCATTACGCACTCACAAAAAGGTAGTAATTAAAGAACTCCTACTGTAAATACATGTAAGGCACTTGTGCAATGGTTATCATTGTAAGAAATGGGCACAGTGACCTAAGTTCAAATTCTGAACTAGGCTGTTTGCATTTCATATAGTGCTCATACCATTGGGAAAGGTAAGTATTTACCCAACCTGTTTGGCATGGGTAGGATGTGACACAAGGTCGCAAGTACGGGGCATCCAGCAAGAATCAAACTCTCTATTCAGTAGTAATGGTTCTGAGAGACTAGCTTGCTAACCATTACACCATGATAGGATGTCCTACACTTGGGAAAGGTATGCATCCAAATGTTCTTACTCCAGGATTGAACTCGCTATTCAGTAGTAATGATTCTGAGAGACTAGCTTACTAAACTTTACATCATGATAGGATGCTCTACACTTGGAACAGTATGCATCCAACTACTCTCCCTCCAACTATGGGTAAATAGTAGGGCAGACTGGGCTCTTTAACCTTGGTATGGCAACCAGTCTAGGAGAAGAAAAACTCTTGAATTCAAACCTATTAAACTCTACTTAAAAGTTGACGTTATGTTGCATACTGATTGTGTGTGTGTAGGGGGGGGGGTAAATACATAAATTTAAATATGTTATTTAGTTTGATAGAATTTCCAGAATATTTGTGAAAGCCATTAACTCCAAAGAATTTCAAGAGGGTTCTCATTATTTACATAGTTTATGAATTAGTTCTTTTCACTTTGTTGTTTTTATATAAACAAATTCTATAGAGAGTTTAAACTAAGGTGATTTAAAACTATTTAAAAGATACATTGTATCATATGTGGAGAAAGGTAGACAAACAAATTCTGTAGAGAGTTTAAACTAAGGTGATTTAAAACTATTTAAAAGATACATTGTAGACAAACAAATTCTGTAGAGAGTTTAAACTAAGGTGATTTAAAACTATTTAAAAGATACATTGTATCATATGTGGAGAAAGGTAGACAAACAAATTCTGTAGAGAGTTTAAACTAAGGTGATTTAAAACTATTTAAAAGATACATTGTATCATATGTGGAGAAAGGTAGACAAACATGAGATGTTGTAGAAAATGGATATTTATTGTAGGTAGTGATGTTGACGATGCAACGTTTTGGTCTGTTAGACCATCTTCTGGACTTTAGAAATAGAGTTCTTGCTTCAGTGGTGAACATTTTCTTTCTAGTGAATTAGGAGGTCGTGAATAAGAGGAGAGGTGGTCGGTTGATGGTGTCAGAAAAGGTTGAAGGTGGATTTTCCTTTTCTCTCTGATAGGGAGTGTATCATTGTGGATTCTGATAGTGCCACAGGTGTTATCATATCTGTCCTTTTCCTAGCTTATAAAATTATTTCTTTGATACACATTCCACAACTTTTCCCCTCAAAATTGCTCTTTCAGTCTGTCTAAAGTAATGGCCCTCCCCTACCCTAGGTATTATGGATAGCAGATGATTTGAACATCTGTCAAGGTATGACTGACAGGTAATAGGTCCAAGGTCATAATCACTGGGTCAAAGTATGGGAATGTAAGAAGAAAAAATCATTGGCTATAGGCAGTCACATGAGACTTAGAGAGATACAAATTCTATGTAGTTTAGATTCAGACTCTAAGAGAAGTGGTTCAGACTGAGACATTGAGCAGTCATGTAGTTTGGGGCTTAAGTGAAGACCCCCACCCCCATTAGGCTTATAAATAAATGGGTGACTCTTTTCTATCATTGAAAAGCTACTCCACATCTTCCTTTTGAGATTTATCAGAAGAAAATGTAGCATCAAGAAATTTCATGTTTTGGGGAGGGGTCCCCATGGCGTAGTGGCTAACGTGCTGAACTGCAACATCATAATAAGCGAGTTTGAACTCTAATCGCGCTATTACATTCACTTCTAGACTAATACCCTTGGGAAAGGTATGAATTCTATCATTCACTCCAGCTACAGGCTAAATAGTACTACTACTGTTCTTCTACAAGGATGGATTTAGCATTAGATAACCCATGCTGGACTGTGACATTGTAGTATACAAGTTTGAACACCAATCACACTATTATATTCACTTCTGGACTAATACTCTTGGGAAAGGTATGAATTCCCTCATTCACCCTCTGCTACAGGCTAAATATTACCATTACTCTTCTTATACAAGGATAGCTTTAGCATTGAATAATCAACGAAGGTTGATATGCTATTTAACAAAGAAACCAAAAAAGATGTTATGGGAATCCTGCAATGAAGATGATGTGGACAGGTGCTACCTGGAGGGATGGCATCCTGAGACTAGACACTTATTAATTGATTGTCTCTTTCTGCTGAGAAAGAGAAACCACTTTGTAATTTGACTAAAATGGACCATATATTAAAATAATTGCTAATAAAATGTAATATAGTTTACAGTCATCTGATAAAAAGTCAACAATCTGGCTGTCTTGAAAACCAGAAGTAAATGTCAGTCATTTAGTAATTCATAAAAATAAAGACAACACATTTTAGATCAATATTCTTTGACCATATAAAAATAGACATCTGATAGTAAAAAAATGTCTTGCACAAGATTTTGCAGTTTAAAAAAAAAATGAAACAAAGAAACTCTAAAAAAATTTTTTTTTTTTTTCCAAAAATTTTTTTGTTTTTAGAACTTTCTAATTTTTTTCTTTAAAGAAAGTAACATATATATATATATTTGGTGTATTTCGTGTGCGACGTGCCGGTGGCCCAGGGGTAGAGTCTTTGACTTTGCGTGCTGGGTTCTCCGGTTCGATCTCTGTCGGAGGGAGATTGTAGGTATACACTGCTGATGAGACCTAATAAGGTTGAAACAGCTGTTCCACACGTCGCACTCGTTCGCCGTGTTTGCCTGTCATGATTATTTTCAATAATTATTGAATTTTATACAATATACGCATTGTAACTGCCTTCAAATATATATATATATATATATATATATATATATATATATAATGAGAATTTTAGTTATATATACATAAGTCGTTCTCAGTCTTTTTTTTTTTTTATTATACCTCTGGACCCCTTTGATTCCTATTTTACTCTGGTGGACCCCCATACCCATTTGATGTTTAAATATCCTATTGTATTTTTATAATTAGATATTTTTCCTTGCCTGGACCCACCAAAAATGTTAATATGGTCCCTGGGGGTCCATATGGACCCCAGTTGAGAACCAACAATATAGATATTGAAGAGGAAAGTTCCCTATGATTTATTTGATTAGGTTAAGATAAGATCTATTAATAATAGAGATTTGGTCTTCATTTTTTCTGTAACCGAAACTTTGTCACTGCTTACATCACAATACCCCAAAAATCATCAATACATAGAATAAAAAACAACCTTGTAATCAGTTTTAAAAATTATTCTTTATTCTCGGCCTTTTTTCCGTAACAAGTGGTTAACTAAAATTTTACTAATAATTTTTTACAAAAAAAACCTATGATTCTGTGTAAAATTTATGTATAAAATATTCAAAATAAAAATTTAATTAATAATTAATAGATCCACGCAACATTTTATTTGAGGGGGACAGAACTAAGTTTCCATTTTAAAATTTTTAAATTTTTTTTTACTCCTTTAATAAATTTGATGATTTTACTTACAAATTCTCTAGCATTGAATTTTTAACTCCCCGCCCTCTCAGGCAATATTTTAACTCCCAGCCCTCTCAGACAATATTTTAACTCCCCGCCCTCTCAGACAATATTTTTCCCGCCCTCTCAGACAATATTTTAACTCCCAGCCCTCTCAGACAATATTTTAACTCCCCGCCCTCTCAGACAATATTTTAACTCCCCGCCCTCTCAGACAATATTTTAAACCCCGCCCTCTCAGACAATATTTTAACTCCCCGCCCTCTCAGACAATATTTTAACTCCCAGCCCTCTCAGACAATATTTTAACTCCCAGCCCTCTCAGACAATATTTTAACTCCCAGCCCTCTCAGACAATATTTTAACTCCCAACCCTCTGAGACAATATTTTAACTCCCCGCCCTCTCAGACAATATTTTAACTCCCAGCCCTCTCAGACAATATTTTAACTCTCCAGCCCTCTCAGACAATATTTTAACTCCCAGCCCTCTCAGACAATATTTTAACTCCCAGCCCTCTCAGACAATATTTTAACTCCCAGCCCTCTCAGACAATATTTTAACTCCCAGCCCTCTCAGACAATATTTTAACTCCCAGCCCCTCAGACAATATTTTAACTCCCAGCCCTCTCAGACAATATTTTAACTCCCAGCCCTCTCAGACAATATTTTAACTCCCCGCCCTCTCAGACAGTATTTTAACTCCCAGCCCTCTCAGACAATATTTTAACTCCCAGGCCTCTCAGACAATATTTTAACTCCCAGCCCTCTCAGACAATATTTTACAAAGATTTTTACACTGCCCAGAAGGTGCTTTTTTTTATAAATTTTTTTTTGCTAGAAACTAATGGTGGATTTTGTATAACAGTTGTTTAGAGCAGTGGTTCACAACCATTTTTTGAGTTGAGGCAAACTTGAAACATCGAATGTTTTTTTTTGGGGGGGGGGGGAGGTGTCCACCATAGTAAAATAAGAATCAAACGGATCCATAGGTAAAAAAAAAAAAAAAAAAAGGTTGCAAACCCCTGTTTTAGAAGAAAGATGCTAGTATCTTTTGTATATACAAGGGGCACTACAAGTAAGGTCTCTAGTTTATTTCCATGTAAACTACTACAGATATAGGGAGCACAAAAATTGTACATCTGGACATTCATTGACGCTTGCTGAATGTTTACAAAGACCAAACAGTGAATGTGAGCACAGTTAGGCATTAGGTAATGCATTTCTATAGTGGCAACAATGAGTAATGAGCCACATTCAACATAGCTGTCAACCCACAAATATTATGATTTCCTTGATCAGCTCATATAGACTAATCAGGCCAGTTAAAGATGGACTACAAGAACAACATTTTTCTGACAATAATACAGTCATTGCTGCTGGGAAAAGTGGGTAAACTCTGATGGTACAGATTTTTGCAAAAGACAGCAAGAACGCCTGAAAACTTGCTGTGCTCAACAGTGTTATTGTGTTCCCTGTTTTTATTGTAGTTTCTGAGAAAATAAATAGGAGGCTTTACTTTTGGAGCATACCTCTATATGAAAATATTAATGTGGTCGCATATATAATATTTCTTTCTCTTTTTCTTATTCAAAATACTAGGGTGAGTCAAAAGTTTTGCAATATTTTGGTAACGTTAGGCACAATTCAATAGCCCCAGATGCTTCTGCTGAGGTTGTGAACATTCTGAACCATACTGGACAGTGAAATGCTGAGCTCACCTGATACTCTCTGAGTGCTACTCACCGAAATTGGCTTCTATGGCTTGGAGCATGGCTTTGGAATTCTACGGTTTTAGGCCTTATCTGACTTCACCAGATCACTCAGGTTGCAGAACCTGAATGAAATTTCATGAACCATCTGGTTACTGTACTGTGATCAACTATGCATTCACTTTTTCTGCAACAAATCTTTTTGGTTGCTTCCACGACGGGTTGGCCCAGTTCAAAGTCGTAAAGCATAAGTTTCTGAATTAGACTACATTGCACGTTCATCTGTGCAACTTTCAAATCACACGCAGAGTAAAGCAATGCACAACATGTCAGCACACCAACTACCAAGATGCTATCAACCACAGCAGATACCTACCATGGTTTGAGCTGCTTTAGTCACGTGATATATGGTTTACCGGCCTTTGCCTGATTGTTGATGTACTTGGAACCAGAGTGAAATTTCTTGAACCATCTGATTACTGTACCCTGATCAACTGTGCCTTCACCTTTCGCACAGCAAATGTTTTTCATTGCTTCTGCAGCATTAAGGGCCAGTTCAAATGAGCATAAGTTCTGGAATTAGACTACATCGCACGTTTATCTGTGCGACTTTCAAATCACACGGGGAACCAAGTAATGCACAACCTGTCAGCACACCAACTACCACAATACTACCAATCACAAGGGGATCTTTCACGGTTTGAACTGCCTCGGTTACTGTACTGTGTTCAACTGCACTTTCACCTTTTGCACAACAGATATTTTTGGTTGCTTCCACAACGGGAATGACCCAATTCAAAATCGTAAAACATAAGTTTCCAAATGAGACTACGCTGCATGTTCATCTGTATGGCTTTCAAATCACATATGTAATGAAGAAATCCACAACATTTGAGTGTACCAACTACTACAATACTACCAACCACAGAGGATACCTACCACAGCTTGAATTGCTTGGTCATTCGATGTATGTGCTGTAAACTAGTATGTACTAAAGTTGTTGGCAGAGTGGCCTATTGTTGGTATCAGCCAAACAGCGAAGGAATCTACCCACTTTTAGCTAGCGCTTGACCTGGGAGTTTTTTTGTTTTTTTTCTGGGGTCGAGTGCCACACCCACCGTCAGCTCCCCACTTTACCACACAGAACAGATTACCCAATCTGTGCTACTCATTCGGTATCAAACCAGGAACCTTGCAATTCCTAGGCGGGTACTCTATTGACTGAGCTAAACTGGACCCTTAAGCACGTGCTAAAATATTGCAAAACTTTTGACTCGCCCTATCATTATATATTGGTCTGAAAGTTTTGCTTGTTTGTTAGACCTAACTTTTCTGGCTTTCATTTACTTTTTTTCTCTCTTTGGTTATCTTTCAGGTCACATGGTGTGTGAATCTGATAACCAACAATTGAATTTCTTATAAAAATTTCCTTCTGGTTTGTCTAAGCAACAAGAAAGACTTTTGAGGCAGACCTAGAATTACAGAAATCTATCTGCAAGGAGGAAAAAAACTTTTTTTTTTTTTTTTTTTTTTTTTTTTCCTTTCAAGCAAGAATTTTTACAAAAGCCGGTAAGACAAGATCCAATGATATATTGTTTCTTGCATATTAATGGTCTGATATTTCTTATATTATTTGTTGACTGATGTTTGATTTTTATCACATTGTATTTGATTGTATAAATATTACAATTATTCCAAACGTTTATTGATACTATATTACTCATATCGTATATCCATTTATGCTGATAATGTTTCATTACATATGATAATGTAATGTTTTTCCATCATTGTTTAAGCCTCTTATACAGTAATCATATGTATTCAGTGATGCTGATAGCTTTTTGATTTAGTGCATCCTGGGACGCACATATTTGCTTTGAATGAGTGACCAGGAAAATTTATAGGTCCCAACTAAAGTTTCTTAATAAATTGTAGAGTTTTTATTTATTTATGGGGGAAACAACTAAAGCTGTCTAACTCCTACCTTGTAACATATCCTGTGTAATTCATTTCTAAGAAACTATTGAAATGTATTTACAGTTAGCTTGAAATGGTGAGGGAAGAAAAAAAGAAAAACACTGGGACGCATGGATATAATTTTACTGCATCCTTTTAGATTTTTATGCAGGACACATACCTATCAGCATCTCTGTATGTATATGGAATTTTTTTTTTAGCTATTATTCCTTTTTCTCTGTGAAATGGCCTATTATTGGTATTAGCTGAACAGCATGGAAGTCTATCCCTTTTTCGGGGCTGTTTAAGCTCAGTCGGTAGAGCATTCGCCTAAGAACCGCATGGTACCAGATTCGATACCAGTCCCCCGCCAACTCAGTGCATGGGTAATTTTATCTATGCAGTAAAGCATCTGGGAGCTGATGGTAGGTGTGGTGCTCTACTTCAGCAAAACAATCGCCCTGATCTAGTGCTAGCAAAAAGGGGATAGACTCCCTCGTTGTTCAGCTGATGCCAACAATAAACCACACCACAGATTTTGCTTTTTACTATTGCTTTTTTGTGTTAAATTATTTGGGAAATAATGACTGATTTTTTTTAATTTTTTTTACATTTAAATTGACCATTTACCCCCAGACAACCTAATAGTTTTAAGACATTTTTAAAGTAAAATTTAAATACAAAATTAAGATAATATTCTTGGTCTTTTTCAAATTCAGAATGACCATAGATTTAAATTAACTCTTATTATATTTTATAAATCCATTTGTACTGATCATATTTCATTACATATAGTAATGTAATGTTTTCAATCATTGTGTAAACTTTTTTACACAGTAATCATGTGTATATGATTTTTTTTTAACACTCATGCCTTTTTGTATTAAGTTAGTTGTAAAATAATGACTGATTTTATTTTACCGTATATGCGTAAATAAAGAACAACTTTGTGTAATAATCAATCCCTAATTTTTAGCTACAAAAAGGTATTTTTTTTCATATATTGTATGTACTGATCAAACCCTAACTTTTGGCTATGCTAGCCTACAAAAATATTTCTTCAACATCCAATGACATAAAGAGAAAACATTGAAACACTTATTTATACTTTCAAAACTATTATAATATAATCAATATTTCAGAAACATAGGCCATAGTATCCATAACTTGGTCTAATTTCTCATTAGTTTGATGGTTATTTCCTAGTTGAATAACATGATATTACAGGGTGACCCAGAAAAAACAGAACCCAAATTATTTATTTATTTTCCCATTAAACTAACCCTAACCTTAACCCTCACTTGTTGAGTAACATAATATTACAGTGACCCAGAAAAAAAACCGGACCCACAAATTTTGTAATAAAACTGTTAATTTTAATTTTTTTTAAAGTTTAAGTCCAACAAGGGTTAGGATTAGGGTTAGGGTTAGTTTAATGGGAAAATAAATAAATAATTTGGTTTCTGTTTTTTCTGGGTCCCTCTGTAATATCATGTTACTCAACTAGGAAATAACCAGTCTGACTCAGTGTGTTTCTGCATAGCCTAGCTAAACAAAGGCTTTTAGTTAAGATAATAATGATTTTACATAACTTTATTCACTATTTATAATGTACATATTATATAAGGGCCGGTTTAGCTGAGTTCGTAGAGCACCCTCCTAGGAATCGCAAGGTTCCTGGTTTGATACCAGTTCCCACCAACTCAGTGCATAGAGTAGCACAGATTGGGTAATCTAATCTTTGTGGTAAAGTGGAGAGCTGACGGTAGGTATAGCGTTCCACCTCAGCAAAAACAACCTCCCTGGTCTAGCGCTAGCGAAAAGGAGATACTCCTTTGCTGTTCAGCTGATGCCAACAATAGGTCACTCCGCGAACTTTACTTTTTTATATGCACAGATGTTATAAATAGTAAACAATGTTAAGTAAAATCTTTATTATCTTAACTAATAGTCTTTAGGTATAGGCTATGCAGGGATACTTTGGATTTAACTTACTACAAAGTTAGACCTAGAAACTAGGTAAGCTTCAACATTTCAAAAACATGTCTTCTATAATTGTTATGACCTGTTAAGGGGTCAATAAATAGTAACTCAACACGGGTATAAAAATGTTGGAACAGATTGTATTCAGCAATATATATCCACGTACAATGGAAGGGTTCCTTGTTCAGCATACACGAAGACTGTTTCTAGAACTACTCGACTGAGTAACTTTACTCTGTTACATATGTACCCTTTGGGTAAGTCCATGTTCGTGTCATAGGTGAGTCACCTACAACAGTAATGAACTACCCTTTTTTGAGATGAAAAAAGTTGTTCATTACACAAGTATATATATTTACCTGTTTTTTCGGAAACCAGTGTCCACTGGCTTCAGCTATTGGACTGGTAAGATATATAATATCAGTGTGAATCCCAGGAGGGCCATCCCTCCAGATAGTACCTGCCCCCTCGTCTAAAAGGTGCAGGGCTGGGTTGGGTTTATTGCCCAGTGCCTGAGGCGCTCAAAAGAGGAATGCTGAAGGGATACATGCAATTTTTGCACTAGCCACTGCATGAGCTTCAGTTTGTGTGTGGCTCCCTGCGTTAATTGGACTTTGTGTTCAACTGACATGATGAGATGTCAATAAATAACTACTGTATATTTAAATATAAAATTGACCCCCCCCACGCCTTCACCAAAAAAAAAACTAATAGTTTTTAAAATAAATTTATAAAGTGAGATTTAAAAAAAAAAAAAAAATTAAGGTAATACTCTTGGTTATTTTTCAAATTCAAAATGACCAGAAATTTCTATTAACTCTTATTGCTTTTGCCTCGATGACATTTTTGAAATGTCATGGAGGCAAACATTAATTGAAATAAGATATAATAGGCAGCAACTGATTTTTCTTTTCTTTTCCTTTCCTCATTCTGCCAGTTGTGAGAAAATCTCTTCAGTTATTACTTATCATTATTATATACCGTTCTTTATATTTCCATCCTATTATGTTTCACATGCACAGACTCTAAGTGTTGAGTGCACATATTAAGTTTCTTAAATGTTAAAATTATACTTATTCTACACTGGTCATGTGATCATTATTTTCCATAATAGTCTATGCATCAGCTATGACACAATGCTTTATATAATCACAATATGATTTTTCTGTTAGATTTCATTTATCCATATCTAGCTGAAAACTTGCTCTAGTTCTTAAATGTTAAGATTATACTGTTTATTGTAACTGTTATTTTCAGTTATCCATGTTATAGAAACTAGCTGAAAACTTGCTCTATGAGTCAGCTTTAAAGCTATGTATGCCAAAAGCAGTATAAAACAGAAGTGTTTATTATATATATTCATTAGTTGGACCATAGATATAACTTAGTTTCAGTAGTAGTTTTAACGTAGTTTGTAGGAAGCGCGTGGTGTAATTATTAAAGTCATGGGAAATGGACTCGTTGCCCTGAGTTCAAATCCTGGACGTGGTAATTGTATTTCACTTAGCGCTAATACCCTTGGGAAAGGTATGAATCCTACTCTCCCTCCAGCTATGGGTAAATAGCAGGGCAGACTGGGCTCTTTAACTATGGTTAGGTAATCAGTCTAGGAGAAGAAAACTCTGAATTCAAACCTGTTGAACTCCGCTTAAGAAATTGATCTTGTGTCGCATCATGCTCGTGCGGAGGGGTTGGTAAATATATATAACTTAGTTTCAGTGATGCATGTGGCTGAAAAAAAACCTCTTGTAATATTTAGTTTTTGTGTAGAACAAGATGCTGATAGGTATGCATCGTTCATCCCTGATGCACAAAAATCTAAAAGGGTGCAGTAAAATCATATCATGCGTCCCAGTGTTTTTCTTTTTTCTTCCCTCCCCATTTCAAGCTAACCGTAAACATATATATTTCAATAGTTTCTTTGAAATGAATTACACAGGATAGGTTACAAAGTAAAAGTTAGATGGCTTTAGTTGGGACCCATAGATTTTCCTAGGGACTCATTCAAAGCAAATATGTGCATCCCAGGACACACAAAATCAAAAAGCTATCAGCATCACTGGTATAATACTAGCTTTTAGGGTTAAAAATCTGAGAAAAAAAGTGTTTTATACCCAAATGATTTTGGTGTATGTCACTTCACTGGCATGCCACAATTTTTTATGGGTGTGTGAGAACTTTAAAAAAAAAAAATATATCACTTTCCTATAAGTACTTCATCTGTCCATCACTTGCAGCAAAAGCTGTTATTTCCTTTGTCAATATTGACAGGATCCAATCATTACTACTCAGACCATGACATACTATACTATGGTAGCTCAGTTGATAGAGCGTCCGACTAGGAACCACAAGGTTCCGGGTTCGATGCCGGCCCTCGCCAACTCAGCGTATGAGTAGCACAGGAATCTGTGCAGTAAAGTGAGGAGCTGATGGTAGGTGTGGCGCTCCGCTTCAGACGCCAAAACAATCTCCTTGGTCTAGCGCTAGTGAAAAGGGGATAGACTCCCTCACTGCCTGGCTGTTACCCCGATGACTTTACTTTACTTATACCATGACTCAGACACAACAACAATTAAAAAAAGAACAAAGAAAAAAATGTTTAAAAATCTTACAAAAATCAGAAATATCTTGTAGTATACAAATAATCAACTATGGCTATCCAAAAAATATTACAGTTCTCTCTGTTTAGTGCAACGAAAAGAATTTTAGAAACACTCTCTGATAGTGAGGCTATGTTTTATTCTACTCTCTGTGACCTTTTTTTTTATAACCACGAAAGATGAAGTTGTGTGTGAAGTGAAATAATTAAACTTAGTACAAGTTTCATCATGAAAATTAAAGTGTGAATCTTTCAGATAGAGTGACTATGATTTGTATGCATCATGCTGCATTATTGTAACTATAATGAATGTTAAGCTGGAGGCGCCCATAATGTAATGGTTATTGTTGTAGGAATTGGACTTAGCAACCCAAGTTGAAATCCTGGACGAGGCTGTTTTCACATAGCCTTAATACCCTTGAGAAAGGTATGTATCCAATTATTCTTCCTCCAGCTATGGGTAAATAGTAGGGCAGGGTTTTTTTTTTAGCCTGGTTAGGTAACCAGTCTAGGAGAAGGAAAACTATGAATTAAAATCTGTTAAACTCTGCTTAAAAATTGGACATGTGTCACATTTTAATCGTGTAGAGGGGTTGGTAAATATATATATATATATATATATATATATATATATATATATATATATGGAGGTGCGTGGGCTAGTGGTTAGAGTCGTGGAAAATGGACTTGTCGATTCGAGTTCAATTTCTAGACGAAGCTGTTGGCATTTCACATAGCGCTAATACCCTTGGGAAAGGTATGAATCCATATATTCTCCCTCCAGCTATGGGTTAAATAGTAGGTCGTTGATTGGGTTTGTGGCAACCCTTGATGCACCAATTCTTTCCCATCGACTGCCAAAAAGTGTGGATGGTCCAACACAAGCCTTTACCACTATAAACAAATCACTGTATGGGTGTTCATTGTATGGGTGAACCCTCATACGTCGAAAATCGACGAGAGAGTCCATAATATATATATATATATATATATATATATATATATATATATATATATAAGCTTAAGCTTAGATGTCATAATTAGTTTTGTTATCACACTACAGTGATTCCTGGCATTGCCTGGGACAAAAAACAAAACAACAGAGAACATTAACTGCAGAGCAATGATTATCATAGCTACACAAACTAACATGATTTTTTTTTTTCACTCATATCCAATATTAAGTCTAATGATAGTTTATATAAATTTTTTAAATAAAAAGGGTGTTCTTTGAATTTTTTTGTTGTCAACTTGTAGCTATATTGATAACACAAATTTATCTAATATGCATACATACACACACAGTGCTAGCGAAAAGGATATAGACTCCCTCGTTGTTCAGTTGATACTAAAATAACCCACTAAGCAGACTTTACTACTACTTATTCACCAATTGATGTTTAGATTATCTAAGACTATTTTTAGATATAGAAATTAGGTTTTATCTGCATCCGAGTGCAGTTATCCTAAGATTATTTAGCTTCTTTTTTGTTTGTTTTTTTCATTGTATCTTTATCTTTCACCCACAAACTATCAATTTTCTTCTTCTTTTTCTTCTTAGTAACATTATTTAAAAAGATGAATGCGACTCAAAACTTTATATGATATTCAAAGCAAAACATTTTCTAAATACTAAGAATAACATGACAGTAAAAAGTGAATTTAGGTACTTGAAGGCGCGTGGTACAATGGTTAGAGTCATGGGAAATAGACACGTCGGCCCAAGTTCAAATCCTAGACATGGCTGTTTGCATTCCACATAGCGCTAATACTCTTGTGAAAGGTATGACTTCTCCCTCCAGCTATGAGTAAAATAGTAGGGCAGACTTGGCTCTTTAATCTTGGATAGGTAACCAGTCTAGAGAAGGAAAATGCTGAATTTGAAAAAAACTGAGGTCAGTCGTTGATTGGGTTTGTGGCATTCCTTGTGCACCTATTCATTCTGATTGACTGTGCCAAAAAGTGTGGATGGTCCAACACAAGCGTTCACCACTATAAACAAAACCACTGTGTAGGTTGTTTACTGGATTAACTCTCATGCGTCAAATCGACGAGTGAATTCATCCACTTAAAGGTTAACCAATCCTACAATATTCTCTCACTACTTATTCATCTACCATTTTAATTACATGCTATTTCATATTTAGTAAGTGTTAAAATATTTCTAATATATTGAAAGGGGGGGGTCCCGTGGCATAATGGCTAATGTGGAGTGTGACATTGTAGTAAGCGAGTTTAAACTCCAGTCATGCTACTATGTTCACTTTCGGACTCATACCTTTGGGAAAGGTATGACCTACCCCCCCCTCATCCCCACTGGCTATGTGTTAAATAGTACCACTACTGTTCTTCTACAAAATTTCAATGACTACAACTGTACTTTCTACTACTGAGACTACACCCTTTTCTACCATTGGATTTATCAAATAGGAAGCCTAAATGCCTAAAATGGTGACCAGAATCATAAAAGCTTTGTCATTAAATAACCCATGGAGGTTCATATGCCATTAAACAAAGACACTAAACCATATACTTTTAAAATCCATGTTAACACGTTCATCATCATGTGCAACTATAGTGAAGTTCCTATAGTGCTATGCACTACTATAGTCAAATTTCATTATACGTTTTGTTTGCTGGTCCATATTTTCCACCCACTGAGGGGGGGGGAGTGAAGAGAAGTTTCTGATTACTTTGACTTTAAATTTGACTGTGTCTTCTGGACTACTTTACACAAACAGACTATATGACATATACAAATGGGGCACCTCATGTGGTGTAAAGTTTAAGAAGCTAGATTAGAAAACCATTGTTAGTGATTTTGGTTCTCACTTAGTGCCTCATACTTCTGGCCTTGTGCCACAACTAAGCTAAGCTTAGTAAATAACTATTACAAATGCAAATTATAGAAAAAGTAGATTTAAAAAAAAGAATAATAACAAGACTGGAAATTTACTGATCTTAATCAGAAGATGTTGTCTTTATTGTTCTTAAACCAGTCCATCCATAAATATGTAAATTGTTATAACATTTTAGAGTGATTGTAAAAATTTAAGGGTGACTCCCCATGGTGACTAACATGCTGGACTGAGAAATCATAGTGAGTTTGAACTTCATTCAAACTATTATGTTCATTTTCAGAATAATACCCTTGGGAAAGGTATGGACATCTCCAGCCCCCACCCCCCGGCTATGTGTTAAATAGTACCATTACTGTTTTTTTTTTTTTTTGCAAGGGTGGCTTTGGCATTGGGATAAACTACAAAGGTTGATATGCCATTAAACAAAGAAACCAACTTTTTAGAATCATATTCATTCATTTTTTTTTTTTTTTTTTCATAAATTCTTTGGAAATAAACTTACATCTTATTGCCTTTTTTTAAATTTATTTTATATTAAAAATGTGAATATTTTAGTTCTGAATATATTGACTTAGTTGTGAATATAACTATTTCCTTTCATTCAATCTGTTGTTGAACACAGAAGTATTTCAGTTTTTTGTTGTGTTTCTTTTCCTTTTATTTATTCATCTTTCATCTTTACTACAATCAACAAAGTAAATTCCAGTTAAAGAAACAAAATAACTATTATTTCAAAACATTTGCTGCTCTTAATATTATTGTGTCAGTTTATACCACAAAGCAATGATTTTCATTTTATAATAAATTTTATAAAACTCAAACAACTTAACAAAAATGATTTTATTCTGTGTAATATTTTATATTTTATCAAGTAACAAAAAACAAATTTATACTTTAATATTTTATTTTTTATACTTTAATATAGAAATATATTTTTATATTTTATCAAGCCACAGAAATTTTGTATAGCTTTTATGTTGCTACTGCGACATTTTTGTCTATTTTATGTTTAAATATTCTTGTTCAGTGTTTTTAACTTTTTACAATAATATTAACACATTGGAGGTGTGGGAAATGGACTCATTGATGTGAGTTCAAATCCTGGATGAGGCTGATTGCAGTTTGCATAGCACTAATATCCTTGGGAAAGGTATGAATCTAACTATACTCCCTCCAGCTATGGGTAAATAGTAGGGAGACTGGGCTTTTCAACCTTGGTTGGGCAACCAGTGTAAGAGAAGGAAAACTCTGAATTCAAAACCTGTTAAACTCCGCTTAAAAGTTAACCTTATGTTGACCTTGTGTTGCATCTGGTTCGTGCAGAGGGGTTGGTATATATATATATATTAACACATTATGCCTTTTTCTTATTGGTAAATAAATAAAACCAATAGAGTCTGAAATTTCAGTTGATTTTTTTTTCCCGTTTAGTAACCCTTTTTAAATGTAGAATATAATATAATGATATAAACCAAGATATAATTCTCAGTAGTACAAAGATATTACAGTTAAAAATAGCTAATATTAGCTGAGTTACTTAGAAGAAAAAAAGAAACAAAATGTTTTAATGAAATTCTGATATATATTTTATGAATATAGAAATATGAACATATCATTAATACACAATAAAAAGTTTTTTGTTTTTTTTGTGTTTTTTTTTTTAAAGATAAAGAAAAATTTTGATTAGCTTATATACACTATTTCTTGTTCCTCTGTCCTTTAAAAATATGTACATTTTTTTTTTTTTTTAAATATTTACTTGTTGATATCCTCAATATATCTAGTCATGTAAAAAACATTGTTCATAACCCCCCCCCCCCCGCTATTTATAGGAGGGGTATCCTGTGTTATAGTGGCTAATGCATTGGACTGCAACATTTAGTGGGTGTGTTCGAACTTCAGTCACACTATTACATTCACTTTCAGAGTAATATTCTTGGAATCTAATCCCTTCATATATGTGTTAAATAATACCACTACTGTTCTTCTACAAGGATAGCTTTGGCATTAAATAACCCATAAAAGTTGACATGCCATTAGAAAACATAGAAACCAAACCAATTTGATTAAAAAATGCTAATGTAACTTTAATAGTTTTACTACTGTTTATGCATTTATGATTTTAATGCATGAGAATTGAGAAAGTTAAAAATATGAGTAAAAAAAATGTTTAACTATATTATTCAAACTAGCAAAACAAAACCGCCCTACGGGCGTGTAAAAATAAACATTTGAAAAATATAGCCTGGGGGGGTGTGGGAGTTAAAATTAAATGTCAGAGGGGTATTATCCAAGTAAAATTAATAAATCAATTAAAGTAATAAAAAACAACAATGCCAAAATATGCCAAAAACTTTAAAAAGGGCATTTAATGATTTTAGTAATTAAAATCATCAAATTCATTAAAGGAGTAAAAAATAAACAATTTGAAATAGAAATTAGGAAAGTTAACTTTTCTACACCAAAATTTTTCCTGAAATAATATTTAATAATAAAATTAAATTCAGTTTATCAATGAATAAAACAATTAACTATACAAAATGATTTTTTATTGTTTTGATTATTTCTAAAAATTTTGAAAAAAAAAAAAAAAAACATTCACCTTATTTATTTTACATTTAACAAACATTTAGTTTTAGTGTAAATAAATATTATATAAAATAAAATAGAGTAATGATACTTAAATCAATATTTAAATGCTAAATAATACCTAATATTATTTTTTTTTAATCAGAGGAAATAAAAATATCTAATTTATAGATTTATTTTCAACTAAATTTTATTTGGTACAATTATGTAAAAATATAAATTTTATGAAAATTTTCTTCAATAAATAAAATCTTTTTATAATAGATTCAGTATCAATTTGTCTGTGACTAAAACTATGTCACTGCTTACATCACAATACTGTCATTGATAAAATATTATTTAATTAATAATCAATAGATGCATGCAACATTTTGATTTGAGGAGGACAGAAGTAAGTTTCCATTTCAAATGGTTTCATTTTTCTTTACTCCTTTAATAAATTTGATGATTTTCCGATAATACAAACCCTCTTATTTGGAAATTTTAACTCAGACAATATCTTTCAAAAATTAATTTTTATAACTGCCCAGATGGCGTTTTTTGCTAGTTTATGTAAAAATGTTTGTACAATTAATCAATGAATATAATATATGTTGTTACACTCTTAATTCATTTTCTTAGAGATTTAATAAATTTTATAAATTTTATATCCATTAAAGTAAGCATTAAATTGAATAATTTTATTTATTTAATTTTTAAAAACAAAACAAAATTTATATAAATTAGAAGTAAAATGCTATTTTCAATCATCTAATACAGAATAGTATTCCTCTTATTGATGAATGTGTATTGTTTAAACATTGCACAAAATACTATTAATTTCTCGCTACAATTAATTTAAATAAATATAATTGCTAATGAAAAATAACATCGGTAATATGAAATAACCATAAACAGGTTTTGAATTAAAAATAAATGTAAACATTTTTTTAAAATTCCTAATAGGATTTATAAAATTTGAAATAAAAATTACCTGTTATATTTGTGAAGGTGCAGCGTTAACAAATGAAACTTAATACAAAAAGAAAAAGTAAAATAAATGTTTATTTTATCTATAAAAAATGATCATGCAGCCTAGTTGGTAAAGCCGATGTCTGTATCATTTGTTTATTGTATAGTAGAGGGGACATTTTTTGTTTATCACGCTATCAATAAACAAACCAACGTGAAGAAAAAAGATTTTAAAATAAATATTTTTACACAATTGTACAAATTGTATTTTAATTGAATGAATGGATTTAAAAAAATTACTTTTTATTATCTTATAACTTAATAACTATTATTTTAAAACTTTAAAATGTTTTTGTTACCGTAAAAAAACGGAAGCTGACTGACACGGACAAAATAAGACACACAAGAATTTAACGTAAGGTATGAATAAGTGGCTATATTTATTTGTAGATAAATTTCTCGCAAAACTTTATACATTAAATGATTATAAATACAAATTAAAATAAAAATAACTATGTAAAAATGTATATAACTAAACATGCATTTATTGAAAGATTCGTTAAAAATCACCTAGACCATCGGATGTTACAAAGACAACTTCATAGTGTATATAAACCAATGTTTTTCTTTAATATATTGTATAACTCAACTTGATTATAAATTAGGTTCTCATTAATAAATGCTTTAGATTATTGTGGAATCTGTGACGTAAGCAGTGACGTAGTTTCGGCTTCAGACAGAAATGCAATCTATCTCCATTATATATAGATTACAGGTGAGTCATAATCAAATCGTCATTCAATTTAATTAAAGTTTGAACTTCAGCCATGTACTTATATTCACTTTTGAACTAATACCCTTTGGGAAAGGTATGAATCCCCTTATCCCCCAGCTATCCATTTACTACTACTACTACTGTTCTTCTACAAGGATGATTTTGACATTAGATAACCCATGAAGGTTGATATGCCATTGAAAAACAAAGAAACCAAACTAAACCAAAACCACCATTTATGAGGTCAAAAACCTTCATATCGATTTTATATCTCATTCCATTTAAATAGAAATTGTATAGTTTGCTCTCTGATTGATCTTAAATGACCTCAAAGTGACCTCAGAGGTCAACTTTGCATAGTCTGTGTTGGAGCCCAACATCAAGTAAATATCCATGCAAAAGACCTTTACATTTGGCCATAATCCTTGGGCAAACATACCACATAACTGTATAAATTTCAGCGTAGTAGTAGTATAGATTTAATAGTTTCAAGGTCAGGTAAATATCTATGCCAAAAATCAGATTCCTGGAATTTTCTGTTTGGCACTGATCCTCTGACCAACACGGACAGATGCACAAATTTCAACAGGGTAGAATAGATATACTCCAATTATTTATGTATGAGTGAGATGCACTATTTTTCCAGGTTTTTTAACACAAAAGTTAGGGGTGCATATTATACACAAAAACTATTATAATCAACTTTTTTTTTCTAGCCACATACCTCATCATATTCGAGATGGGATGAGTGAAAGTAAGTTTTATCTATAGTCCAAACTAATGTGTTTTACACTGTTACAAAGTTGATAATTTTGTTTCTCCTAATGTGAGCTTATTCTTGCCACAAACTTGTTGCATTTTTGTGTGGGCATGTTCACGTGTTTGCTCTAAATTTTAAGTTGTTAGGGTGGCCTAAAGTCGGTATCAGCCAATCAGCAGGGAGTCTATCCCCTTTTCACTGCTCTAGATAAAGGAGATTGTTTTTGCGTCTGAGGTGGAGCGCCACGCCTACCATCAGCTCCTTACTTTACCGCACAGATCCCTGTGCTACTCATACACTGAGTTGGCGAGGGCCAGTATCGAACTAGGAACCTTGTGGTTTGTAGCCGAATGCTCTACCAACTGAGCTAACCCTGCTTTCATTACTTGAAACGATATATATTTACCATCAATATACCCCCCCCCCCCCCCCGCACGAGCAGGTGTGAGAAGGTCAATTTTATTAAGCGGAGTTTAACAGGTTTGAATTCAGAGTTTTCCTTCTATACTGATTATCTAGCCAAAGTCAGCCAAGGTCTGTTTTATTATTTACCCATAGCTCGAGGGAGAATTGTTGGATTCATACTTTCCCAAGGGTATTAGTGCTATGAAACAGCAGTCCCAGGATTTGAACTCAGCTTGGTGAGTCAATTTCCTAAGTCTCTAACTATTACACCATGCATCTCCAACCTTTAATTTCTCTGTATCATTCAGAGCCATCAGTAACACCTGGATCTTTTTTTTTTTCTTTGGAACTTTTTTTCTTGCTGTTTTCTTGCCATCTTTGAAATCTCCAGAACCAATATTTAGCACATCCAGTAGAAATTGACTGTAATGAAGTATGAATCAATAAACATCGTTTATAATCTCTAGCAAATTTTTCTATTCAGCAGTCAATCTAGCAGATTCAGCTGCATTTTCACACTTTGGTTGGTTGGTTGGTTGGTTGGTTGGTTGGTTTGTTTTGCTTAAGGCATATCAATATCCGTGGGTCATTTAATGCCGACAAAGTTTTGAAATAAATTCATTCTTAATGGATACTCAATTTTTTTTTTATAAACAGGTTTTTTTATTTAACCCATAGTTGGGACCCTAACAGGTACTAACACTCTGGGTCAGAGTGGACCAGGGAGCAATGGTGATGAAGGGGTGCTCCATATTCCCCAGACCTCCAGAACTGGAACCTCACCATCAGATAGAGTTTAATGTCATTCCCAGAACATGAAGACCCTCAGCTACCGCCTTCTAGCACATATATGATAAAAAGGGTTGAGGCTTGCCATAAGAGGATTAGGGTTGGGGCCATCATATAAGGTGTTAGAGCTTGACGATTGATTGGAGGGGGCCTCTCGCTTGCCTGTCTAGCCCAAGTAAGGGCCAAAGTGAGTGTTGCATGTCATGGACTGCTCAGACACCTGGGTTTCATCTTTAAGCATCATGGGTTGCCACCCACAGCCAACAGGTGGCCCCATTGGGGGAGTCTTACCCCTCTGCAGTCGGTGTATTCTAACGCATTGATTTTTGTCTTCTTCTAATTTTTTTTATAGCACTTTTTGATCCATTCAATTTCTTTTTGAAGAATCCAGATCAGCAGCTGCTTTTCTTCAAATTAATTTTCCAGTCTTCAAGTCAATTGTGCACTTCATCAATAGACAATAAAACATTTCTCCAAAAATGTGAAAGTATTAAAAAAGAAAGAAAGAAAAAAATCAAATGCATCTACCTCCATCATGAGCAGGATGTGACACAAGGTCAACTTAAAGGTAATCAATAGTTGATAAATAGAATACCGACTGAGCTAAATCCAACCCAGGTAAATATATACTCACATGAAAAATTCTTGTAAAAGTCAACTCCACTAGCACTGTTAATGCCAGTTTCAAGATCAACTAGTCTAGCAGGATTTTGAAAAAAAAAAATTATTTTAAACTCTTACTGATATTTTTAGCCAGAAACTTTTGCCTGTATTTACTGAGATGTGTCAAGTTTGCACTATTATGAACTAGATCATTATATTAAGTTAAAGTTGATACAATACAAGAAGATAATTTCTTTGGAGTATTTCTCATACAATGAATACTATATTTACTTCTCTTCATTCAACAAGACAATACTACCAGAAGAATATTCCTTGTAATTCTATGTCTACTGATTCAGTTCTGAATCTAATAGTGAAATTCCAATTCTAGACCTCTGGGGAATGTGGAATACCTTTTTATCACCATTACTCCCAGGTCCACCGTGACCCTGTTAGGGTCCCATTTATGGGTTGAATACAAAAAAACTTGAATATCCATGAAGAAGGAATAAAACAAAATGTCTTCGGCATTAAATAACCCAACAATGGTTGAAATGCTGTAAAATCCAACCAACCAACTGATTCAATTATTTACTACAACTGACAATGAATATCAATACTGCTGCTATACTATTTGAGTGGGTTTTATGGTTTGTCTGGTAGAAGTGTCTATTTAACTGCACCCCTCTCTGAATGGCAGTAAGTGACACCTGGTCAGTTTAATAGGGGGTTCCATTTGTGTATGCATGAGCAAGGTCAAAAATAGCTGACTTTTCTACCCCCCCATCCCCCTTTTGGTGCATTGGAAGAGGTGGTACTGCAGAGTTGATAATATCGTATTTTAAATGGAATTAAATCTTGGACAAGGCTGTTTGCATTTCAATAGCGGTAATACTCATGGGAAAAGTATAAATCTAAGTATTCTGCCCCCGCCATCGGGTATGGGTAAATAGTAGGGGCAGACTGGGCTCTTTAACCTTGTTTAGGCAAGGAAAATTCTGAATTCAAACCTGTTAAACTCTTCTTAAGAAATTGACCTTTTGTCACATCCTGCTTGTGCAGAGGAGTTTGGTGTATATATATAAATATATATAAATGGAATTAAAACTATTAATGACAAATACATGTATGTAGTTGCTGTAAGATGTGAATTGATTGTAATTAAATTAAGAAGACACAAATAGCTTTTAAGCAGCAACATTAATCAAAGCTTAATTAGGACGGTTGGAAGTTTTGAATTTGGCTTGAAAAAAGTTTTTTCTGTTTAATTATATTTGAATCATTTAACAATGAGAAATTTTAGATTAGAATTTTGCCTTGAACCCAATGGGCATCGTCATCCCATTTATGAGACATTTACAAAAATTGCTATATCTATATTTTAGGATTCTGACCATATCTCATAAATAAGATGGAACTTCTTCCATGTAATAAATGTTTGTACTAATCTTTAATTGTGCACTTGTTAGGCTCTCCTATATGTGGCCAGTTTAGCTCAGTCAAGCACCCAACTAGGAATCGCAAGGTTCCTGGTTCAATACCTGTCCCCGTCAACTCAGCGCATGAGTAACACATATTGTATAATCTATTCTGCGCAGTAAAGTGGGGAGCTGACAGTAGGTGTGGCGCTCCACTTCAGCAAAAACAATCTCCCTGGTCTAGCGCTTGAGAAAAGGAAATAGACTGCTTTGCAGTTTGGACAGTCTCATTTTTAACCAGAGGGTGTTGCAAGATGATAACGGTTGTACTTATAAGGAATGTATTAATAGATGTTTGCTGTAGCTAATTACTAAATTAATACTAGTTTACTTTGTAATCAAATATCTGCAGTCTTTAGTAGTATATGCTAATTATATTTTATAAGTCAAATACTTTACAATTTTATTTGCTACTATTAATGATTGTAATTACCAACACACTTATGAATATTGTTAAAACTATTATTGCTACTAATACTTGTGTATTATACTGGAATTTGTACTATTTCTAAACTGATTAAGTATGTAGATGTTTCTTATTATTATTACATAATTGGTTCTTATAATTTTCTTTTTAAAAACTACTTTATATTAAGTACAGGGTGACCCCCCCCAAAAAACGGACCCCATTTTTGAAATAAAAGTATGTGTGTGTGGGGTGGGGGGTCACCCTGTACATACCAAATACAATTTCAGATCTATTGGGCCAACTGAAACAAACAAAAAAAAAAACATTGATATATTTAATGATCAGTTAAGATGCAATTTTTAAACATTTGTAAAACTGGTTAACCAAGATGTATATTAAGCAGAGATGCTGATAGGCACACGTTCTGCATCCCTGACACACACAAATCATATCCATACATCCCAGTGTTTTACTTTTTTTTTTCTTCCCTCACCATTTCAAGGTAACTGGGAATACATTTCAATAGTATCTTAGAAATGAATTACACAGGATAGGTTACAAGGTAGGAGTTAGACAGCTTCAGTTGGGACCCATAAATTTCCCCGGGGACTCATTCAAAGCAAAAATGTGCATCCCAGGATGCACTAAATCAAAAGGCTATCAACATCAGATTGTCAACAATATGTCATTTGTAATAAGTCATTTAAATCTTTTATTTGCGATAGTTTTTGAATGTTTTATTCCATACCAATTTCTCATGATTGGTTTCTTTGTATGGCATATCAACCCTTGTGGGTTATTTAATGCCAAAGCCATCATTGTAATATAACAGTAGTAGTACTATTTAATGGTACTAATTATAGGGCCGACTTAGCTCAGTCAGTAGACCATTTGGCTAGGAATCACAAGGTTCCTGGTTCGATACCAGCACTTACCAACTCAGCGTATGAGTAGCACAGGGATCTGTGCGTTAAAGTGAGGAGCTGATGGCAGGTGTGGTGTTCCGCCTCAGAGGCTAAAATAAACTCCTTGGTCTAGCACTAGTGAAAAGGGGATAGACCTCCTCAATGTCTGGTTGATACCGACATTAGGCCGCCCCAACGACTTACTATTTAATCCATAACTGGGAGGATAAGTGGATTTATACCTTTATTCTAAGTGTGCCTCTGGAATTTAGACCTACTTACTACAATATCGCAATCCAGCATGTTGACCTCCCTTTTTTGAATCAATATTCTTTAAATATTGTCTGAAATTCAAATTCTCAGATAAAGTATCGTCATTTACGTTTATCTTACATTTATCGATAGGAAATAACAAAAATGAGTTTATGAGTCCAAATAATTCATTGAATGTGATGATGAATTGAATATCAAATTAAAATTTTGATTGACCCCTCTCCCCCCCCCAAAAAAAAAACAATAAACAAGCAAAAGACGTCAGTAATTCTCTCAAATGTCTCTTCATAATTTAATAGATGTTAATAGAATATGAAGAAAATCATTAAAATGATTATTTATGAATTTTTATTTAAAAAAGTTTACAGATATCATTTTTAAATATTTAGTAATTCACTTGGGTATATCTTGTCAAAATATAGTTATCTACTTTTTTGTTTTGTTTTGTTATTCCAAAATTTTTAATTCTGTTAATGGTTATGTTGGGTTTATTTTAAAAAAATTAAATATAAAATATGTCATGGCTCCTTGACAACACACACACACACACACACACACACACACATGTGTTTTTGCTTGAAGCATTGTGTTTATATTGGTTTGGTGGTTGGTTTTGAAGGCTATCACAATGCAAGTGTACAGAAAAATGAGGTAACTGTGATCTTGTTCGTTTGCCTTTGAATCAAAGGTAAACTAACAACATCATAGTTACCCCATTTTTCTGTACACTTGTATTAAGTTATTCTTACAGTCAATATAATTGAGAAAAATCAAATCAAACATTTTCTTCGGAACCTAACTTATATATTTTTTATTTTAATAAATTCATTTTCTTCAATTTAAAAAAAAAAAAAACTTATGTTTTTATGTTGAGGCAAAGTGAGGTGCCCTCTAACCAGAAGTGCCTTTGATCCCCCCCACCAAGCGCTAAATTCAGCAACTGATTTGAACCAATTTTGTTTGTTTTGAACAGAGCCTGAGGTTACTGTGGCCTTAATGTTGTGTTTATACACAATAAAGATGAGGACAACAGTCAGGAATATTAAGATTATTCATTTCTAGCCTCATCATACAAGTATAATTTTTATTTTTTTATTTTTTATTTTATTTTTACTAAATCAGGTCTCAGACCTAATATACTAGCTGAAAAAGATACTATTATCATTTTTATAAATTTTTTTTAAATTTTTTTCCATCTCCCAATGTGTTTGACACAGGGACACAATTTCACCACAACAAAGAGTCCTCTACCTTTGCATTTACATCAGTCTTCTTCATCCTTTTTTATCTCTACAAAAGCTCAAATGTATGTGTAAATATAAGGGGGGCATGTCTACATAGATTTGTGTTCTTCTGGTTGGATGAAGGTGGGGGTGGGGGTACTGATGATAATCTGATGTTGATGTCAACTTTAAAAGAAAAGAAGAGAGAAAAGTGTAAGCAGCAGGTGGGGGGCGTTTTTTTTTTTGGGGGGGGGAAGGAAAATCTGAAACATCAGTCTAGTTAAAGAAAAGTACTACAGAACTGACAGTGCATGAGTGAGGGTGGGTTGTACAAGGCATAAACAGTTAGTAGTGGGGTGGGGGCGATAAGCACAAAGTGACTAGAGCAGGGGTTAGGAAGGAAAAAAAAAAGGTAAAAGAAAAATAGGTCACATGTTCTCTTACCCCTTATACCACTCAGTCACTACTTTTTTAGTCAATAATAAGAATTGGTTGGATTGGGAAAAAATATGCAATTTTCATTTGATGGTAGGTGTGGCGCTCCACCTCAGCAAAAACAATCTCCATGGTCTAGTGCTAGTGAAAAGGAGATAGAATGGATGGATTGGAAAAAAAAAAAGCAATTTACATTCATTCTTGTTTATTTTGTTTCGAGCTATAATTCATCACCACCTGTAACATACCATTTCCCACCCCCAGGCTCCAGTTCTAGAGATCTGAGGAGTATGGAGTATCCCTTCATTGCCATTACTCCCAAGTCAAGGCCATTCTTGCCGAGGTTCACTCTGACCACAGACTGGTCGTATTTGTTAAGGTCCCATCTATGGGTTAAATAGATCTGTTTGCAAATAACTTGTATTGATAGGAGTACTTATCATATAGATATTTACCAACCCCTCCACATGAATAGGATGTGACACAAGGTCAATTTCTAGTACTTTATCATATAACTATTTTCTCCCCCCCCATTGTCTACATACTTTTGATAAGTAACTTATTTTGCCTATATGTATGTATTTTCAATGGTTAGCAAACTCTTCTCGCAGATCCATTACTAATAAATAGTGAGTTCAATCCTTGCTGGATGCCCCATACTTGTAACCTTGTGCCACATCCTATCAGTGGCGAACGGTTTTTCCATTGAAACAGGGGGGGGGGGTATTTTCTAAAATATTCCTTTGAAATATGTGTAGCTTTTTCCTAGAACTGTTGGTAGGGTTTAGAATATGCTGACTGCAACCCCTGCAGAGGGGGGTGGGGGTGACACTAAACAGCAGTGGTGAGGCTCCAGTCCTGGAGATCTGAAGAATGTGGAGTACTCCTTCATTAGCATTACTCCTACTCAGTCACTATTTTTGTAGTCAATAATAAGAATGGATGGATTGGAAAAATATGCAATTTTCATTTATGATGGCAGGTGTGGTGCTCCACCTCAGCAAAAACAATCTCCCTGGTCTAGCGCTAGTGAAAAGGAGATAGACTCCCTCGTTGTCTAGCTGGTACCAACTATAAGCCACTCCACTAACTTAACTTATATTTATTTATTAGAAAAGACATCTTTTAATGAAAATTATTTGGTAAGTAAGTAAGTAAGTAAGTAAGTCAGCCTTTTCTACTGTATGATAGTCTTTATGCATAACATTTCTGCTATAATGCTCTGATTCTTCTTTTTTTTTTCTTTTTTCTTCAATTTTTTTTACATTTTGAATTGTAATTAATATAAAATTATTTCTCCTGCATTTTCGGATGCTTGCTTTATATTCGACCACTCAAAATATGTTTAGTAATATGATATCAGATTTTTGAAAATTGCCAAATCTCTCTGATATGAGTTTGGCCTCAACAAGTTAAACTTTTGTATCATCCATTACTCAGACTAGCAAATAGTTGTTCTATTTTTCGATTATACCCCCACTGTTTCAAATCATTTTATCTGCATTTTTATTTAGTTTCATTAGAGTTTCTAATTTAATATAATATTTTATTACATCAAAACTTAAATACTTGAGTAGTGATATAGTTTCGGTTACAGACACACAAATACATAATCTCCATTATAATAAGAGATAAGTATTTTTTATTGATCTGAAATAGACCATGTTGAAAATAAACATGTGTGTGTGAAGGAGAGAATGAATTAATAATTAACTGGTAAGTCTAGTAGTTAAAAGAAGAAAATAATTTTTGTAACTCTCCAGAAATCTGTTAATAAGAACCCACAATATAAGTATTTAAATTTTGATGTAATAAAATATTATATTAAATTAGAAACTCTAATGAAACTAAATAAGAATGCAGATAAAATGATTTAAACAGAGGGGGTATAATTGAAAAATAGAACAACTTGGAAACTAACTTTTCCATCATTTTCATCTTACATTGCTAATTTTCCTAATTTAACTATTTAATTAAATTAGGAAGTAAAGAATAAAATGACAGTTATTTCTTTTTGTTAATCGATTTGATTTAAGATTTATCCTGAGATTTTTGTTCATATTCATTAAGATAAAACCAAACAATTAGAAATCAATAATACCAAGTATATATTTATTAAAACCAAATTTTTTAATATCAATATGCAAATTAGCCTTCCCATTCACTCTGTAAACCGCCATTTTGTTGAATATATAAATACACTTGCATGTTATTAGTATGTATTTAATGCTAACAGTATTAATAATGTAAAACAATTTTATTGAATAATTAAGGTTTAGATAAAAATAACATCATGGAGAATTTGACGTAAATAACTAAGGGAATTGTGACTTGAGTAGTGATATAGTTTCGGTTACAGACACATAAACACATAATCTCCATTATGTTAAGAGATAAGTATTTTTTATTGATCTGAAATAGACCATGTTGAAAATAAACATGTGTGTGTGAAGGAGAGAATGAATTAATAATTAACTGGTAAGTCTAGTAGTTAAAAGAAGAAAATAATTTTTGTAACTCTCCAGAAATCTGTTAATAAGAACCCACAATATAATTTGAAGAAAACATATATAAAAAAACACACAGATACAAACAGAACAAAACATCATGTGTAGAAAGTAAGTATTAGATCCAATTTATTAATACATGCACACATACATGCATATTACTACTGTAAACTGTTCATGTTCCTGACACTACATTATTCTGTGTACTTGACATGAGACTTT
This sequence comes from Doryteuthis pealeii, assembly GCA_023376005.1. NCBI lineage: Eukaryota > Metazoa > Mollusca > Cephalopoda > Myopsida > Loliginidae > Doryteuthis > Doryteuthis pealeii. Next base: position 74,572,034 of record CM042142.1, read on the forward strand.
GATGAGTTGTGGTGCACCTGAGCACTGTACACAATAAATTTCATTATACAGAGACAATGTTAATCTAAACATCTTAACATTTTGTGTGTGTACATCCACATAGACATATACAACCAATTTTAATCCCAACTACCTTTGGCCCTTTACTAAATTGCTTTCATTATACTTAGTTGGTGATATAAATTCTCTATTATATGTACTGCATGGGATGAATATAAATTACACAAGCATATGTATATATATATATATATATATATATATATATATATATATATATATATATATATATATAACCTAAATTATTCAAATATTTTATTGAATAGTTGAAAGTAGCCACTTCAGTAATGGGGTTGAGTGTACTTTTCTAAGAAACTGCTTGACTAAGTAATTAGGAGCTATATGTAATATAATAATAATGATAATAATAATACGCAAAGAGGTAAACTTGCATAGAAAAGTGCTCAATACTACTATAATAGTATGCTAAGCCTCATTATGGAAGTAGCTATTTTAACTATTTAATAAATAATCTGAATATTTTAGGTTTTAGACCTGCTCTGCCATAGTAGCAGTGAGCACTTTTTTTATGCAACTTTTCTTATTTGCATTTCTTTTATTATATATATATATATATATATATATATATATATATATGTGTGTGTGTGTGATGGACACTGTTGGAAAAGCAAGGACAAACTCATAAGTGACATTCTCACATGAACACTCCAGTGTGGGCTAACCAGCACAATCCTACATCAATCGGCTCTGTGTGGATTCTGGATGCTGTAGGGAGGACCTTCCAGGGGTGATGACTGATAGGAATTTTTGGAGAGAGAGAGAGAGTGTCATGATATCAGTGGTACCAGCACAACCTGATGATGATGATATATATTTATATATAATAATAAGGAAATAATATATTTATTGAGAGAGGGGGGAGATTACTTTTCTTTTATAGCTATTAGAATTATTTATATAAACTTAGATTGAACAGATTTTTATATTTTTTCAAACGATTGATTAAAAAAATCAGAATCCATTATTGATATTTACCAGCGTAAGCCTTTCCACAATAAGATATTTACTTCACCATGGAGCTATACTTGTTTGTGTTGATAAAGTCAATAATAATTAGACCATATAATAGTGTTACCATTTATGGGAGAATTGAATTAAACAACTGTTTGATGATTGGTTGATAAACTAAATAGCCAGTTACATTAACAAGAGAGTTACACATGTGTATACAGATTAATTATTAAACACATTTTCTATCTAGTAAATCTTTAGCTTATGCTTGTATTACAAGGAAATTATAAAAATACATTCTAAATATACACACAGATTATCTTTTTATCTAAAAAAAAAAAAATAAGTAATGGCAAACTCTTTACTTGTTTTATTATTATCTATACTAGCAAATATATGCACCCTCCGGGTGCAAGTATTTAAGTTTTAATGTAATGAAATAATTATATTAAATTAGAAAGTCTAATAAGAATGCAGATAAAAAGATTTGAAACAGAGTGGGGGTATAATAGAAAAATAGAAATGAAACTTACTCTTCCATCACTGCTGTCTTTCATTGCTGAATTTTACTTATTTAACTATTTAGTTAAATTAGGAAATAAAGAATAAAATTACACTTATTTTTTCTTGTTAATGGATTTCATTTAAGATTCATTGGAGATATTTTTGCTTATATTCATTAAAATAAAACCAAACAGTTAGAAATCAATAATACTAAGCACATATTTAATATCAATATGCAAATTAGCCTTCCCATTCACACTGCAAACCGCTATTTTTTGTATATATAAATACAATAGCATGTTATTAGTATGTAGATATGGATAACACTAATAAAAAGGTGAAGCAATTTTATTAATAATTGAGGTTTAAATATAAATAAAATCATGAAGAATGTGATTAAAATAACTGTTAATTTTGACGCGATTAGTAATATAGTTTCGGTTACAGACAGAAAAACACACAATCTCCATTATAATAAGATATTATTATAGGACTGGTTAGTTCAGTTAGTAGTGGATCCGCCTAGGAATCACAAGGTTCCGGGTTCGATACTGGCCCTTGCCAACTCAGCGCATGAGTAGCACAGCTCGGATCGGTGCGGTAAAGTGGGGAGCTGATGGTAGGTGTGGCGCCCCACCTCAAATGCCAAAACAATCTCCCTGGTCTAGCACAAGTAAAAAGGAGATAGACTCCCTTGCTGTCCAGCTGATACCAACAATAGGCCACTCTGCTGACTTTACTATATCATAAGCTTATCTTTATCATGACTTTCGTCAAATTAAAGTATAAATGTTATAATTTACTAAATAATTAAACATTTCAATAATCAGTATATATTCATTATTAAATTTTGACTTTTACAATAAACGGTTTATTTGTTTCATCATTATTTAATTTTATCTTTTAAGGTAAAAGTTTTTTTTTTTTTTTTCATATATCGTAAGCTAGGTACCAACAATTTTCCCTGTGAAATTACCCCCCCCCCTATTTAATACAATGAAACTTGCATAAAGGTTAATATTATCTGGAAAATTTTTTGCCTATTTGAAAGAAGAAACATTTAAAAAAAACTCCTGATGATATTTTAAAAAATTTTTCAGCTTACGGAAATAATGAAAATTATAAACGAAAAACAATGTTTACATTTTTGCACTGTTAAATCAATTGAAATTTAATGTAGCCAAAAGAAGTTATGACTAGAGGCTTTTTTAAAAATTCTATGAAAAATCAACTAATGGTCCAAAAATTTCCATAATTACTTACCTTCGGATGAAAATATGTATGAAATAGTTTTTTCCTAAAATATATTATGGGAAATTTTTTTTTTTACGAGGTATACCTATTTTATTTTATGAAATATGAAAAAAATGAACCGACAAAATCGATTTTTACTTTTTTTTTATAAAGATAAGAGTCTGAATAATTATATCAGAAGATTTTTATAAGTCTCAATGCGAGAGCTTTTTAGTAAAAGAACCATGAATACAGAATTCTGCTAAAAAAATATCAATAAAGAAACTGACCGTGTTCTAAATAAACAGACTGTTTTACTTATTTTTCACGATAAAGATGAGTAATTTTTCCCCAATTGGATAATTTGATCTCTGAATTAACAGTTTTTCAGTTTGTAACAACTCTTTATATTCATTATTTCTTTTTTACGAGATTTAAAAAAAAAAAAAAGTTCAAAACTATTTATGTTTCTTCCTTCAATATGGCCTAAACTGATCACGTGATGTATTTTGGTGGTACCTATCGTAAGCGTATTTTCATCATCACTTTACTTAAGTCAAAGTATGAATGCTAAAAATTTATGAAGTAATCATTAATTTTTATGATAAACTGTATATATACATTATCATTTTATTTTATTTTTTATGGTAAATGATTTTATTTATTTTTTTTTATTGTTTATCATGAGGGTATTTTCATTATAAATTTGCTAAAACTTCTGAAACATTAATAAATTTTTTGTTGTCTAATGTTATTACATATTTTTTAATTCACAACTACCTTCGCTTATTCAAACCTTACCATGATATTTCTTTTATCAAAAACTTCCCTAGCAGATACTCATTCAGTATATATTTGTTTTTTGTTCTCATGTATCATACTTTATTAGTTACAATCTGTCACACAGATAGATCCACAGATGTTTCACCTATATATATATATATATATATATATATATATATATATATAGTATTGTTATGGGTCCAACAAGAGAAACTTAAATATTTTTATTAAAAAAAGGTCCACAAAATGGTTTGAATTTTTTTTTTTTTTTTTCAAAAAACAGTTGAAGTGAAATAAAAAAGGCTTTTTTAAAAACAAAATTCAAACCATTTTATGAACCTTCTCTTTTATAATATATATATATATATATATATATATATATATATATATATATACACAGAGGCTGATAGGAATGTGTCTTGCATCCCTGACGCAGAAAAATCATATCCATGCGTCTTTTTTCTTCCCTCACCATTTCAAGATAACTGTAAATACATTTCAGTAGTTTCTTAGAAACAAATTACACAGAAAAGGTTACAAGGTAGGAGTTAGACAGCTTTAGTTGGGACCCATAAATTTTCTTGGGGACTCATTTAAAGCAAATATGTATGTCCCAGGACATACTAAATTAAAAAGCTATCAGCACCACTGTATATATATAGAGAGAGAGAGATAGATAGATAGATAGATAGATATTCTCATTTCACCTGTGTATGTATGTGTAACTAAGCCAACAAAAACATAACATCATAACAAGATTTTTATTACTGGAATACACTTAAAATGTTTTAACTTAGATAATAAGTCAAATTCCATATTTGAAACTGAATGTTGATCTTGTACCATCTGACCCTGATATCATCCAAATTCTTGATATAACAGCTAACCATAAAATGCCAAATAAAATCATTCATTCTTAAATAGAAACATTAATCTCACCATGGGCCACTGTTACAACAAAAAACTAAGCTCTATAAGTATTATTATTATTATTATTATTTTTTTATTATTATTATTATTATTATTATGAGAGTTTTTCACACCTGGAGTTCAAGTGAAAACAAGTCTTGAAGACTCTCCTGAGTATTCTACCTGATCTCAACAATGCTGTTGTCTGGATGGTCTCAATTCTTCCACTTATTTCCAGTTTTCTAAACTTTTGGGGACTGTTCCAAGTGCACCAACTACAATTGGTATCACTTCCACCCTCATATTCTACAGTTTTTTCAATTCTCTCGCAAAATCCAGGTATTTGTTTCTCTTTTTGTTTTCTTTCATCTTCACCCTGTGATCTGCTAGAACTGCAAAATCTAAAAGTTGACAAGTTCTTCTTCTTATTATCATCATCCTCATCAGATCTTTTTAATATAGATTATTATATATTATTCCTTATTTATCTTTGCTGTTATAAAGATACCCTTGAAATAATATACCCACAATCTGCACATTCATGCACACCTGTTCATTATGACCAGTGTAAACAGAAGAGAAGCTGCTGCTGCTGCTTCTTTTTTTTTTTTTAAATCAAATTGTTATGCTCAATGGTAAACAGGTGCATTTCTGCTTAATGTATGAAAAAAATATCTTTCTTTTTTTCTTTCTTTTTCTTTTTTTTATAATAAATTAAAAATCATTTTATAGAAGTTTCAATTCTGCTGTCTGTCAATAGTTAACCAAAAAAAGGATATTGTTTTCAAATTTTGCATATGCTAAGAAGACAAGGTTGCATATATGGGGCATCCACGGAAGCGCGTGGTGTAATGGTTAAAGTCATGGGAAATGGACTTGTCGCCCCGAGTTCAAATCCTGGACGCGGTAACCGCATTTTCACTTAGCGCTAATACCCTTGGGAAAGGTATGAATCCAATTCTCCCTCCAGCTATGGGTAAATAGCAGGGCAGACCGGGCTCTTTAACCTTGGTTAGGCAACCGGTCTAGGAGAAGGAAAACTCTGAATTCAAACCTGTTGAACTCCGCTTAATAAATTGACCTTGTGTCACATCCTGCTCGTGTGGAGGGGTTGGTAAATATATATATGGGGCATCCAGTGAGGATGAAACTTGTCTTTCACTATGTGTATCAATGCAAGCAACCTTATCCAGGATTTGAACTCGTGTTACCATATCCATTTCCAAACCATTTGAGGTGCCATCTTGTAAACAAGGAGGGAAGCTCTTTCAGATAGATATATCTTTGTATGCAGATTTGTGAGCACATGTGCTTGTCACTTAATAATAATGAAATGTATTGTGTACAGTGCTCAGGTGCACCTTAACTCATCAAAGTCTCATGTCTAGTACATAGAATAATGTATTAGTGTCAGGAACATGAATAGCGTACAGTGATAATATACATGTATGTATGCGTGTGTGTGCAGGGGGGTATCATGTATAGGGTAGGCGGATTACAGGAAGCATGGAGACTTTGAAAGATGCAGTGTTTCAGCAGACTACAACAGATGCAGACAGTTTATTCCATGCCTCGGCAACTCTGAGCATGAAAAAATGTTTCCAAAAGTCATGTGAGCTCTGCTGTTTTCTGACTTTGTAGACATGCTCACGGGTGTTAGAAACATGGAAATCAAAAAGGTGCTCAAGGTTGCTGTTGGTAAGATGATTAATGACCTTATGAGCATTTACCAGGTCAGTTGCCAAAGTTTCAACGAATCCATTCCAAGGGCAGCAAAACATTCAGAATATGTCACAGGGAACAAGTTCTGAAACCGAACTTTTAATGATTCTAGATTAGTAAATTAACTGACAAGTAAAACAAGAAGACTTGACATTTGCATAGTAGATATTATAATCCTACATTTCTTAATCAATAAAATAAGGGCAAGTAAAACATGTCTTACTGTAATGATAGCTTAACTTTTCAATATTCATGGGCTTCTTTCCTTATATAAATAACCAAAAGTACTATTTATTTTAAAATCACATATATCAAAATGATGTCGATTTGACATGTCAGGATTATATAAATAGAAGACGTACATGCATATTATTTACTAAGCTTTGCTTAAATCTGGCAAACAGACTTCAGGTTGCTTATAATACCTGCTGTTACTAAGTGGTCACTCATCTGAGTAATGAGCAGGCTCCTTGAAGCTTAACTTTGATAGTGATCTGACTGCAAGTCAACCCCTCCACACGAGCAGGATGCAACACAAGTTCAATTTCTTAAGCAGAGTTTAACAGGTTTGAATTCAGAGTTTTCCTTCTCCTAGACTGATTGCAGCGCCAAGGTTTAAAAAGCCCAGTCTGACCTACTATTTACCCATAGCTGCAGGGAGAGTGGTTGGATGCATACCTTTCCAAGGGTATTAGCACTATGTGAAATGCAAACAGCCTCGTCTAAGATTTGAACTCGCATTGACGAGTCAATTTCCTATGACTTTAACCATTACACCACGCGCTTTCATGTAAGTCATATGGAACAAATTATTTACTAAGCTTAGTTGTAGCATTTACCCCCTTGCACTGAAAGCTGGTAGGGTCAGGTTCAATTCATGATTCCTGAAGCATCTCATAAAGGGGAATGCTGATACGGATAAGCTATTTTTGGCACCGCTCATCTGTATACGGTCAAAGGCCACGGAATTAAACTCAAACTTGTGTCAAGCCTGCATTCACAGGTATGACAATCTTCTGGGACATGAAAAGACCCATCACTATTGATTTCCTCGAAAAAAAGTTGCAACTGTAAACAGTACTTCCTACTGACAACTCCTTAGGAAAAATTCCCATTGCAATGGGTTGGGTAAATACTAACTTGGCTCTTTAACCTTGGTATGGCAACTAGTCTAGAAGAAGGAAAATTTTGAATTCAAACTGAATAACAGTCAGTCAGAGAATGAAAAACATAAGTAAGTAAAGTTGGCAGAGTGGCTATTGTTGGTATCAGCTGGACAGTGAGGGAGCCTATCCACTATCTAGCGCTAGACAAGGGAGATTTTTTGCTGAGGTGGAGCGCCACACCTACCGTCATAATGAAAATTGCTCCAATCCATCCATTCTTATTATTGATTACACAGTGGAGTAATGCTAATGAAGGAGTACTCCACATTCTTCAGATCTATTCTATTTGTGCTGAGTCGGTGGGGACTGGTATCAAACCAGGAACCTTGTGATTCCTAGGTGGGTGCTCTCCTGAATGAGCTAAACCGGCCTGAGGTGCATAGACTATTAAATCTTTTGAAAATTATTTAGATGCAAAATAATTCTCACACACAATCAAATACATGCACACACGCACATGCAAGGCCAGTGATAGGGTCTACCCCCCCTCTCTATGATATAGAGCTCCCACTCTACTACATGTCAATTTTTATAAAGTATTATTCATAGAAAATATAAGAACCTCCACTTCTACATGTCAATTTTCATAAAGTAGTAGTTATAGAAAATACATTAAATTCACCCTTCCAGGAGCCCTAAGTAGGCTAAACCCCCACCCTTACCCTGGTTGGGGGTTTTGGGGGTAGTACATGCCAACCCTGCACACACACACACACACACACATGTATGAAGGTATAAGTGCTGATTAGATTTTGACTCAGAAGTATATTATATTTCAAGTATCTTACATATAAAGAATGGTTTATTCTTATAATAAATTGATATTTGCAAAGTTTAACTCTGGGTCACAAGAGGGGGCACCCAGGAAAAACTGAACTTACTTTCATTGGCTTACCAAGCATCACTGTATAGAAGGCATCACACACACACAGAGTCCTTCAGAGTTCAAGGACTTAACCATCTAGCATAAGGTGACCTCCCAGTTTTATACCTGAGCTGTTTAGGTAGCAGAACAATCAACTTTCAGGTAGTTCTTTTATTTTTATTTTTTTCAGATTTGTGAATGTATAAAACCTGAATGAAAAATGCTAATCAAAAAAGTGCCTTTGCTACAATAAGTTTTTTCCATTCAGTTACTTTAAAAAGCAATGAATGCTATAGAAATGCATAAACAAAGGATAATTTGGTTAAAATCAAAACAAGCCAAAACAGGATTTTAATTTTATTTTGATAGTTTTGTGATTATTATTTTTCTAAACCGGAATGCATATTTTATTTTTCTTATCAATGTTTAAATTGTGGATTTTATACGGACTTGAACACTCAAGAAAACAACCTTATTTTCTGGTTTAAAAATTAGGGATTTTTTTTTTTTAAATTAAAAATATATTCTAGCAGTGTGTATGCTTTATTCACCTGTAATAAACATAATCTTTTCATATATGTGAAGGTAAATTTTTGACAGTTTCTTTATTTCTTTATTATTTTTTTTCTCTATGAATTCAAGTAAATATTCAATTTGAACACTAATTAGATTTAGAAACTAAATTGTGTTTAAATTTTCTTAACTCAAGGGAAGTAACTACCAGTTGATTTTTTAAAGTTTAAAAATGTCCCTAAATCCAACTTTTTAGTTTGATTTTTCAGACTACTGTCCTCATCTTTATTGTTATATACACAATGATTTGTCCGATGTGCTCTCCGGCCTCCTTCAAGTGTTTCTTGTCGAACTCAGCAACCTTCTTGTCATAATCAGGATCCTTCATGAGTTCAACAAGAAGGTTCCCAAGTTTGACAAGAAATACCTGAAGCCTGAAACAAAAATAAGGACAATAGTCCGAAAAATCCAAATAATACAAAACTTTTCCTGTTCCCCAATCAGAAAAATAATGTCTAAAAAAGTTTAACTTTGGGTTACCATTGTTGTGGTGCTTTTAACCTGTTAGCTCAGTCGGTAGAGTTCGGCTAGAAACCACAAGGTTCCTAGTTCGATACCGGTCCTTGCCAACTCCGCGTAGTAAGGAGCTGATGGTAAGTGTGGCACTCCACCTCAGACGCCAAAAACAATCTCCTTGGTCTAGCGCTATTGAAAAGGGTATAGACTCCCTCGCTGACTGGCTGATACCGACATTAGGCCGCCCCAACGACTTTACTTTACTTATCTTGTTTAGCTTTCTAATTCAATTTAAAGTCTCTAAATTGTCAAAAGGAAATTAATTAGCTTGTTTCTTATGAAATTATCAGATATTTTTATTTCACAAGAAATCAGTTATATTCATATATGCACACATTTATGCTCATACATATTTTCATTTAAATAGGTTGAATTTGTTTTATTTCTCTCCTATTAAAAATTAGCCTGCTCTAGTTTTTTTTTCCTTATATCACCAGAGATAAAAATAATATATATAACTATATAAATATATATATATATATATATATATATATTTTTGACCTAATCAACATGGTTTACAGGGTTTGTGTGTATGCATACATGTATATCCATATATATATATATAAGACTCTGAAAAGTTAAGAATAGAACTCTTCAGCCTTTCCTGTTTACTGACCTGCCTGATAACCAATAACACTTGCTTGGTTTAGTGCTTTCTTAAACTTTAATTCACTGGATTACTCTCCCCCTCCCTCGCCCCCCCCTCCTCAAAAGTCTACTTCAGTTAACCCCTTTGCCTGATTACATGAAGCTTTTCATACTTTTGCTTTTTAAAAGTTTATATCCTCCACTAGAACTGGCTGGAGTCAGATTTATTAAATGACCATATTTTTTATTCTGCTACTCATACCATTATTGTATGCTGTTGCTACTACTGTTTTCTCAGTTCATACAATTACTACTACCAATACAAACTTGTGTCTTCTTCACTCCACTCACCAGATCATTCAAAAGCTCATTCTTTCATTCACTCCTATCCCAGCTTCTATATTTTGACCTCTTTGTGTCACCTTTTAGAGGTTTATTATGATAGTTTATAAAAAAAGGGGGGGGGGGGGGAATTAGCAATGTTATTCAGAGGTTGTTTGTGAAATTTTCTTTTTGATAATTATTGTTAATAGAAGTTAAAAACAAAAAAGTAAATTGATAAATGGAAAAATGTAGACCTGTTTAATTAAAATACTATCTACTCAAAATTAGGACTCACTGTCATTCATAGTTAGAAACCAATAAGTAATATATATATATATATATATGCGTTCATAAACATTTTAAAAAATATTCTTTTTCAAACTTTTTGAAATTCCATTCTTGTCTCCAACTCAAAAAATAAAAATTCAACTCTGATGAAGGTCGGCAAAATCTGTGTACGGAACATTTTATGCATTTTTCCTATTATTATTATTATAATACAGAGCAACTTTTAAATTCAGTTTGATAATACAGAGCAACTTTTAAATTCAGTTTGATAATACAGAGCAACTTTTAAATTCAATTTGATAATACAGAGCAACTTTTAAATTCAGTTTGATAATACAGAGCAACTTTTAAATTAAGTCATGGGACTCAATGAACTGAAAACCTTTGTCATTTTAGGATGATTATTAATAATTATCTCAACATGTTAATTTGAGATACACAACTCTGTGGCTGTGTAATGCTCAGTTATTCATCAATCTGCCATTATCATGTCATGAATTTTGCCAATATTTTCCTGTATTTTGATTGTGGAAGACCTTCCTTCACGGGATCAAATTCCTATCTTTCACTACACCATTTGAATTCAGCTGCCCATCCTGTATGAAAGAGCATTATCGAATAGTATAGCCACCATGCCCCTATATATTTCTTTAAGAGATAACACTTTAATAAAATTATTAAAAAAAAAAAAATAGCAAATGACTGTACAGTGAACAATTTTGGTAATGAGCACTTCTCAGAAAGTGATGATCCTATGACATTTAATTATCTATAAGAGAAAAAAAAAAATTGTTAGGGACTTCATACTATGCATACAAGCTTTAACTATTAATGTCCTATACCACCTCATTCCACTTAGCCAGAAGTCCCATTCATTTTACTAATCTACCCCATATGATAGCCTTGTTTGAATGTAATATTAAGCAGTCTTTGATTTAAGTGAAATAACAGGTAACTTTAGATGCAAAGGCCATTTTTAACCATTTTTTGATAAATCCTTATAGGAATGCGGCTCTGGATTTAGAAAATTCTCAACAGGATGTTAAGAGTTAAAAAAAAGGTTTAACTGTAAGCGAATAATACTGGAATTTTGTTGCCCATGCACCTTCCACCTCAGATCACAAACTTAGTGTAAACTCCTCCTAAATGCTCTAAGAGAATAAAGCAATTTCCAGTACATGTTGCAAATGTATGGGAACTACACAAGAATACTGCATACAGTCCTGAAAAAATCCTGGAAGCAGTATGTCACAAAAGAACCCACCTGTAAGGCCACTTAGCTCCTATCACGCAAACCATCCGAGTAAGACATGCTGGAGAAGCAAGGAAGAACTCATAAGTGATGTCTCTGTGGACGCCTACACATGGACGCTCCAGAGTGGGCTGACCAGCAAAGACTTACATTGATCATCTCTGTCAAGATATTGGATGTTGGGAGGAGAACTTGCCAGGAGTGATGACCGATAGGGATGGGTAGCAAAGAGAGTCATGGGGATCTGTGCTGTCTGCACAACATGAGAATGATGACGACAGTTTTATAGGATCTTTTTGATGTTTGTACTGAACTTTGTTTTAATCATGCAAATTTTCAGTATAATGCACATGACTATGAAATACTAATTAGAATCCTTCACTCCTTTCTTAATAGATTCCTCTTACAATGAAAGCCCAATGGCTTCATGGGTCATTTAGTACAATGATACAAGTCACTCATAAATGTAGTAAAGTTGTCTGGGCAGCCTAATATCGGTATCAGCCAGACAGTGAGGAAGTCTATTCTCTTTTCACTAATGCTAGACCAGAGATTATTTTAGCATCTGAGATGGAGCGCCACACCTACCATCAGCTCCTCACTTTACCACACAGATCCCTGTGCTACTCATGCGCTGAGTTGGCAAGGGCTAGTATTGTACCCAGAACCTTGTGGTTCCTAGGCTGATGCTCTACCAACTGAGCTAACCCCCACCCTTTTTTTTTTTTGTAAAATTAAAACAATTTTTTTCTATTATTTAACATAACCCCTTAACAACAATAACAACCCTCCCCCCCTCAAAAAAAAAATGAAGGAAATATAATTCAAATCTTAAGTGTGGTCTGCTGTCCTTGTTGCTACTACCTTTTGTAGATAAACATATACAACAATGATTTACTATTACTGCTACTACTACTACCACCACCACCACCACTACCTAGTATGGACTCTGAACAGTTCTATCTTCTCTGATTGTGGAAGTCAAGTAATTCAGACTGAAATTGAGCCTATATATGTAATAATAGTTTGTACTACTTGTTTGTTATAAGATTGACAACAAAAATGTTAGCTATTATTTTTCTTTTTTCCTTGGAAAAATAATAACGATATGGCTGTCAATTTAGTCTGACACAATATAGGGCACTTAGTGAGTCTTTGGTCAGTAAGTAGCTTAACTACAATGAATTAGAAATATTTAACATATCTATATTTTACATACATACATTTGTGTGTGGGCATATATATATATATATATATATATATATATATTCATATATAATAGGAATTAAATAACCAGAGAATTTCCTCAAGTTTAAAAAAAAAAAATTTTTTAAAGAGTTGATTTATATATATTTACCAATCCCTCCACATGAGTAGGATGTGACACAAGGTCAATTTCTTAAGTGGAGTTTAACAGGTTTAAATTCAGAGTTTTCATTCTCCTAGACTGGGGTTAAAGAGCCCAGTCTGCTCTACTATTTACCCATAGCTGCAGGGAGAATTGGATTCATACCTTTCCCAAGGGTATTAGCTTTACGTGAAATGCAAACAACCTCGTCCAGGATCTAAACTCATATTGTCATGTCCATTACACCACAGACCTCCATCGAACAACCTTATATGACAGTTGTGAGTTGCTATGAAGAGCAACCAAAATTAAATAAATACTAGTTGAAAAATTGTTAATAATTGACAAATGCCATTACTATTCCTAATACTACCAGTGTATCTAATTAAAAATGGTGATGCATTAGATAGTAGTTGAAGATAAAGAATGGTAGTATGACTCAATTTGATTGACTGTAGCTAGTAGCTACCATGGCCTAATCAGTATGGCAGCTGTCACATTAATATAAGATTCCCAAGAAGAACTCTCACTGGAAGCTTATTCTTTATTTTCAGTCCATATTGCTCACCGCTTTCTGTAGAATCATTGTCTGGGCAATATGATTTTTTTTTTTAAAAAGCAACAAAAAAAGCAACTGAAATTATTTTGGAAGAAATTGGCAGAGGGTTTTTTTTCTTCTCAGTATTAGCTGGACAGTGAGGGTGCCTATCCCCTTTTTATTAGTGCTAGACCAAGGAGATTGTTTTGTTTCTTTTGCTGAGGTGGAGCGCCATGCCTACCGTTAGCTCCCCACTTTACCACACAGGTCAGATTACCCAATCTGTGTTATTCATGCACTGAGTTGGCAGGGGCTGGTATTGAACCCAGAACCTTGCAATTTCTAGGTGGGTGCTCTACTGACTGAGCTAAACTGACCCCTATATGAAGCTAAACTGACCCCTATATTGTGCAAAAAAAATTGGTCATTAAAAAAAATCACCAAAAACAATCGCAGTAATTAAAACTTGGGCATTAAAAAATTTCAGGATTGCGGGTCCAGACTTGGCCCAGAATGTTTTTAATTTGTTCAAGGAGTCAGCCTGGTTCCAAAATATTATATATTGGGCTACAGCCTTTAAGAGTAAAGTTGAAAAAAATGTGACACATTTATTAGAGAAATAATACTCACATTCACCATCCTAATAAGAATAAGATTCATTCATTTTTTTTCTATTGCCTATGTATCTATGTATTTACCCAACCCCTCCACATGGGCAGGGTGCAACATGAGGTCAAATTTGTAAGTGTATTTTAACAGGTTTGAATTCAGAGTTTTTCCTTCTCCTAGACCAGTTGCCATACCAAGATTAAAGAGCTCAGTCTGCTTTAGTATTTACCCATAGCTGGAGCAAGAATAATTATTCCTACCTTTCCCACGGGTATTAATGCTATATGAAATTTAAACTACATCAAGGAATTAAACTCAAGCCACCATATCCATTTCATACAATAATAACCATTACGCCACAAATGCCTCCATGGCTACATATTTCCGACAAATTGCTATTCTCAGTTGTATGATTTTTAAAAGCTTTATTGAAAATAAGTTTCATTCTGGTATTTTTCATCTGACTTTGTGTAGACGATAGAATTCTCCATGGAATTATCTTCTCTCAGCATGAGACTTGATTCTTCTTTTATTGAAAGACACATCTTTCTAACACCACTATCCAATGAATTCTGTCCTCTTCAGCTCAGTGCTCACTTTTTATGCTGGAGGGGGACATTATGAATATTCATTGCATGTTTTATATAAAAGTGATGCTTCCTTCTCGGGAGAGCTTCTTATAATTGTGGTTGCCAACCTGGTGTGTCTCTTTAAAAGCTGACTGGTAAGTCCTTGGTTTTCACTTTCAGTGCTACAGTCATACCCACTGTTTCCCCCCCCTAAACTCATGAGCATAGAAGTGATAGCACAGGACTAGTCTCTTCTGCCTGGGTATCTTGGGTATGACGTTAAACTGCGTCTAATGGTAAAGTTCTAATTTTGGAGCTCTGGGGAGAATATAGTACCTCTTCATCGCTATTACTCCCATGTCCACCTTGACCCAGAGTGGTAGTACCTGTTAGGGTCCCATCTATGAGTTGAATAGATAAAAAATTAAATTTTTTAAAAAAAATTGAATACCTGACTAGAATGAATAAAACAAAACATCTTCAGCATAAAATAACCCAACAAGGATGCCATAAAATCCAACCAACCAACCAATTTTCTGCCTGGTGCTCTTCTGCAGATTAATTGTCTGCCGAGGATTCATCAGGCGCCCTTGTCAAGTTCTGAATCATCTTTTTTATGAGGAGTTGTCAGTTGCACTTGATTCAAGCTTGGTCACCTTCTTACCTCCAGATTGTACACCACTTGTTACTACACTCACCCCCCAAGACTGGATGAAAGTCATTCACATGACCTGTACATTGGCTATACTGTTTAACTCTTGATAGTCCATCATGGGAGTACATTTTCTTTTTGTTTTTCTGCAGTAGCCAGTTTAGCATCAGCCTAGGAATCACAATGCATGAGTAGTACAGCTTGTATTTGTGTGGTAAAGTGGGGAGCTGATGGTAGGTGTGGCTCTCCACCTCAGACACTAAAAAAATCTCCCTGGTCTAGCGCTAGAGAAAAGGGGGATAGACTCTCTCGCTGTCCGGATGATACCAACAATAGGCCACCCCGCTGACTTTACTTACTTAAGCAGACCAAACTCATATTTAGGATATGGCATCAGCCAGCCATACTACCTGTAGTTCACAGTCAGACTCATCCCTGACCTGTGCTTAGACACAGAATATTCTGGCACTCTGCTGTTCCATAACTGGTACTTATGGGAATTCAGAACAGTCCACTCATGCATTTGGGTGATTCCATTCCCTGAGTCCTGATTGGCTGCTTGGTTTGTATGATCCTCTGAGGCTCCATAAATCCTGCCACTTTGCAGTGGTCTTTACAGCATACCAGAATCGTATTGGGTTACGACTGCTTGCTGTCTTGTCTAGCCAATTCGACGGTAATTGGACTTAGTATGATTATTCTAAAAACCCCCTCATCCCTCTCAGCTATGGTTTAAATAGTACCACTATTATTCTTTTATTTCACTTCACATTAATGTCTTTGAAACCCTCTGTTCTTCTCTTCCCGGCTATGTGTAAATAGTAGGGCAAACTGGGCTCTTTAGACTTGGTTAGGCAGCCAGTCTAGGAGAAGGAAAACTCTGAATTAAAACCATCTGTACTTCATTTAATTCCTATCCTGCTTATGGTAGAGGGGTTAGGTAAATTAAATCATAACAGGATATTAAGCCTTGGTAAGGCAACCAGTCTAGGAGAAAGTAAAATCTGAATTCAAACTCACTGTACTCTGCTTAAAAATCGGCCTTGTGTCACATCCTACCCATGGCATAGGGGTTGGGTAAATACATATAATGCCCAGTTATTTTAACTCTGCCCAACTTTTTAAGGGCATTAAGTCCAAGCAGAAGGTTGAACCCCAACAACTTTCTATTTATTTATCATTACTTGAGACTCTGACATAATATCTAATATTTGATTTTATATATATATATATATATATATGGGGATGTGTCAAAAAGTAATGCCATTTTGTATTGAAGAGGTATAATTACAAACACAGGGACATGTATCATACATCAAAATGAAGCTGGTCCTCTGTGGATCACATCCATACTTCTTCACATAGTCACCATTTTTCTCAATAGCAATGTTCCACCTTCTAATGAGAGCATTTATCCCTGTCCAGTAAAATTCTGTTGAGTGTTCTTTGAGCCACTTTTTCACTACAGATTTCGCTTCCTCGTCACTTAAATAATGCTTGCCTCTCAAGCTTGACATTTCCGACTCCATGGTTGTTTAGGGTCTTCCAGTGGACAGTACCCCCACCTCCCTCTACTGATTTTCTCACTAGTGATAGAGAACAACCATTATCGCCCTGGTCAATTCTCTTCATTCCATTGAAATGCATTTCAGTCAAGGGGGAGAATGTCTTTATTCACATTTTGCTTAAACCCATCCAAACTAAACCATTGCATAGTATTTAACAGACAGAAATGAATGTCCCATGAACTTTTAAAACGGAATCTGTTTACTCAATATTAATCCATTAATCTTTATTTGGAGACAATTCAATTTCTTGGATGATTCAAAGAGAAGAAACACACAGAGGTTGAAGACGCTTTCAAAAATAGTTTGAAAGTAAGCCAGTTTTCTGGATTTTCCAAATTTCTGGAAAACTAGATAGATGGTTCAGTACTTGTGTGTGTGTGTGTATGAATGTGTGTGTAATATATATATATATATATAAAGGTGATGCTTTTTGATTTAGTGTGTCCTGGGATGCACATATTTGCTTTGAATGAGTCCCCAGGAAAATTTATGGATCCCAACTAAAGTTTCTTAATAGATTGTAGGGTTTTTATTTATGATCTGGAGAAACAACTAAAGCCATCTAACTCCTACCTTGTAACCTATCCTGTGTAATTCCTTTCTAAGAAACTATTGAAATGTATTTACATTTAGCTTGAAATGGTGAGGAGAAAAAAGAAAAACACTGGGAAGCATGGTTATGATTTTACTACATCAGGGATGCAGGATGCGTACCTATCAGCATTTCTGTGTGTGTGATATATATATATATATATATATATATATATATATATATATACACTAGTAGAGTTACCTGGCATTGCCCTGGATTTAAAAAGTTAAAAATAAATGTCATATCTATATTTATATAAGATTAATAAAAATAATTTTCTATATATTTTATTTCATCATCTTTTATTCTTTATATATTCTTGTTTTTAAGTTGTTCATTTTTATTATTATTCTTGTTTGAATTTTTTTTGTCTTTTATATGTTTTATCTTTTATTAATTTGTTTTATTTTTTAATCATTTTTTGAATATTTCATTGATCAATACCCTTTATTCTATTTTTCTTTAGCTTTTCTTATGGAAAATGAGGAATAAAACGTTTTTAAAATTCCCCCACCTCTCAGAGAAAAATAGGGTGTTGATTTTATTGAACTTTGGTCTCAACTAATTTTCCTTTATAAAAGGATGTGATGTGCGCTCAATTGTTAGACAGACATACAGCATCTTTTATATATATATATATATATATATATATAAAGATGCTGTATGTCTGTCTAACAATTGAGCGCACATCATATCCTATATATATATATAATTTACCTAACTCTTCTGCACAAGCAGGATGTGACACAAGGTCAACTTTTAAGCGGAGTTTAACAGATTTGTATTCAGTGTTTTCATTCTCCTTGACCGGTTAAACAGCCTAGTCTGCCCTACTATTTACCCATAGTTGGATTCATACCTTCCCCAGGGTATAAGCACTGTGTGAAATTCAGACGGCTTTGTCCAGGATTTGAAGTCTATATATAATATATATATATATGTGTGTGTGTATAAGGGTGTGTACATGGAATCTTTAATCTTGGTATGGCAGCCGGTCTAGGAGAAGGAAACAATACAACAAATATTTATTTTTCAACTTCATCATTTTTGTCAATGCATTTAAATCAATGTTTCTCTGTTCATTGAATAGATTAAACATTATACAGTGAAAATTTCAGATAGAAATAACTGAAAACAAAAATAGCTTATAACTGACAGGCTATGGATTTATTTATCTATCTTCCTATCTATCTATATGTCTATCTATCCTAAGCGAAGGTTATACAAACCTGACTGGGAGAGTCCCTGTAGCAAAGTGGCTAATGTGCTGGGTAGCGGCATCATAGTAAGCAAGTTCAAAATACAGTCATACAATTACATTCACTTTCAGACTAATATCCTTGGGAAAGGTATGAATTCTCTCATCCCTTTTATAAATCTTATCCTTTTTCTCTCACCAGAATATTTCATTACGAAGAGATAAATGAATTGAGTAATTAGAAAATGGGAACTCTACTAAATATGTTACACAGCACCAAGCAGACCTTTCCCAGCAATGGGTTAAATAGTACCACTACTATTCTTCTACAAGGATGGTTTTAGCATTAAATAACTCTTGAAGGTTTATATGCCTTTAAACAAAGAAACCAAACCAAACCTGACTGTAAAACTAATATGTTTTATGTCTTATTCGATAGATATTCAAAATATGTAAGAATGCACATCATTTTGAAAATATTTCATATATATATATATATATATATATATATATATATATATACACACACACACATATATACACACACACACACACACACTCCAACCCTTCCGCATGAGCAGGATGTGACACAAGGTTAATTTCTTAAGTTCTTTAGATATTGTTGAATCCTAAAATATAGATATAGAAATTTTTGTAAATGTCTCATAAATGGGATGACGATGCCCATTGGGTTCAAGGCAAAATTCTAATCTAAAATTTCTCATTGTTAAATGATCCCAATATAATTAAACAGAAAAACCTTTTTTCAAGCCAAATTCAAAACTTCCAACTGTCCTAATTAAGCTTTGATTAATGTTGCTGCTTAAAAGCTATTTGTGTCTTCTTAATTTAATTAAAATCAATTCACATCTTACAGCAATCTACATACATGTATTTGTCATTAATAGTTTTAATTCCATTTATTTGTATATATATATATATATTACCAAACCCCTATATATATATATATATATATATATATATATATATATATATAAAATGTTGTTCTGGTTCCAACGGGAGAAAATTCAATATTTTATAAAAAAGGAAGGTCCGCAAAATGTATTTTGTTCTCAGAAAAAAATTTTTAATTCTTTTTGTTTTCCATATGCAACACGTGTTTCAGATCTTCTGGTATCTTCTTCAGGCTTTGATTATTTTCATATTATCAATCAAAGCCTGAAGAAGATACCAGAAGATCTGAAACACGTCTTGCATATGTAAAACAAAAAGAATTAAAAAATTTTTTCTGAGAACAAAATACATTTTGCGGACCTTCCTTTTTTATAAAATATATATATATATATATATATATATATATATTACCGAACCCCTATATATATATATATATATATATATATATATATAAACATAAACACCAAACACCTCCGCATGAGCAGGATGACAAAAGGTCAATTTCTTAAGCAGAGTTTAACAGGTTTGAATTCAGAGTTTTCCTTCTCTTAGACTGGTTGCCTAGCCATGGTTAAAGAGCCCTATCTGCCCTAGTATTTGCCCATAGCTGGATGGAGAATAGTTGGATTCATACCTTTCCCAAGGGTATTAGTGCTATGTAAAATGTAAACAGCTTCGTCTGGATGAGTCCATTTCTTACAACTCTAACCATTACACCACACACTTCCATATAGTTACATACCAAATTAAAAAAAAAAAAAGTCTGAATAAACCATGAATTTTATTCATTTGTAAAATTTATTACTGACAAAAACCTGAAAAAAAAAAACAAAAAAAACAACAATAAAAACAGAATGCTTAGATGAACATTTTATGATAAACAATATATCATTTAGGAAACAATTTAAAGAAATCTTATACTTAATAACAGATTCCTTTAAAAAAAAAAATGTGTTTTCTTCCTTTTTATTTTCTATAAGTTTTCTAGTCATCTTGAGCTAATATGATTGTAAGTGGAATAGATTTATAAGAATCTAATAACCCAAAATGTAAAGCCTCGGGGGAAGAAATCAATAATTGCTATAAAAAAAAAAAAATGCCAAAAAAACATCAAAGAAAAGTCTTCAATGGAACATTTCTCATAATATACTGAGAATTGTCTACATTTAGAACATTATTAGCCTATTGCTAAAATTTAAAGGAGAACGACATTAGTTATAGTTGTTATTTTAAAAGAATATATAGATACAAGGTGTGTCAAAAAAGTATCGAAATTTTTTGTATTTTTTGAAACACAGTGAATTCTGAAAAAAATTAACGTTCCATTCATTGTTCATTTATATCTTGGTAAATAGCTTCAATCTCAATACTTTTATGACACACCTTGTGTGTGTGTGTGTGTGTGTGTGTGTGTATATATATATATATATATATATATATTGTATTGGGGAAAGGAAAATAAAGTGCATGATTATAGGTGAAAGAGCTATATTTATTTATTATGAAATACTGTACAATTAAAAAGCATTTGTTACCATTGGTTTCAAAGCAGGATATTAGCCGCTTATCTTCTGAACAAATCGCTTTGAATTATGTCAGCAAATTTTCAGTCAGTTATATATAGAGGTGAGCCATTCAACTATGGCACAAATGAGGCCTATTTGTGCCATAGTTGAATGCAAGAGGGGGGGGAATATGCAAATAAATATGATGAAAATGGCTCACCTCTATTTATAACTGACTGAAAATGTGTTGTCATAATTCAAATTAATTTGTCCTGAAGATAAATGGTTGATACACTGCTTTGAAACCAATGGTAACAAACGCTTTTTTAATTTTATAGTATTTCATAGTATATATATATATATATATATAAAATATAGGGTAGTTGATGTGTATGTGTGTATGTCCGGATGAATCTACAAAAATAAAACTATTAACAACAGAGTAAATATATATGCACATTAAATATTACCAGTTCCCGCTTTTTGTGCAAAACTTATGAAGATTTTATTTATATTCGAAGATATTAAAATATACATAATTCTACTTAAAAATATCCAACATTTGTATATCTCAAAAGTAAACCAATCAATACACCAGGGTTTTTTTTTTGTCATCTCCCTCTACCCAGATAACGCTGGGTAGCTGCTTCTAGTATATATATATATATATATATATATATATATATATATGATGGATCCTCCTGTCGATTTCGACGTATGAGTGTTCATACAATGAACATCCACACAGTGATTTGTTTATAGTGGTGAAAGCTTGTGTTGGACCATCCACACTTTTTGGCACAGTCGATAGGAAAGAATTGGTGCATCAAGGGTTGCCACAAACCCAATCAACGACCAACCTCAGGAATTTTGAATTCAGAGTTATCCCTCTTCTAGACTGGTTGCCTACCCAAGGCTGAAGGGCCCAGTCTGCCCTACTATTTAACCCATAGCTGGAGGGAGAATATATGGATTCATACCTTTCCCAAGGGTATTAGCGCTATGTGAAATGCCAACAGCTTCGTCTAGGAATTGAACGAGTCCATTTTCCACGACTCTAACCACTAGCCCACGCGCCTCCATATATATATATATATATATATATATATATATATATAACTCAATGGTTACACAAGGCTTGCTCATTTTAATTCAAGCCCTCCTACTTTGTATGATTCACATGTCTGATTTTATCAAAACTGATAGATGATGGGGATAAATACATAAATATTAATATTGATTGCCATTCATATTTGAGTTCCTTTTTGAATCTTCTATGTACATTCCAGTTTGTCTTCTCTGAATCTGAGTTAAATCCTTGAAGCTAACTCATATACACAAGCATTCAATATTTTCTGCATATCTCCCACAAAACATTGTTCTTTAATGACAGCTAATAGAACAAAGATGCTATCTGATTTAAGGATAATCCCCTTTAATCCTGACTGAGCCTTTTTTTTTAAACAAAAATTAAATGTGGCAGCAGTGAGAATCTTTACAGCGTCCAATACAAACAAATTCAGAGCAATATCACAATACAAAAGAAAATTATAATTGATAAATTAATATTAAAAATAATTGAAAAATAATTGCTATAGAAAATTAACATTGAAAACATTATTTTAATAGATATATATCTATACATATATAAAAGGCAGTTGGTGTGTATGTATGTTCGGAGGAAACTACAAAAATAAAACAGTTAATGACAGAGTAAATATATATAGACATGCACTACCACCAGGCTTTTCACTTTTTGCTAATGCCCTTGGAAAAGACATGAATTCAGATCTCCACCACACTTTGGGTAAATAGAAGGGCAGACTGGATTTTTCAGCCTTGGTTAGGCAATCAATCTACAATAAAGAAGACTCTGAATTTTAACCAGCTTTAAAAAAAGAAAGAAATTATAGATTTTTGAATAGCCAGAATACATTCTCTTTACTCCGTGATATCACAGAACTGATTTTACACCAATCTCATGTGATGCTGCCTCTTCTAGAAACGTATCCCCAACTTAAAATCAGGGCAGCAGTTTATTCACAGTAGAAAAACTCAGAGATTATCAGTCTTTCTTATAATCTAATTTTATGTGCAGGCATCAGTTATAAAAAAATTTTAAAATTAAAAAAAGAAAAAAAAAGATTTGAAATTCTATACAAACATTTAATGACAGCAATGATGAGCTATTTAAGTTATTTAAATTATTTTTTTCTAAATTTCTGATTTACTTCTAAGAACAAGTCAATTCAGAGTGCTGTAATAGAAAGTAACAATAACGCAACTAATAACTACTAACCAAATAACACTAATAATACGAGGATGAGTTAAAAGTTTTGCAATATTTTGGTAACATAAGGTGCAATTCAGCAGCTCCGCTGAGGTTGTCAAAATAACAAACTATACTGGACTGTGAGATATTGAGCTCGCCTGATTCTCTCTAAGTGCTATTTACCGACTATAGTTTGGAACATGACCTCGAAATCCACAATTTTAGGCCTACCTGATTTTGCAAGTTCTTGCAAACCAAGCAAACTTTCACTTTGGCCCTTACTTAGGCAAAATGGGTGGTCGGAGAGACCCCCTCTGATCAATCGGCTGGTAACATCAAGCCAAAGAGCCTATGTGATTGTTCCAGCCCCTTTGCTCTTATTGCAAACCCCAACTCTTTTTATCATATATGTGCTAGAAGGTGGTGGATGAGGGTCTTAGTGTCCTGGGTATGATTTTAAACTGCATTTAATGGTGAAGTTCCAACTTTGATGCTCTCGTGATTGTGGAATACCCCCCACCCTTATCACTATTAATTCCAGGCCAACTCTGACCCAGAGGGATAGTGCATGTTAGAGTCCCATTTATGGGTTAAATAGAAGAAAATTAGCTAACATAAAAATATGTTTGAATAAAAAGAAATGAGTTTTAAAATATTTTCAGTAACAAGGAAGAATGAATAAAACAATGTCTTCTGCGTTGACCTGCCGTAAAATCTAACTAACTAACCTTTCTGGAACCATTTGGTCACGGTACTGTGATCAACTGTGCCTTCACCTTTTCACACAGCAAATGTTTTTGGTTGCTTCCACAGTGTTACAGCTCAGTTCAAACTCATAAAGCATAAATTTTTAGGGTTTTTTTTTTTTTAATTATAACCCTAACCCCTAACAAACAACCAGATGTTGACGGTGTAAATGAGAAAAATGTACTTATGAATCAGCAAAGCAAAAGGGGTACCTAAAGGCCATATGGTCCATAATATTTAACACATGCTGGGTATGTTGTTTGTTTAACAGATTTCTGATCATTTCAAATCATACTTAGGTTGAAGCAATGCACTACGTGTCAGCACACCAACTATTAGGATACTAATACTCACATCAGCTACCTTCCACAGTTTGAATTGCTTTGGTCATGTGATATACATGCTGTAAACTAGCATGTACCAAAATATTGCAAAACTTTTGACTCACTCTTGTATGAAGCAAAAATGTCATAAAAATTTCAGGAGTGTTTGGTAGTTGACTACAGATTTGTGCCTTACTCAATCAATCAGGCTTCCATAGTTGAAATGATAGCTTTTTGATTCAGTGCATCCTGGGACGTACATATTTGCTTTGAATGAGTCCCCGGGAAAATTAATGGGTCGCAACTAAAGTTTCTTAATAGATTGTAGGGTCTTTATTTATCATCTGGGTGAAACAACTAAACTCCTACCTTGTAACCTATCCTGTGTAAATACATTTCTAAGACACTATTGAAATGTATTTACAGTTAGCTTGAAATTCTAAGGGAAGAAAACAGAAAAACACTGGGATGCATTGATATGATTTTACTGTGTCCTTTTAGATTTTTGTGCGTCAGGACACAGGACGCGTACCCATCAGCATCTTTGATGAAGCAAAAATGTCATTAAAAATTTGAAAGGAGTGTTTGGTAGTTGACTACAATCAATACTTAATCAATCAATCAATCAGGCTTCCATAGTTGAAATGCTTATGGTAACATCCAAGACCAGTTCCAGTGATATTGGATGTGAGTTCAAGTTTTATTAGAAGCTACTTTATATCTGATTTTGTGCTGTTTATTCTAATGATTGAAGAGTGTATATATCTTGTGGTCAAAAGGCATCAATAAGTTGAAGAAACACTCATTATAAATAACAATATTAATAGCTATAAAATTGTTCTTCATCTAATTCACTTACTCACCCCTTTGATATTATAAATCTATATCTATTAATCAATCGGCTAGTCAAGTCAAGCCCTAGCACCTATATGATTGTCCCAGCCCTTTTGCCCTTATGGCAAGCTCCAACTCTTTTTATATTATATATATGCTAGAAGGCTGAGGGTTTTATTGTCCTGGTGTATGGCATTAAACTCTATCTGATGGTGAAGTTCCAGTTGTGGAGCTCTAGGGAATATGGAGTATCCCTTGATTACCATTACTCCAGGTCTACTCTGACCTGGAGTGGCAGTGCCTGTTAGGGTCTCATCTATGGGTTGAACAGAAAAAATGAGTTTTAAAAAATTGAATTAAAAAAAAAAAATTGAGTACCCATCAAGAATGAATAAAACAAAATATCTTCAGCATAAAATAACCCAACAAGAGTTGATACACCGTAAAATCCAACCAACCAATAAGATGAAGAAACACTCATTATAAAATAACAATATTGATAGCTATAAACTTGTTCTTCATCTAATTCATTTACTCACCCCTTTGATATTATGTCCATATTTATTATTATCTGTCTAGACTTTGTGTGCATGTAAATGTCTCTATGTTGATTTTCTATGATTTTCTAATAACATCATAAACTTACTTTTATGTTTATGTCTATTAATTGATAGTAGCACTTAAACCACTGAAATTGTGTACTCATCCTTGTTTGTTTGCAAGAGACTAAGCTCTATAAATGTTTTATGAATTTTTTTAGTGTCAATATATATACATAAAGGGGCTGGTTCAGCTCAGTCAGTATGGCATCCGCAAGGTTCCTGGTTCAATACCGGTCCCTGCTAACTCAGTGCATGAGTATCACTATATAAATTTACTTGCTCATTTAAAGAGTACCTCTCAAAAAACAAATCAAATATTAATACCTACATTGGACACACTACCACAACACTCTCCTGCTGTCTTACATACCATCTTCCCGATACGAGTGCCATAAAACAACACCTAATTGCAAAACACACAGACAAATTCACCTCTTCCGATATATAAGAAAAATCCTAACCGAAAATATAAATATCCTCTATAAAAATAGCAATAAGAAATGCCTACAAATTCTTGAGGTGATCTGTATAATAAACAACAAACCCAACATTAATAAAATAGCATTTAATATAGGTAATAATATACTAAACATCTTCAATAACTAACATACTAATCTTAACAACCCCTTAAAAATAATAGACTCTCCTAATTTGAAAATGCAATATATAAAAGAACAAGGAAAAAAAAACTACAACCTTTAATCCCCTGATGACGACCGAAGAAAACGGTTGAAAGCGCGAGGGTCAATAATATGGGACAATTCCTATACCAACTGGATCCCGAACTACATAACTAGACGACTAGAAAGACTTTAGATCAAGATCATGAAAAAGAAATATTCTGTCATTTTTAACAACACTTGCCCCGATATATATATATATATATATATATATATATATATATAGTTGAATTTGTTGGTGATATCAAGTGCCTAGTCATTTCATTTTGGTTATATTTTTGTTTCCTTTTTGTTTTTGTATATTTTGTGTGCTTGTCTTTTAGTAGTTTTTATGAAAGAAATGGGGTACTGAAATAGTTTAAAGGTGTTTGTAATGTATCGTTGGTCATCATCTATATATTAAGGTCTGCAAATCAAAAATACCTTTAAAATAAATTCACAAGATTTTGGTATCTGTGTATTATATATATATATATATATATATATATATGTGTGTGTGTGTGTGTGTGTGTGTTGTGGTAATACCTGTGAGGGTCCCTTTTTATGTGTCAAATAGATCTAATTAGAGATTATGTTTAAAGTGATTGTGAACTTTAATACATTGGCACTTAAAACATTGATATTGCAAGTAAATATGAAGTCTTAACCTGTTTAAAATTATTGTTTTCTTACCATATATAATTGCAAACCATAATTGTTTAATTGACTTCAGCATAAAATACCCTCCCAAAATAGGGGTGTCCTGAGTATGACACTAAACTGCATCTGATGGTGAGGCTCCAGTTCTGGAGATCTGGTGAGTATGGGGTACCCCTTCATTGCCATTACTCCCAGGTTCACTGTGATGCAGATTGTTTATACCTATTAGGTCCCTTCTATCGGTCAAATAAATCTGCTTAGAAATGATTTATATTCAATAAGACCATGTACAAAAAAAAAAAAACTTAAGAATCAACTCCACAAAATATATAAATGGGATTGTACAATGAATGCAATTTCCTAACCTAGATAATAAAATAACCCTAAGTGGGTTGTCATGCCATTAAAATCAACCAGTAGGTTAAAATGGATTTCAACTACATGTCAGGTTTCAGATTTACTGATATACTTTTATAAATGTTTATGGGTGTTTGTGTTTTTCAATTTAAAAATCTAAAAACATACCAAATTGTTTTTTGAGATAAGAAAATATTTTTGTAAATATTCTTGAAAGCTACATAGTAGAAATACTAAATTTGATTTCTAAAAGAAGAATGCTTCTTATTTAATTCTTGTAAATATAAAGTAGGTATTTACCACATACCCCACATATACGGGTGTGACACAAGGACATTTTTATGTGGGACCACCTATGAGCCGAGACTCATGGGTGGTGGGTGCAAAAAATGTATTGATCCCGTCGGCATCCCGCCCCCAAGGAGGGCGCCTCAGGCACTGGGCAATAAACCCAGCCCTGCCCCTTTAAATCAAGGAGGCAGGTATTTTAAAACTTTGTTAATCAAGCAGATATTATCTACTGTATTTTACATTCAAGGTCAATATACTGGTTTTAGTAGTAAATGATAAAAGATTCACTTATCAAAAATTAATAATGATGATTATATATATAAACCGAAACCCCTCCACACAAGCAAGATGTAATATGAGGTCAATTTTAAACCGAGTTTAACAGGTTTGAATTAATAGTTTTCCTTCTCCTAGATAAGTTGTCATACCACTATCCATAATTTGGTGATACATTCAGACGAATATCCCCAACTTTGTCGTTTCAAGGTGATTTGCTGAATGTGATGCGTATGCTATCTCAAATAGAGGATGTATTGGACAAAACCTTTTTGCAACAAAAATAACAGCAGACACAAGAATACAACAAAATAAATCAAGTCATTATTTTGTTTCCAAGAAGCTAAGTTTAAATAGGTCTTCTTCATCACTTTAAGATTGAAGAGCAGTCAAAAGTGAATAAAATTTTCGGGACTTGCCAGTCATGCATAAAAAAACAATTCATAGAATGCAGGGTTTTTGCTCACATCAGAAACTGCAAACAATATGAAAGATCTATTTGAAAAAGTCAACATAGAAGACATTCTGTCCTTTTTGATGGAAATAAAATTATACCATAGAATATAGGCATGAACCTAATCAATACCATATAACATGATCCCCAATGATGCTAGCACATTGTTAAAACCAATTACTACAAAAGCGTAAATATAGATACACAACATATATTACTTCCTAACCGCCAGGCATAACATAACCCCAGATGGGTTGATATGTCATTAAAATCAGTCAACCAATAACCAACCAAAACATTTTTCATTATTGTAATTGGTTGTCTGGTTGTTTTGTTTTTCTGGCATATCAACCCTTTTTGGGTCATTTAATGCTGAATTAAGTCATTTTAATATGAGACACAGGCACACAGCCCTCGGGTTGCTTAGTATCTGCTGCTGCTTAAATGGTCACCCATATAAGTATTAAACAGACTCATTGCTGCTTAACTTCAGTGATCTAGTGGCAACCAGTGCTTTCGGTGTGACTTTACCATAAATCCATTGTAACAGGAAACACATGAAAAGACTGTACTTGATGGCATCAAAAACCATCATTTTTTTCCCCAAGACATGGTTAAAAAAATATCTGGATCTTATAAGTGAAATTGCAATATTTGGTAGGTAAATATTTACCCAGACATCATAGACTACAAGTACTCCTACCTCGCCCAACTCTGTAATACTGTTAGGTTAAATGTAAATGATGAGGAAAGATTTCTTATGTCATCAAATATGATAATTCAAAATCTCATTTAATGTTGTTTGTGCATTTCCCCTCTAATTTATATAAAACTAGCTTAAAAGCCACACTATGAGGTGGCAATTAAGTTTGCTGCTGCAGAGGGCTCTTGATTAGGCCTTTGACCCAACAATGACACTTCATGCTTTGAGTACATATTAAATTTTATCAAACTTGAACAATATTTTTCAAAGATTTAAGTTTTCATTCATCAAAATGATGATATAATTTGTCTATTTGGAACTTATTACAAAGCTGCAGAGGATAAACAACATTTTTGATGTGTGACTTTTGCTGGATTTCACAGTGAATTTTGATTATTCCCAAATTAGATTAATATAAAATTGTTATCATACAAAAAAAAATTGTCAAAAAAAAATCAAATAAAAAATTGCCAAAAACAATCACAGTAATTAAAACTTGGGAACCCAAAATTTCAGTATTGTGGGTCCGGACTTGGCCCAGAATGTTTTTTAATTTGCTCATCAAGTCTGGCTTAATCCAGAACGGTATGATATATTGGACTACATCCTCTATAAGTAAAATTAGAAAAATGTAACACATTGACGTTAACATTTAATATTAGAGAATATTTCATGAAGAACAAGATTTACCTATTAAGTGAATAAACACCATCATTACATTTATGGGACATTTACAAAAAATGGCTATATGAGAGTCAGCTGAAAAGTTCATAAGCTGACTAAGATACTTATGGAATATGACCAAATAAGATTTATTTTTAGGTCTACACACTTCTTCCATCAGTTTTGCAATGCTTGGATCCCATTGGTCAAAAAAAAAAAACCAACAACAATAGATATGACGTCATCCTATGAACTTCTCAGCCCTCCCTCATATTTATATTTTATACCTTGCCAATGTCCCTTTAATGAGATCAAACTTTTACATGATAAATAGTCATACCAATTTTAACCTATGTATATATTATTTTAGGAAGGCCATTTTTTCTAATCATATTTCTAAAAAAAAAAAAATTGAAAATTTTCTTCTTTGATAAATTCCAAACTGATTATTTTATAATCTTAATGTTGAAAATGTTTGGCGTTTCTACCAAATCTCGACTGGAAAGAATTAGATATGACAAAAGAAATGAAAAGAACAAATGTCTTTAAATTCTTCCTTTGTCTTCACTTATTCTCTTCGTCTCTAGTAAATATCACAAATATATATATATATATATATATATATATATATATTAAAGGACAGTGATAAAATGGAATGAAAATAAACTTGACAGTTTAAAGTCGTTATTGGAAATTTGTTTATTTGGACTGTTTGCTTTTCTATTTCATTTTTTTAAATATTTCTAATCTACAGTTTTCTAATCTTTT
Organism: Doryteuthis pealeii; assembly: GCA_023376005.1. Taxonomy (NCBI): domain Eukaryota; kingdom Metazoa; phylum Mollusca; class Cephalopoda; order Myopsida; family Loliginidae; genus Doryteuthis; species Doryteuthis pealeii. The sequence continues at coordinate 74,602,889 of CM042142.1, forward strand.
TAATTTCTGTTCATTTTCTAATGAGATTATTTACAGCTTAATAGTTTTTGCATATGTTTATTTGTAGAATTAACCAGATGGTATTATAGCAACTATATATAAAATTGTTCTTTATATATATATATATATATATATATATATATATATATAAAAGACCAATTTCTATATTATATATATATATATATAAATGGATCCTCTTTTTTTTTAAATATGTATACAATATTTTAATATAAGAGCAATTTTTATATATATAAGCATATGTATATATAAATTGTACTTCTTTTTTTAAATGTATATGTAATATTTTGATATATAAGAGCAATTTTTATATATGTATATATATTATAAAATTTTATTTTCATTTAATATATGTATAAAATCTATATCTTTTTTAAATATATATATATATATAATGATATTTTAATATGTAAGAAATTTTTTTATATATATGCATATATATATTATAAAATTGTACTTTTATTTATGTATGTATGTATATATATATATATATATTATATATATATATATATATATAAATTGTACCACTTTTTTAAATATATATATATATATATAATGTTTTAATATGTAAGAGAAATTTTATATATATGCATATATATTTTATAAAATTGTACTTTTATTTATATATATATATATATATATATATATATATATATATATATATATATATAATATATATATATATATATATATATATATATATATATATATATAATTCTACACTTATAATTTTTGCTAGATACTTCAGTTTTATGTTTTTAGAAAAAAAATTTTTACATGAAAACAAAAGCACGAAGCAGAAAAAAGTATTGAAACACTCTTAGAAACTGTTTGCAAAACCATTACATGAAAATAACTATAACTTTTCAACCCTGTACAAACATAGAAAGTTCTCAAATACTCCAGCAGAAATTTGATGAACATTCCATGCATTCATTTCTTTTAAAAAGTTGGTCACTATGACAAAAAGAGAAAAAAAATGTAAACACTAAATTTGGTGCCAGAAACCATTCTCGTTGCAATGTAGCACATGGTTTATCTGAATAAGCTCTCAAAAAATGCAAAGGAAAGTCAAAGAGTAAAATATGAAGATAGAAAAAAAAAAATAATAATTCTTCAAATATCACAGAAAGACTTTATAGAGTTCAAGAAACCATGAAATTAGCATAAATTTATGCAGAGAATGGTGTATCTAAAAGTAAGTAAAGTCGTCGGGGTGGCTTATAGTCGGTATCAGCTAGACAGCCTATCCCCTTTTCACTGACGCTAGACCAAGGAGATTGTTTTGGCATCTGAGGTGGAGCACCACTCCTATCATTAGCTCCTCACTTTACCACACAGACCCATGAGCTACTCATACGCTTATTCTTTACTTAATCAGTAATGTATTTACATGCAATTGGAGGAATTCTTATTACTAAAGGATGATATGTCTGTATTTAATTGGGGCTATGTTTATTATTAAAGGAGTGATGTACCTACATTTGATTAGAGGAATGCTTATTGTAAAAGGAGTAATATCTACGTTTAATTGGAGGAATAATTATTCTATTACAAAGAGAATGATGTATCAACATTGATTGGAGGAATGCTTATTACTAGAGAAGCAATGTACTTACATTTAATTATGCTTATAAGAAATGAGATATATCTTCATTTAATTGGAGGAATGTACTTCTTAATTGGAGGAATGCTTATTACCATGCATTTAATTGGAGGAATGCTTATTACTAGAGAAGCAATGTACTTACATTTAATTGGAGGAATGCTTATAAGAAATGAGTGATATATCTTCATTTAATTGGAGGAATGCTTATTACTAGAGAAGCAATGATGCTTATAAGAAATGAGTGATATATCTTCAATGTATTGAATGCTTATTACTAGAGAAGCAATGTATACATTTAATTGGAGGAATGCTTATAAGAAATGAGTGATATATCTTCATTTAATTGGAGGAATGCTTATTACTAAGGTAGTGATATGTCTGTATTGGAGCAATGTTTATTATTAAAGGAGCGATATACCTACATTCGATTGGAGGAATACCTATAAGAAATGAGTGATGTACCTCCATTTAATTGGAGGAATTATCTCTTGAGCATGATCTTCTAATGTAACACTGATCTACAGCAAGTTTATAAGGAACATTGTAGACATATTCTAATAAAAGTAAAGTCATCAGGGCAGCCTAATGTCGGTATCAGCCAGACAGCGAGGGAGTCTATCCCCTTTTCACTAGCACTAGACCAAGGAGATTATTTTAGCATCTGAGGTGGAGCACCACACCTATTTATTAGCTCCTCACTTTACCGCACAGATCCCTGTGCTACTCATATGCTGAGTATCGAACCAAGAACCTTGTGATTCCTAGCCGAACACTCTACCAACTGAGCTAAACCTGGCTCAATTATTTGATTTGGCAAAGCTTAAACCTTGTTTATTCTTTTAGAAGTATCCAAGAAATCTTGATCATATAAATATTGTTTGCAATGATAAGCGGACCAAAATTCCTCAGGAATTCTCTGACACATTCATTAAGTCTTGTGAAAAGTTTTAAAAAATTATTCTAATAATAAATGTAAATGAAGGTTTTGCAAATTAATATTAAGGCTGTTTGATTCATGTGTGAAAATACTTTTAAAAATTTTATTTTTTGTTTTAGTTTTCCTCTTATACCTCAGTCTTCTCAAATTTCACACCTGCATAATTTACCTTTATTTTAAGGTTGATTTATGCTAGGTATATTAAAGATTTAAGTCTCCAATTCCTTTTTTGATCTCACCACATATATATATACATACATATATATAGTTTTCTATACTTATAAATAAAGAGTGCTCAATATCAGTGATAGAGCATATGTATCAAAGTAATATTAAATATTTAAGTCTCTAATTGCATTTTTGATCTCACAACACATTATACATACACATACATATTTTTATATATATATATATATAAATAAATACTGTTCAATACATATCAAAGTTAGGATAGCGTAAACATAGTCAACAGAGCTTGGTAAGTGTCAATTTCTTGCTTATGTGAATTATCAGACCAATTGTATTGGCAAGAAACTGACAGTTACCAAACTTAGTTGAATATGACTATACTACCCTAAATTATATACACACATATATACACACAAAGATGTTCATATATATATATATATATATATATATATATACACAAACATGTTTATATGTGTCTGTGTGTGTATATATATATATATATATAAACATGTTTATATGTGTGTGTGTGTGTATATATATATAAACATGTTTTTATGTGTGTGTGTGTGTATATATATACATATATATACATATATATATAAATATATAAACATGTTTTTATGTGTGTGTGTGTATATATATATATATATATATATATATATATATATTCATATATGCATTCACATGTACATATATATGCATATATATATATATATATATATATATATATATATAAGTTTTCACTAATGATACAGAAGATAATTTTTTTTTATTTCCCAGAAATTAGTATCAGAGTGAACAGTCCATTTTAGACAAACCTTGAGAAATAATGATTGTTAAGTCTTCACTGATGTTAAAAATAGTGACTACTTTTCTATTTAAGCAAATGGCATCTGTTGCAAGTGCAGCTGCCCCTTCTGAAAAGCAACGGCGTCATCGTGCATGTCGCGATGCTGGGCCCTCTAAAAGACACGAGTATTTATCAAAGGAACGCCGCAAGTGGAGGGAAAGGGACGGCGCTGGGAAGATGAAGTCGTCATCAGTGTTGGAACTTAACAAGCGCGATCAGTCTAACAAGCGGAAATACTGGAAGGAGGGTCGTCAGAAACAGGTGAAAAAAAGGACCACCGCAGGGAATTTATCAACGAGCACAACATCTGAAAATCTGGATAATGCTACAACAGCTCGTGGACACTCAAGGTTAGACTTGGTGAACCAACCTAGATAAAAAAAAAAGAAAGAAAAAAAATTATCTATTTATATATATTTACACAGCTTCCTTCTATGTATTGCGTTTATTTTTGAGAGAAAAACAAAAAAAAAATTTATTTTATTTATTTTTATTTTTATTTATTTATTTATTTATTTATTTTTTTTTTTTTTTTTTTTTTGTACGTATGCATGTGTTGCATGTGTGGTGTGCATATATGTCTATCTATTTGTTGTGTTTGTGTGAGTCTGAAGATTAGTTAAAATTGCTTTTACCTAATTTTGCAACAAAAAATAAACTATAATCAGTTAATAGTGTCATTACCATTTTGGAATTTTCTTCCAGCTTGCATAAAATCTTACATTCTCAACTTAACCTCTTACTCAATTTCATGCATTAGTTGGGCGGGGCGGGTGGGTGTGGTAGGCTGTGGCAAATAGGTCTGTTTAATCTGTTTTCTGGGAAACTACCATTGTATTATTCTTGAGCATACCATTGTGGCGTAATGGTTAGCAGGTTAGCCTTGCAGATCTATTACTACTGAATAGCAAATTTGATTCTCGCTGGATGCCATATATTTGCAACCTTATGTCACATCCTACATGTGGTGAATGGGTTATTTAAAGAAAAGTGCATCCCATCATAGTGTAATGGTTAGCAAGCTAGTCTTGCAGATCCATTACTACTGAATCCCGAGTTTGATTCTCACTTGATGCCCTATTCTTGTGTTACATCCTACCCATGGTGAATGGGTTGAGTAAATACCTAGGGTGTCCGATCATGACATAATGGTTAGCAAGCTAGTCTTGCAGATCCATTACTACTGAATAGAGAGTTTGATTCTCACTGGATGCCCTATACTTGCAACCTTGTGTCATATCCTACCCGAAGTGAATGGGTTGGGTAAATAACTACCGTTCCATTATTCCTAATTTGAAGCATCTTGTTTCTAATTTTCTGGCTTGTCAAAGATTCAGTGTGTGGTTTTTCAGCCTGCATACAAAATTTGTTATGATCATTTTGGGGGAATATTTTCTTATATAACTGATATGATCAAATGCTGAAAAATGAAGAACTGATAATTCCAAATAATATATTCTATTTTGATTGAAATCACTTTGTTCATTGTAAACATCAGTAAAATATTTATTCTTATCTAAAAAGCCCCTTATGTGTAATTAACTTTTCATCACCTGAAAGGTGGTAAGCAAGCACTATCTATATTTTACTAAAATTCTCAGTATATTTTCATATCCACCTAGGAATCACAAGGTTCCAGGTTTGATACCAGTCCCCGTCAACTCAGTGTATGAGTAGCACAGCTCAGGTAATCTGATCAGTGTAGTAAAGTAGGGAGCTGACAGTAAGTGTGGCGCTCCACCTTAGCAAAAATCTCCCTGGTCTAGCGGTAACAAAAAGGGAATAAACTCCCTTGCTGTCCGGATGATACTGACAACAGGCCACTCTGCCAACTTTACTTACTTACTTTATGTAATGACCCATTAAAAATGGTATATCATAGTGAGATTTTTATTAAAGCAATGCACATAAAAATGCTCTATCTTAGAGAATAAAGATATTTCCAGTCTAATTTGCAACTGAATGATAATTTTATATGGTGTGAACTTGCATTGAACATCATCTTTTAATCCTCCAAATCCTTTCCGCCCTGTCTTAGAGGAGGTGGGAGTCCCCATAGCTTAATGGGTAAAGTGCTAGATTGTGATATCAAAGTAAACGAGTTTGAACGTCAGTGGCACTATTACATTCACTTCCTGACTGATACCCTTGGGAAAGGTATGAACCCCCCTCATCCCTCCAGCTATGGGTTAAGTAGTGCCACTACTGTTATTCTGCAAGGATGGCTTTGGCATTAAATAGCCCATGAAGGTTTATATGCCATTAAACAAAGAAACCAGTCTAACAGAATGAAATTCAAAATCTGTTATAGTTAGCTTAAAAATTGATATAGTGTTACATCCTGCTCATGGTGGAGGGGTTGCATAAATTCATATATAGTCATTTTTGTAATTATCCCCTAAAAGAAGAAATGATACCTATTGGGTTTAATGTACTACTACTTATACCTAATTCCATCTTAGGAGGAGTTTGCCATTGCATAGTGGCTAATGTGCAAAATCATAGAAAGCCAGTTCAAACTCCAGTCAGGTATACGTTTACTTTCATACTAATACCCTTGGTAAAGGTATGAACTCCCTCATCTCCCCAGCTATGGGTTAAATAGTACCACTACTGTTATTTTCTCTACAAGAATGGTTTTAGCATTAAATAACCCACAAAGATTGATAAGACTCTAGACAAAGAAATCAACTGGTTTAGCTCAGTCAGTAGAGCTTCTGCCTCGGAACCACAATGTTTCAGCTTTGATACTGGCCCTTGCCAACTCAGCTCATGAGCAGCACAGCATTTATCTGTGCAGTAAAATAGGGAACTGATGGTAGGTGTGACGCTCTACCTCAGACACAAAAACAATCTCCCTGGTTTATTGTTTGTGAGAAGGGGTAGACTCTCACACCAGCTGATACCAACAATTGACCACTCCGCATACTTTACTTACTTATTTATTTCAAGTTTATTTAATTTTTTTTTTGTGTCATTTTACATGGCAATATTTTAAGGTTTTACTAATTTTACTTTTTAAAATCATATACTGAAATCTGCGCATGTTATTGCTGCATACTAATCTCTAATAAGTCTTTTAAGAATACAAAAGATAAAATCAAAGGCGCCGATAGAACATGGTGACATTTGAATGCGTGCTGCTACAATGAGAGTTTAACCCTACACACACTTATACCTATTGTCATGAATAATTGCAAACAATTCTCTAATAATTTATTTATTTTAAGGATTTAAAATTTTAGTCTCATATAGTGATCTTAACCATGCTGGCTCAAAGCCAAAAATATTTAGCATTTTGTGCAAAGGGCTATTTTATTGTTTTAGGATTATAGGTATTGTGTTAGTATAACATTTGTTCTAAGACTAACAGCAACAAATAAATAAATTAAAACTTCTAATGGTTTATTAAGCAACAAAATAATGACTAACAATAATCTAAAAAAAAATAATCTTCATACAATGACTGCTATTTACACAGTAGCATTGCAACCAACAAAGCCTTCATCAGATGATGACTCTGGGTTCAGGCATGGTTTCGGGGCCGAAACATCATTACCACTAACCCAGAGCACCCCAGCAATATAAATGTCCTTTCTATATATAGAGTCAAGTTTGAGAAATTCGCCAGTGTGATGGAGAGGAAATTTGAGGATATCTGGTATCTTCTATTTTAGTCAATTCTTGGAGATAATTTCTGGTCGACTGCTCTTGGACCAATTCCAAAATGTCTATCTGAGCCTGGTGCCAAAACTTCTGAGCGCATCACGTGATTGCTATCTCCAATCACAGAAAGCTCTCCCTCACTCAACTCCACACATAGAAACAAACATATTTTACTGACCTAACATCTGTTTTACTATGATGATACTCACAACTTGAAAGAAAAGATCATTTTATTATTGTTGGTTTGAAAGTAAGGTTTGCCCTCAAGTGCATATTGAATTTCACCAGTGGATAAAAGTAAGGAAGCTTTCAACTTTCAAATTACAACTGTACTAATAAACAAGACCTGTAGACAAATATCTCAACCAGTTGGGTACTGAAGATTTTACAATTACTGGATTGATTATAAGGAAAGGACAGAGTTCCTTAACTCTTTCATAGGCAGATGATTTTTGTCAGTAGAGTGGGCAAATTATTTTCTATACATTAACAAATTTGGTCAATGAGCAGCCAATAGGAAAATGCCTTACATTGAACTTTTACACAACCCTATACATCAGTGATGTTTCTATACATTAACTAAAAAGAAAAAGAAAAAAAATTCTTCTCTTCTTTTTTTTTTTTTTTTTTTTGGCTTGCATATTTAATTTCTGTTTTCATCTTGTCAAATTACTGAAATATATTTCTGCTTTATATTTTAATTATTTTTTTATTTTTTATTAGTGTTTATTTCTTTTGTGCTTATTAGCATCTTAGTCACATTTTTAAATTCTTCAAAATATCTGGTCATGTTTGGTAGTAGGCATGTACTTTGGCAGATAATTTATATGCTTCTAAATAGACTTTTTTTTTTTTAAATTTCATTTTTTCCTTAAACTTTGCTTGTGTCTTTTTCTTAATTTTTTATTCTCTGTTTATTAATAATTTTTTTTCTTTAAATTTTAACTCACAATTCAATTTCAGCCTTTTTTTATAAACTGTTCTTTCATTTTTTTTTATGTTTATTTTTTTTTTTCTAAATTTAAAATTGAAAGTTTTCATGCATAATTCATATCTAATTTGTCTCTGAATTATTCTTTTATGTGTGTATGGTGTGTGCATCTGTTTGTCTGTCTATCAAAGAAAAAAGAAAAAAAAAGATATTTTTTGTGGGTGTCACTGATTTTACAAATAACAGACTGACTGATTATTTAAAAAAAAAAAAAAATTTCCTGAGATGAAGTCTTGTTATTAATTTATTTTACTTTATTTCTCTTTCATCTTATTTTTATTACAAGCACACAGGTTGTTTTCATGGATTAATAGAAATAGACTGTAGCTAGATTTGAGGTTTTTTCTGAATATCTTAGAGGTCAAAGGTCTTTTTGTGGACTAATTAGTAAGTTAGTGTCCAGGTCAGCCATGGATTTCCAAGAATATAAGATGTATGTATTTACCAAACCCTCTGCCCAAGAAGGATGTTGCACAAGGTCAATTTTTAAGCAGAGTTTAACAGATTTGAAATTCAAGTCCTCCTTCTTCTAGACTAGTTGTCTAACCAAGGCTATTTTTTTTTAAATGTTTGATATTACAGATATGCAGATTCATATTTTGGCTTACGGTCAAGTCATGTTAAAAGCACCAGTTCCCATTAGATCACCAAAGTTAAGCAGTGATAAGCCTGTTCAATACTTATATGGGGTGACCATTTAACCCTTTGCCTACCAAATTTCCCCCACACTTGTATCAAATTTTCTTGGTATTTTATTACCTGTATGATGGGATATTTCAAAGTTCACTATCTATTCACCTCAGAAATCATTCTATTCAAGTAAGGTCCTATTATTATTGTAATCTGAGTCCTTCTGCTCAATTATAATGAACTAACCATCAGTGTTTTGTACTTTGCTTTTGAAGTGGTGGGAGAGCCGCTGCAAGCAGTTTAAAGTAGACAAAGTTAAGCAAGAGCTGGTACTGTAAGAAAACGAATATATAAATGTTTTGATTTGGCATTAAATGACCTGAAAAAAGTTCATATGCCGTAAAATAACCAACCAATTCATAAATAAATGGACATCTTCAAATGAAATAATAGTTTTATTGGTTTAATGGCATATCAACCGTTACTGGTTATCTGATATCAAATCTATCCTTGTAGAAGAACAGTAGTGGTACTATTGAACCAATAGTTGGGTTGGATGAGTGGAGTTTATACCATTCCCAAGAATATTTGTTCAAAAGTGAATGTAATAGCATGTCTGGTGTTCAAACTTGCTTACTACAACTAGCAAATATATGCACCCTCCGGGTGCAAGTATTTAACTTTTAATGTAATAAAATATTGTATTAAATTAGAAAGGCTAATGAAACTAAATAAGAATACAGATAAAAAGATTTGAAACAGATGGAGTATAATAAAAGATTTGAAACAGAGGGAGTATAATAAAAAATGGAACAACTGAAACTTACTCTTCCATCACTCTCGTCTTTCATTGTTGTTTTTTCTAATTTAAGTATTTAGTTATAAGAGGAAGTAAAGAATAAAATGACAGTTATTTTATCTTGTTAATGGATTTCATTTAAGATTCATTGAAGAGATTTTTGCTTATATTCATTAAAATAAAACCAAACAGTTAGAAATCAATAATACTAAGCACATATTTATTAAATTCAATTTTTTAATATTAATATGCAAATTAGTCTTCCCGTTCACACTGTAAACCGTTATTTTGTTGTATATATAAATATAATTGCATGTTGTCAGTATGTAGACATAGTTACCAGTATTAATAATGTAAGACAATTTTATTAATAATTGAGGTTAAATAAAAATAAAATCGTGGAGAATGTGATGTCAATAACTAAGAGAATTGTGATTTGAGTAGGAATATAGTTTCGGTTACAGACAGAAAAACACACAATCTCCATTATAATAAGATGTTGCAGTCAAGCATACTAGTCACTACATCATGAAGATTCACCCAGCAACAAAAGATAGATTGGTTTCTTTGTTTAATGGCATATCAACCTTTGTGTGTTATTTAATGCCAAAGCCATCCTTGTAGGAGAACAGTAGTGGTACTATTTAGTAGATGAGAATGTTTATACCTTTGCCAAGGGTATTAGTTCAAAAGTGAATGTAATAGCGCGACTAGAGTTTGAACTCACTTACTATAATGTTGCAGTCCAGTATGTTAGCAACTGTGCCATGGAGACTTCTGCAAAAGTTGTTTGGCAAAGTTTGGTAGGGAGAGAGTCATCTTATACCACTAATATGAACTAAAACTAGTAAATTCAGACTGAAATTTGAGTCCTAAATTAATTGATTCTTAAATGAAAAAGTACTAAAAATGTTTATAGAAATTCAATAATCAGTTAATTTTTCCAAGATTTTTAAAGTCTTGGTTTGACTTATTTGTTACTTTGCTGTCATAAGTCTGCACAGATGCCTTGTGATTGGCTATTTTAAAGTCATGTTTTCATATCTCACATAAAATGACCATTTTTTTTTTAATAATAAAGGTATAAATCAATGATATATTAAAAAAATAATCAAAGAAAATGATTTAAAAAAATAAAACAAATCATTAAAGAATAAAAGATTTTAAAAAGTCAAATAATGACAGATCAAAGAAAAAAAATACAGAAGAAGAATAAGAAAAATAAACAACTCATTTTTTTATAAGAAAAGCTAAATAAAAAGATAACAGTATAAATCTATGATATATTAAAATATTAATTTAAAAAAGGATTAAAAAATAAAATAAAAATATAAACAAGAATAATAATAAAAGTAAACAATTTAAGAACAAAAGTATATAAAGAATTTTTATCAATCTATATATGAATATAGCTAAGAGATTTATTTTCAACATTTTAAATCCCAGTCAACGCTGGGTATCTCTGCTAGTATATGATAGAATGTTTAACAGAATGGAAAAATATGACGACAACAGAAATTTATTGTAGTATTTATTCATGTAATGTTTTGTGCATTTATAAGCTTCATCAGATCATGTTTGGAAAAAGGTTTGAAATGTTTGAAAAGATACTGGAAAAAACTGTCTATATGGTTGTCATGGCAACATATCTAGGAAATGCCAATCATTATGATCTTTAAAAATGCGGAAACAGAAATGTTTGGCATTGTGTTTCTGACCATTATTTAAGCTGTGAAATTTGAAGATTTTGAAGATACCAATGTTGGGTGTGAAACAGTATATCTCGTTATAATGGAGATTATGTGTTTGTCTGTAATCGAAACTACGTCA
>CM042142.1:74621907-74626907 GCA_023376005.1 Doryteuthis pealeii
TTTAATCAGAGAAAGGAAAACAGTTTTATGATGATATCTTTCTTATAATACATGAGTGTTAAAATTTTTAATGATATGAAAAATGGGATTATATATTTGTATATACTATATTACACGTGTATGCAGTATTGATATTGTGTATATACAAAACAAAAAACACTTTATTTTAATCAGAGAAAGTAAAACAGATTATGGTGATATATATATATATATATATATATATATATATATATTACAATACATGAGTGTTAAAATTTTTATTGAACATACTTTAAACAATTTTGGTATTTTTTTTTTTAATACAAGGTTTAATCAGAAAGTATTGAGAGTGAAAGTTTAAATTTTTTAAATTTAAATGAAAATCTTTGCACTGCTTAGTAACTTATATAATAAAGGGATGATGTCTAGATGTTTAGATGACTGTCTAGACATGTGCACAGCTGAGTAACTTATATGATAAAGTGCTGATGTTTAGTCACCATGATCAGTGTTTTTCAACCTTTTTTTTTTTTAACCTATGAATTCCTTTGATTCCTATTTTGCTATGGTGTCCCCTCCTTCATAGCCACTAGATCCCCAATTAAGCAACAATGAGCCTGTTCAGTACTTAGATGGATGACCATTTAAACAATAGCAGGTACCGATTTTCATCATACAACGAGTAATAAATACCACGTGCGATACCCTGTCCTCACCAGCTGCTAACTAGGTGTGATAACACAGTTTCGGTGACTAAAAGCAGGACTGCCACACCTAGTGCCGCCAAGCAGCCTTTTGGCACTCATAGCTACTAGATCCTCAATGTTAAGCAACAATGAGCCTATTCAGTACTTAGATGGGTGACCATTTACGCAACAGCCAGCAGGTACTCTTAGAAACCGAATATCAAAAATGACTTGATCTGGCATTAAACGGCTTGAAAAAGGTTTCTATGCCGTAAAACAACCAACCAGCCCTCATAGCTATTTGATGTTTAAAGATACTATTGTATTTTTATGATTAAATATTTTTTGGTTGCCTGGACCAAAAAAAAAGGTTATATGCTCCCCGGGGACCATATTGCACCTGGTTGAGAACCAAGTGCTGAATTGATTGATTGATTTTAGTGGCATGTCAACCCATCCGGGGTTGTTTTATGCCTAGAGTTTATGGAATTGTGTACATCTATATTTACATATTTTGTGTAGTTGTTTCTTAATAGTTGTTTGCAAACAGTTTTATGGCATCAAGTATTTAAATCAAGATTTTATCAACCTATAAATAGGACCTTAACACGTACTACCATTCTAGGTCAGAGTGAAGCTGGAAGTAATAAAAGTGCTAGATTAAAGATGTACTCCTAGGAACTGAACTCTACCGACCATCCAGAATTGCTTCATTCATGCAGTAATAATTTAGCAAGGCTAAATAATTTAGTCTCCCCTACTATTTATGCATAGCTTGGGGGAGAACAGGATTCATGCCTTTCTCAATGGCATGAGATTAGCACAAGGTAAAATGCAAACAGTCTTGTCCAGGATTTGAACTCTGGTTGCCCATTCCATTTCTTATGATGATAACCATTACATTAAGCAGGCCTCTCCTTGAAATATAAATGTAAGCATTTAACCTTTTTATATATGATTGTGATAATAATGTGAAGGAAAGAGCTAAAGTTATTAATAACATGTAATATTACATGTACATGCTGGACACTGGCTGGAGAAGCAAGGACGACACTCTTCTTTGGACGCCTACACGTGGATACACCAGTGTGGGCTAACCAAAAAAAAAAACTTATGTCAATCAGCTCTATGCAGATTTTGGATGCCATGTAGAGGAGTTGCCAGGGGTGATGGCTGATAGGGATGTATAGCAAGGGAGAGTCATGGGAATCCATGTTGTCAGTGCAACCTGATGATAATGGTGATTACTCACAATGCAAAAGTACATTTCAAACATTAAAATGTTTTTCAGCAAATCTTGTGTGTGTGTGTGTACACATATACATACACACACACACACACACAAGGTTCCTTCAAACAAATAAGGCGAATTTTGCCCCATTTTCATCGCAGTGGGGTTCTAACTACCGTCGAGTTAGCAGACGAGAACAACAGGAAAGCTGTAACTTAATACAGTCCTTGCATGCTGCTGGCATAATGCAAAGTAGTAGCTGAAGAGTGGGTACTTATCCCTGTTCTTACTAACCCTGAAATCCAACAGCCAATCAGAACTCAGGAAATGAACTTGCCTGAGTTCATAATGGAACAATCCAAAGCTCCATATAAGCCACCTACCAAACTCTAGTTTTAGTCTTGCATTCATCTTGTAACAGAGTTGAATACTTGACACAAAATCCAACATTTTCAAGGAAATCAATAGTGATGGGTCCTTTCATGTCCCAGAAGATTGTCAGCATAACCTTTTATTTCTGACCACTGTGACCCCCTGGAACTTTATCTTTCCCAGAGAGTTGGTGTGTTTCCATTCCATGGACTGTGCTTTTTTCTTTTTTTTTAAAGTCAGGCTTGTAGTAGTAAACACATGTTTAACCCATTTGTAAACATTGTTTTGACTAAAACATACTTCTCTGTACACATCACACATTCTGTAAATTCCAGAAGGTTTACACTTCTCAGCCACCAGAAATTTGATGACATGTCTTTATCAAACCTGGAAAACTCTGTTTGATTTGCTGCCATTTTGAATTGCCTCAAAATATATATTTTTACAAGATTATAATAATAATGTTTGCTATAAAACAATTCTAAACAATGCAGAGTTTACATTCATGAAAAAGATATGTATTTTGCTGTTCTTAAAAAAAAAATCCCTTTTATTTATTGAATGACCCTTTGTGTGTGTGTGTGTACATATATAGCCACAGGGATGGGGAAAGTTATTTCAGAGTAACAATGATGATATGTACTTATAGAATAAGGCTTGTTGAGATATAGTAGCCATCTTGTCTGTCTGTCTGTTTGTCTATTCTGGAATCTCTTCAACTGACTGACATGAGAGACAGTGTCCTGCTGAGTTGGCAATTCTTCTGGGGAATTGTATTGATTCATATTTAGGAACTTTTCCTTTTCTCTCCTGCCACCTTTCAAAGTCAACCTGACACTGGCCCTAATATGATTACTTGTTTTCTTATTAGTTCTTATCACTAATGACATTGTTTTATGGTTTTGCATAACACTTACTTCTTTGTTCATTTGTTTGTTGAGGGGGGGGGGGAGAGGGGAAATAGAATAAATATATGGAAAAAAAGGAAATAAAAAAAATATAGTCACCATTTTAAATGCACTCTGCTGACTATTTGATCCTATTATTGTGTAGGTACATTCAAACTTTTACTTTCATATATACAAGCTTAAACGTCAAGTTCATTTTGTAGAGAATCTTCCAAATGAAATTATTTACATGTCTCAGACTATTATCCTAATTACGTTGTATACTCTTCTTTTTACTTTCTTACTTCGATTTTTCTTCTGTTCATCTTTGGTATCTTAAGTTCTTCCAGCGTCTCTTCTGGTTGGTTGTCCTTAATTCATTCCTTCTTCTAGATCAGTCTTGTTGCCAAGACATTGGTTAACCGCAAAACCATATTACTTATGTAAGCTTTTATTTACTTAACTAACATCTTCATCTCACTAACATAGCACGCATATGCAGTGAGCTTCAGCTAAGGTAGAAACATCTTATCTGCCTGACGTCCAAACTGAAACTGAGGACCCAACCAGGTCCCACATGACTTCACGTATTTCACGGGCTTTCTGTAATATTCCATGGAAAGTCCCGCCCGTGATATGAAAAGGGGCCATCCCTTTAGAAATACAGGGGATTGACAATAATCTTATGCAACCGCATAGATTATGTAACAATTATAGACACTTTATATCAGGGCGTTCCATCATAGAGTAATTGTTAGCAAGCTAGTCTCGCAGATCCATTACTACTGAATAGTGAGTTTGATTCTTGCTGGATGCCACATACTTATGACCTCGTGTCACATCCTACCCAGTTTAACATGGGATATGTTGATCCAGGATTAAGGTTGTTTCACAATAGTGTTAGAATACTCTGTCCTTCCCTTTAGAGTGAGAGCAACAAAAAGATTCTTCCCCAGGCTTGGAATCATCAAGACCAGACTTGTCCCATTATTTATTTATTCAGTTTTTATTTTTATTTTATTTATTTTTATTTTTTGTTGTTGTTGTTGCATCCTATTCTAAGACTTATGGTCAAGTCATGTTGAAAGCACTGGTTCCCACTAGATCCCTGAAGTTAAGCAGTGATGAGCCTTTTCAATACCTAGATGGGTGACCATTTAAGCAACAACAAGTACTCTAAGTAACCTGATATCAAAATGACTTGATTTGGCATTAAATGACTTGAATGTGCCCTAAAACAAACCAACCAACCAACCAACCAACCTATTCTAAGTTCAGAACCTGGCTGAGAGGAAGGATTGATCTCAGCCTTTGAGCTGGGAAACTACTCTCTGATTCGAGGCAGAAGTGTCAGGGAGTGACACTTTGATTATGCGCAGAACAAACAAACAAACATACAATGAAACAGTCATTATTGTATATTAGTGAATCCAACAATCCCTTCTCTAAAGATGCCATTATGTGGGCACTGGAAAAGCGTACGTAGATTAAGACATGTTTGTCTGGTTAATCTACTTGGATTTGTTGATGGTAATGACCATGCAACTTTTGATGCAATCTTAAGTCGATGATTCTTTAAAGGCTTTACCATAGACTTTAATCTTCCATCTTTTGATCTCCTAAACTTTAACAAATCCTCACCCTCACCTCATCAAAGGGTTTCTCTCCTATGACTATCTCTGGATCTTCTGTGTATTGGATCTTTCAATTCATTTGTAAATTTGGAATTAACCATCTTTTGGTTTGTTTGGTTTGGTTTTGTTTTACAGCATATCAACCTCAGTGGGTCATTTAATGCCGATAAAGTTTTGAAATAAATTAATTCTTAATGGATAATACAATTTT
>CM042142.1:74631907-74646907 GCA_023376005.1 Doryteuthis pealeii
TTTATGTGTTATACGAATGAGAGAAATATTTGTTTTCTTTTAGATTGACTTTGGAAATATCAATGTTTTCAAAACGAGGCTTTATGAAGAGTTCTCAGGCAATATGTTCAACTACAACTTCAGTTATTTAAATATCACCAGTATGTATGTGTGAGTTGTGTATGTGTATTAGTGTGTGAGTTGTGTATGTGTAGTGTGTGAGTTGTTTATGTGTATTAGTGTGTGAGTTGTGTATGTGTATGTGTATTAGTGTGTGAGTTGTGTATGTTGTGTATGTGTATTAGTGTGTGAGTGTGTGTATGTGTATGTGTTGTGTTAGTGTGTGAGTTGTGTATGTGTGTTAGTGTGTAGTGTATGTGTGTTAGTGTGTGAGTTGTGTATGTGTATTAGTGTGTGAGTTGTGTATGTGTATTAGTGTGTGAGTTGTGTATGTGTATTAGTGTGTTGTGTATGTGTAGTGTGTGAGTGTATGTGTATTAGTGTGTGAGTTGTGTATGTGTATTAGTGTGTGAGTTGTGTGTGTATTAGTGTGTGAGTTGTGTATGTGTGTGTGTTAGTGTGTAGTGTGTATGTGTATGTAGTGTGTGAGTTGTGTATGTGTATTAGTGTGTGACTTGTATATGTGTGTTAGTATGTGAGTTGTGTATGTGTGTGAGTTGTATATGTGTGTTAGTGTGTGAGTTTTGTATGTGTGTTAGTGTGTGAATATTAGTGTGTGAGTTGTGTATGTGTGTTAGTATGTGAGCTGTATGCGAGTTGTGTGTGTGAGTGTGTGAATTGTATGTCTGCATGTGTGAGTATATGAGAGTATTTGAGTTGTATGTCTGCATATGTCAGTATGTGACTTGTGTGTGTGAGTATGTGAAAAGTGTATGTGAGTATGTGAAAGGTGCATGTGTGAGTTGTGTGTGCATGTGAGTAATGTATGTGAGTATGTGAAAGGTGTGAGTATGTGAGTAATGTATATGTGTGTGAGTTTGTGAGTCGTGTATGTGCATGTGCAGTATGTGAGTTGTGTGTGCAATGTGTTTAGCATCAAATATCTCAACAAAGTATACATTACATTGATGGTATCAGCAGATCAGGCATAGAAAAAAAAATTATTCTTCTATCCAACCTGAACACCTATCTTTAAAGTAATTACAGGTGAAATTTAAAGTTAACCAAAAGGTTCAAGGGAAACATTTAAAATTCGTAAGTCTTCAATGTTTATAATTATATCATTTTAAAACATATTTAAGTATTTTAAGTAATTTTTTCTTTGTTGCCTATGTGCCTCATATAGTGTAATGGTTATCAAACTAAACTAGCTGGCCATTGTTAGCTGAATGCCCTATACTTCTAGCCTTGCACCAATATACACACATACATATATATATATATGGGAGAAATAAGAGGAAATTAATCTGACAGTATGTGGAGAAAGGTAGACAAACACGGGATTTGTACAACATCCAATGTTTGTCTACCTTTCTCCACACATATATATATATATAATCGAAAAGTCCAGAGAAATCTTCCTTACGACTCAAGAGTTTTTTTGAAAACCTGTTGCAGTTTGAGAGCTCAATGTGTGCTCTTAATGTTAGAGTCACAGAGCAAATATATAAGTAAAGAAATAACAAAAGACTTAGAGATTTAGCATTATAATCTATTTCAGGGAGCTTAGACAAAATGTCTAACTCTCCCGACTCATCAGATGCGAATGATGAATTTGAAAACAGATTTTAAAAAAAATTTTTTTTTATAGACTATAATGCTAAATCTCTAAGTCTTTTGTTATTTCTTTACTTATATATATATATATATATATATATATATGTTTGGTTAAATACCATGGAATATATTTTCTTAATGATTATCTTTTGCTTATATTCATGCCCTTGTAATTTTTCTTATATTGGTGTCCAAATTGTAGAGAAGATGCCTCATACTCTCTCCTAAGCATTTACAACCATATCCATATATATATATATATATATATATATGATGTGGCGGCGCCTGATGTAATGGTTACTGTCATAAGAAATGGACACGGCGAGACAGGTTCAAATCCTGGACAAGGCTGTTTGAATTTCACATAGCGCTAATATCCTTGGGAAAGGTATGAATCCAACTATTCTCCCTCCAGTTCTGGCTAAATAGTATGTCAGACTGGGCTCTTTAACCTTGATTAGGCAACCAATGTAGGAGAAGGGAAACTCTGAAATGAAACCTGTTAAACTCCGCTTCAAATAAGTGACCTTTTATCACATCCTACTCGTGCGCAGGGGTTAGTAAATATGTGTGTGTTAATAATAAACAAATATATATTAGTTTTGGTATATATAGTATTGGGGAATTGATACTCATCTAGAGCCCCACAATTGTACATGAACCTCTCCACTTCTTTTGAATTTGGTTTTCCTGCACCATTTTCTGAGTCTTTAACAAATTGTTCCTGTTTCTTTCCTACTAAACAAAATGCATAAGCTGAAGCTTGTGTGCTGATGTTTACTTGTAATATCATTTAAAATATTCATCTCGTACAAGTTAAAAACAATGATATTATTTACATATTACTTCATACTGTGCGGTAAAGTAAGGAGATGATGGTAGGTGTGGCGCTCCACCTCAGATGCTAAATACAATCTCCTTGGTCTAGCGCTATTGAAAAGGGGATAGACTCCCTCGCTGACTGGTTGATACTGACTTTAGGCCGCCCCATCGACTTTACTTACTTACTTCATCTTAGTATCATAGTATCACTCATCAGCATTCTATCTATGATAAGATCGTAATTATCCAAGTTTGGTAATAAGTTTGAAAATAATCAAGGGGTATTCTACACTGTCCAAATCTCCAAAACTTGAGCCTCACCATTGCATGCATTTTTATGTCATATTCAGGGACAGACTTTTTTTTTTGGTCGGGGGGGGTCTTACCTCCTTGCTGGAGATATGGTCAGCGTATTCTAAGCCTCACTATCAATATTTAAAGAAAATACAACTTGTCACTAAGTTATTTGTATCAATAGAGATTTTTAATAATAATAATAATAATAATAATAATAATAATAATAATAATAATAATGAAATTATTGTGTACAGTGCTCAAGTGCACCACAACTCTTCAAAGGGTCATGTATAGTACATAGAATAATGTACTAATGTCAGGAAAATGAATAGCATACAGTCACAATATATATATATGTATGTACGCAACACGTGTTTAATAACGGTTGAACGCTATGTAGCATTCAACCGTTATTAAACAGCCATAACAGAAACATTGCAGAAACACGCACAACCTATATATATATATATATATATATATGTGTGTGTGTGTGTATATCAATATATGTATTGATCAAAGCCTGAAGAAGATACCAGAATATCTGAAACATGTGTTGCGTATGTAAAATAAAAAGAATAAAACATTTTTTCTGAGAACAATACATTTTGCGGACCTTCTTTTTTATAAAATATTAAATTTTCTCCCATTGGAACCAGAACAACATTTTTTATATATGTATGTATATTTACCAACCCTCTCCACATGAGTAGGATGTGATGCAAGGTCAATTTCTTAAGAAGAGTTTAACAGGTTTGAATTCAGAGTTTTATTTTTCCTAAACTGGTTGCCGAACCAAGGTTAAAGGGCCTAGTCTGCCCTACTATTTACCCATTGCTGAAGGAAGAATGGTTCGATTCATACCTTTCCCAAGGGTATTAGTGCTATGTGAAATTCAAACAGACATGTTCATTTCCTATGACAGTAATCATTATACCACATGCCTCCAACTATTGTGTGGGCCATTGTCAGTTTGATTCTTACTGGGTGCTCCATATGTCTAGCCTTGTGCCAAACTAAGCCTATCCAATAACTATTAGTCTACAGTGTCATGAAAGAATTAAAATCCTGTGGCCATTAAGTGATGAAAGTTTAATTGACTGTGCACTTTTGGGCTACTTGATTTGATAACCTCTTAGCAGATATGCCTTGTCACTCAATTCATAATTGGTTATAAAGTATTTGTTATTATTCCATAATGAAATTAACCATTTGGCTTTGAAGGTAAAGCAAATATTCCATTTACTATGACAGCTGTTTTGACCTTCTTGATTTTATTAATCACATCTGTCGCAAATGATTTTGAAAATATTAGAATCACTCAGAAATTATAACGTCGCCTAGGTAGAAGGGAGATAGGGCCCAAAAAGTTAGTCTCACAGATCCATATATAATAGGCAGTTGTGTTTATGTGTATGTCTAGAGGAAACTTTGAAAATAATACAATTAATGACAAAGTGAATATATATACACATTAAATATCACCAGTTCTTGGTTTTTGAGCAAAAATAAAGGTTTGATTTATATTAGTGAAGATACTTAAAAAAATAAAATTTAAATGTTAATAGTATAGTTTTTTTGTTTTTTTTTGTATTTAATATTTTAAATAGTAGACATTAATTTTTATTTCCAGAGTGGCTGGATCATTGCAACATCTTTTTTTTTTTTTTACATAGAGATTTTAATGGGGCATACTATGAGGATCCAACTAGCGATTTAATAATAATGGATTTGTGAGACTAATTTTTTACCCACTACCCAGGCAACGCCGGGTAGCCACTTCTAGTTATTACTGAATCACAAGTTGGATACTCACAGGATGTGATTTGGAGATTTGGACAGTGGAGAGTACCCCTTGATTATTTTCAAACTTATTACCAAACTTGGATAGTTATGATCTTAACGTAGATAGAAAAAAAGTTCGCAGACACTCTAAAAAGAAAAATTAATGTCTCTTATTTGAAATGTTAACCCAAAAAACCCACCAACCCCAACAAAAAAGATTTCCAAGCTGTTACTATTTAAATTTTATTTTTTAATCATCTCCATCAATATATATCAAATGTTGATTATTTTTGCTCAAAAAGCAAGATCTGGCGATAGTGAATATATATTTACTTTGTCATTAATTGTTTTATTTTCATACTTTCCTCCGGACATACATACACACCAACTGCTCTTTATATATGTATAGATAGATAGATGTTTTTCATCTTACTCTAAACTCAACACAGATCATTTGTAATGCATATTCTTATATATACAAGATGCTCAGATGCTAAGAACAATCTCCTTGGTCTGGCGCTATTGAAAAGGGGATAGACTCCCTCGCTGACTGGCTGATACTGACTTTAGGCCGCCCCGTTGACTTTTTTTTATATATACAATGGTATCTTGACTTATGAGTTTAGTTAATTCTGCTCGTAACTCAATTTCCTCATATATCAAATTAATTTTCTCCATTGAAATAAACTGAAATGCCATTAATCCATTTAGCCCTTCACTCCTAAAAACACACTAATTTTTTTTTTTTGTTGAATATTTTTGAATACGAAAAATAGCACTGTATTTTATAAAAACAATAAAATAGGATGTTATGAATTTGGTGCTGTAATCTTTAACGTGATAAATTTTGAAACTTAAATATTTTTATTCAACATAAGTATCTGAAACTTGCTCGTACCTCAAAATTTCACTCCCAACACAAAGCAAAAAAATCAACTGAGTGACAGCTCATAACTTGGAAAACTCACAAGTCAAGGTACCACTATATATATATATATATATAAAGTAAGTAAAGTCGGCGGTGTGGCCTATTGTCAGTATCAGCTGGACAGCGAGGGAGACTATCCCCTTTTTACTAGTGCTAGATCAGGGAGATTGTTTTTGCATCAGAGGTAGAGTGCTACACCTACCATCACCTCCCCCGATCCAAGCTGTGCTACTTGTGCTGAGTTAAACAAAGGTAAAATTTGCATCACAGCTAAAAAATATTAATAAATAGTTTTATTCTATTTTTTTTTTTTTTTTTTTTTTTTTTTTTTTTTACATAGCTGTTGTTCAAATTTTACCATTGGTTAACTGAGTATTACAAGTAAGATGATATTTTGTGCAGATCAATTCTTAAAAGTATCTGAATTAAATTCAATTAGCGATCTTGGCTAGCAAGCTATTTTTAATTTTATTCTTATTGTTTAAACAGTGTCTGACCTTGTGCCAAGGTAAGTTTAGTAAATAATTACTAATCCCTCATTGATAAAATTTAAAAAAGAAAAAAAAGATTTTAAATGTTTTTTTTTTTTAAACATATCACTAGAGCAAACCAAAAATAAAGTTTTAAAATAATATATATATATATATATATATATATATATAGTGATACTGATAGCTTTTTAATTTAGTGCATCCTGGGATGCATTTATTTGATGGGTCCCAACTAAAGTTTCTTAATAAATTATAGTTTTTATTTATGGACAACTAAAACCGTCTAACCCCTACCTTATATCCCATACAGTGTAATTCGTTTCCAAGAAATTATTGAAATTTATTTACAGTTAACTGGAAATGGTGGGTGAAGAAAAAAGAAATATACTAGGATGCATGGATACAATTTTACTGCATCCTTTTAGATTTTAATGCGTCAGTGATGCAGGACGCGTACCTATCAGCATTTGCGTGCGTGCGTGCATATATATATATATATATATATATATAATATATATATGAAAGATTCTGTCTGTTTGTACAATGACTGAGCGCATCCTTTTATAAAGGAAAATTGTTGAAGACCATCAAAGATCAAAGTTCAATAAAATCCACACATTGTCCGAGAGAAAGTTATAAAAACTTTTAACCCTTCATTTTCCATAAGGAAAGCTAAATAAAAATATAATGAGGGTATATTAAATGATTGATTAAAATGATTAAAAATAAGACAAATTAATAAAAGATAAAACATAATAAAAAAAACTAACAAGAATAATAATAAAAATAAACAGCTTAGAAACAAGAATGTATTAAAAATAAGAGATGATAAAACAGATATATAGGAAAAGAATTCTTATTAATCTGTATGTAAATATAAATAGATTTATTTTTAAGTTTTTAAATCCTGAGCCATGCCGTGTAGCGCTAATAGTAATATATAAAATAACTAAAAATACTGCCTTTGTCCCATAATACCTGTAACATTTGCAGATGAATTTCATACACTAAATATAGCAACTATCATGGGACAGAGGTCATAACTTTAAATTGTCTGTCATAGACATCCAATGAGTAGTTTAGTTACAGCTAGCTTTATATATATATATATATATATATATATATACTAAGGAATAAAGGTTTAACTAAGGAATTACATTGACTTACTTAAGTATATGGTAGGGTCCTGATGAAATCGTTTGGATTGAAACCATGGAAGACCTTTAACTTTTCTACTACTACTACTACTATTATTATTATTATTATTGCTCTATGTTTTTAATATATTGAGCACTTTTGGATAATTTACTAATGCCACTGCAATGGAGAAGTTAAAGCAGCAACTGGATATATATATATATATATATAGTAAAATGATTTTACATAGGCTGTTGTTTTAACAAACATGGAAAAAAAACAACTTTAGCACACACACACACACACACACACACACACACACACATGTAAAGTAGATCAATTTTTGTGGATTATATTTTCAATACACCAGATACTTCTCCAATCTTTTATGCTAATTTCAGGAAAGACTAATATTATTCAGAACCATATTGGTGGTGGTGGTAGTGGTATGTGGGGGGGGGGGGTCGACATTTTGTGGCATTTCTTAACAGACCTATCTTCTTAAGTCTCTCTCCCACTTACAATAACACAGGTTAAGAGCTTTGGTTTTTCAAAAAATATCTCATTTTGAGAAGAGTCCATGACAGTTATTTTTTTTTTTTTAATATTTCTGCTTAATATGCTTTCAAATAGCATTGCATATTTCTCAACAAGAAGATGGAGTAAATGTCAATTTGTCTTCTCTCTGATGTGATGATGAGAAAAGCCTACTGGTAGTAAATCATACAAGTAGCACATCAAGTGTCTCTTGGCTAATCATGATGATGATGATGATGACACTTGTTTATGATACATCCTAGGATTAAAGGAATGGGATTTAGCAACATATACTGACAACTTCAAGCACGTGGTGTAATGGTTAAAGTTATGGGAAATGGACTTGTCGCGCCGAGTTCAAATCCTGGATGTGGTAATTCCATTTCACTTAGTGCTAATACCTTTGGGAAAAGGTATGAATCCTACTCTCCCTCCAGCTATGGATAAATAGTAGGGCAGACTGAACTCTTTAACCTTGGTTACGTAACCCGTCTAGGAGAAGGAAAACTCTGAATTCAAACCTGTTGAACTCCGTTTTAAGAAATTTACCTTGTGTCACATCCTGCTTGTGTGGAGGGGTTGGTAAATATATATACTGACAACTTCATGTAAAATTATAGAAATATATTGGATTACTTATATATATGCTGAGCACAGGATTTTGTGTGGTAAAGTGAGGAGCTGATGGTAGGTGTGATTCCCCACCTCAGACGCTGAAATAATTTCCTTGGTCTAGTGCTAGTGAAAAGGGGATAGACTCCCTCACTGTCAGGCCAATAACAACATTAGGCCACCCCACTGCCAACTACTATATATATATGTTAATGTGTGTGTGTATTGTAATGGTATGTAATACCTTTGTAATTGTATAAAATCTTAGAAATATATTGTGTATTATTTATAGATGTTAATGTGTGCGTATGTAATTATACATTGTGATGGTAAGTTGTTTGAAAAATGTGTTTAATGTCTCTTTTAATTGGGAATTGTTTTTATAAACATTTATTTTTGCTAAATATAAGATTGTTTATTTTTCAAATATTGTTATTTTATATATTTAGATATATTTAAAAAAAATATATTCAATTGCTTATTTATACATTGGCATATTAAAGCAATATCTGACTTAATATATGTATTCTTAATGTTTATACTTCTTCCATGTGTTGATGTGTTTATATATATATATATATATATATATATATATATATATATATATATATATATATATATATATATATTATGTGTGTGGTTTTATATATAGATTTATATGTGCATATAGTATGTTTCTGTGATATAATGTATATGTATGGGTCCACATATAAATTGTGTGTGTGTGTATGTATGTGTGTGTGTGTGTATGTGTGTGTATATAAGTAAAATGATCCAACTGACTGGTAAGTAGGGGATGATTCTATTTGGGATCATCAAAATCTTACTGTACATCCACAATGTATGCTTATGTAGGTGCAAACTTATAGATTGATACAAGGATTTTTAAAAATCCCTAAGAGAGCTCAATGTATAATAATTAATATTTATTAGTTATAATAACTTATATAAAATAGAAAAACAAAGTATTCCAAAGAAAGTTCATTTATTTTAGATGGTGAAGTCGATGTTAAAACGTTTCATTTTTTATCAAACTTTCATCAGGACATTCGGTCAGAAAAAGTGTTGTCTGAATCAGTGATGGGTTTTTTTAATGGGAGATGAGAAAGGGTATAGAGAGAAAGGTTCATCTCATCTATCAATAATTTGTTTTTCTATCTTCTACACAAATATATATATAAACACTCACACATTCATACATTTATATGTGGAGCTATACATATACATTATATACACATAAATATTCAATTTTCTAACATATTGTTGGATTTATTTACTGCCATATATATTTGTGTAGGTGTTGCAATAAACTAGAAAATGACTGAGCAAACAAGGATATGTTATTCTCTTCTTTTTTTGTTTTCTTTTAGTAGATTTTCATTTCATTCACCCACATATTATTTGTCTTCTGATCCTTGGAGTGTGAAGCCAGATTGAACTATAGCAATGAAAGTCTTTTTTGAATTCCTAGATTAGTTCTTAGCATTTGACCAACTTCTGTTACACAAGGTTAATTCTATCACAGTCGAGAAGAGCATACCTTTCACTAAATATCAACCTTTACGTATGTGTTTTTTTTTTGTTTTGTTTTTTTACTTTTGTTTAAATGTGTTTTATTTTGTTTATCTTTTTACTTTTGTTTAAATGTTTTGTTTTTTTTTCATTTATTTATCTATTTACCTTTTGTCTAAATATGTTTTTATTCATCTATGTCATTTTTTTTTTCTTCTTTTTCACAGAATGAGTGCCTCAGCTCCTCAGACAGAAAGCACTATGATGACCCGTTCAAAAGGTAGGCTTCAGATTCTTCACTTCGCATCTTTTTCCTTTGTGTACTTGCTTGACTATAATCACCATTGTTTATATAAATTCATTTGTAATTTCATAAAAATGAAAAAGCGAGTTGCATTGATGGATGATGTTTATTAAGCTGACGCTACAGCGTTTCGGTTTGTTTATCAAACCATCGTCGGGGCCATCGTTTGTGTAAAAAAGAGATTATTAGTAAACAGAAGTCTGCAAGCTTCTGCTTTTAGTGTGTGGTGATTTCTGCTGAAATTTCTGTACTCAAATATGATAAAAAGACACAACTTAAAACCCCACATAATGTTGGCATCCCGATTCAAACCGTGTGATGTAGTTTTGTTCAAAAACTGTTTGCAGATATCTGTTTACTAATAATTTCTTTTTTACACGGGTGATGGCCCTGATGATGGTTTGATAAACAAACCAAAGTGCTGTAGCGTCGGCTTAATAAATATCACTGTGTGACGTAATTTTAATTCGAAAACTGTTCGCTGACTTCTGTGTATTTATCATTTATTTTTTACATAGAAGATGGTCCCGACAATGGCTCTGATAAACAAACCAAAATGCTGTAGCATTGGCTTAATAAATATCACCCATCAATGCAACTTGTTTTTTTTTTGTTTTTTTTTTTTTTTTTTTCATTTTTATAAAACTACATATTGTTGGATTCACTTCCATTTTTTTCCTGATATAAATTCATTTATACACACTGCTGTCATCCTATATACATTATCCTGTGTTATGCTACCTATAGTTTCTGGTGTGGATCATTAAAACACATTTTCTGGTTAATCATAAATGGCTCATCCCTTTTACAAAACCATGTAAATATTTCTATTCTTTTGATATTACATAGCATCATTGTTTTAATGTCTGTCAAAATTTCTAAGATGAGGAGTTATTATTTACTTGGGATGTGAAAATTAATTTGTTTCAGCATACAAAAGAAGAAGAAAAAATTATATAGAAATGTAATACTTCAATTCACCATTCAGATAAGAGTAGTAAAAAGTAAAGTTGGCAGAGTGGCCTATTGTCGGTATCAAACGAACAGCAAGCATCCACCTAGGAACCACAAGGCCCTCATCAACTTAGTGCATGAGTAGCACAGCTTGGATTTGTGCAGTAAAGATTGTAGCTGATGGTGCTCTAACTCAGAGGCAAAAGCAATTTCCCTGGTCTAGCACTAGTGAAAAGAGGATAGACTCCTTCGCTGTCCAACTGATACTGACAATAGGTCACTCTACTGACTTTACTTTTTACATAGTGTATATAGACATGTGTAGGCTCTGCATTCACATAATTTTGTAAGTGTAATGGTTAGCAAGCTAGTCTCACATATCCATTACTACTGAATGTCAAGTTCGATCCTCGCTGGATGCCTCGTACTTGTGACCTTATGTCACATCCTTCTCATAGCAAACGGGTTGAGTAAATACCTACCTAAAGTTAATTTTCTTCTAAACCAAAGATACTTGGATTTTTATTATTACTGGAGGAACATTATACAATCAAAATGGATATTATTAGGTATAATTCATTACCAAATTCTACAGCATTGAAAATTTGTTACTAAGAAAAAAAAATTGTTTTTTTAAGATATATTTACTATATGAAATTTTTCATGGGTGTCTCTTTTTGTTTTTATTTATCTTTATCTTGACTACTACATATTCACATTTTTGGTTATAGATTTTCAAGTTGTAGAAAAAAAACTCTTGAGAAACAACTACATAAAATATATATATATATAAATGCACAATGTACGGGATTTCCTAACCTCTAGGAATAAAATAACTCTAGACAGACTGGCATACCACACTAAATGACTACAGATGAGCCGGTTTAGCTCAGTCAGAGTATCTGCTTAGGAATTGCCATGTTCCAGGTTCAATACCAGTCTTTGCTAACTCAGCACACAAATAGCACAGCTTGGTTAATCTGATCTGTGCCTAAGAATATCCATTTTGATTGTATAATTTTCCTCTAGAAATAATAAAATCTAAGTATCTTATAAAAAAATCTTTAAGAGTGTACTTATTTATGGACAATACTGAATGAAAATTAATGTAAATATATACCCAATAGAAAATATACCAAAAGTCACAAAGAAGTTTAAAAATCTACTCATATTTCTCTGTTATGCATTTTATATCTTAAGAATTCAGAAAAAAAAAAAAAAATTTCCCTCTTAATTTCTATTTATCTATTTATTTCAAATAAAATTTATGTAATTAAAATAAATTTGAATTATCTACAAGGTGTGTCAAAAAAAGTATCGTGATTTTTTTGTACTTTTTGACACACCTTGTAGTCTGAAAAAAAAATAACATTCCATTCATTCTTCATTTCTATCTTGGTAAATTCAGCTTCAATCTCGATACTTTTTTGTCACACCTTGTATATAGTTTAACGGATATGACCATTAATTTTGGCAAAATGTTTAAAATTCTAAGCTTCCTCCCCCCCCCTCTCATTTGTTCTTCAAATTTGCACACATTGCATTTACATAGAATATCCCCAAAACCCAATATTCTATATCGGGTTTACATAATATCTACCATACTATGTCTATACATTTTACACACACACACACACTTTCTGCATCAACGTACCAGAATATTGCTATAAATTCTGGGTTAAAGTAGTAATATTATTCTATGAATTATTTGGACTTGTATCCTTATCCTTGTTGTTTTCGTCACACAATTTTAGCTGTGCACTGTTTGAAACATTGATTAATACAATAAATGGGAGGATGCCAGCTCAAATAATTCATGAATAATGTTGTATTAGCATATATCCTAGGTTTCTTTTTCATATATATATATATATATATATATAGGTTTTGTATATGCTTCACTTGTATCCTATAAAAATAGAAAAAGAAAAATACTGTTTTTGTTTGTTTTGTTTTTTGTTTGTTTGTTTTTCTGTTTTTTGAAGCATGAATAAATGTGAGTGTACATGTTCAAAATAGACAATATATATATATATATATATATATATATATATTACATACTTATAAGCATTCTGATAAACTTTCTTAAAACATGTGTGCAAATACATACAAATGTATTTTTCTTTAAACAATTATCCATGCACTCATTACTACATGAATATATATAACTTAGGATACACACACACACATATGTATATATACTCATAAATCCTAATCAAAATACAAGTGCATCACACATCTGTGTACAGTACTGTGCTCATGTCCATGCATATATAAACACACACAAACTATTTGGACACTTGCTGTAGGAACATGGTTGGTTAGCTCGTCTCTTAAAAACATTCATTAGACAGTGAATCCATTCCTTACAAAGTACCTTATAATTGTATCAGACTGCCTAACTTAGTTTAGTCTGTTTGTATGTATATATAAATGTGTGTGAGTATGTATTTATATATAAATGTATATACATACACACACATATGTGTGCGTATATGTGTGTGTGTGTGTATATATATATATATATAGAGAGAGAGAGAGAAAGGGTGTGTACATATATATGCATATTTATAATTTGTATAAAATAGGTGTGCATGTGTGTATACATATTTGTATATGTGTGTGTGTGTATATATATGTATACACACACTTACATACCATTCATTATTATTACCTTTGAAAATGCATGTAACAATAGATATTCACACCATACACAAAATGCTATGCATGTTCTTGCTGCAGGATATGCCATAATATGGCTACACACACACACACACACACACATACACATACACACATAAACACAAAAATCTGTGAATATTTGTGTGCATGCTTTTCCATGCATTTTTGTCAGTTTAGCTAGAGTTTAATTTTTTTTTAAATTCTTTTTTTTTTTTCCTTCAAAATGTTCTTGAGGGATTCTGTCTCCATTTATGATTACTAGGCATTCTGTGGAAATATTGATTTGTTTTGTTTGTGTGATGTCTGTGTATGAGTGAGTAAGTGAGTGGGAGGAGAGAGCAAAGGGAACAAGGCAGAGGAAGAGAATCTTCTTCCTATTCCTCTTGGTGGACAGTGAACACAACAAAGCATACAAATTTCGAATTAAAATATACAGGCACAGCACAACAACAACAACAACAACCAAGGATGATTATGAATTAAATAGAAGTATCACTTTCTATAAATGACATTTACAAGATATTTTTTATTCTTTATTTTATTTTTTATTTTTTCATTTACAATTTTTAATGGCTAAATTTAGACAATGTATAAGAAACATCTTTAATTCTTAGGTATTTTTTTTTTAAACTACAAAGATTTGAATGATATATAAACATGAACATTTAGCAATAAAAAAACAAAAACAAAACAAAAACTTAAAATTATATTCATGCACATGCAAGATGTTCTGGGATACAACATTCTGTCATTAATCATCATTCAAGATATATATAAATATATATATATGTGTGTGTGTGTATATATATGTGTGTGTGTGTGTGTATATATATGTGTGTGTGTGTGTGTATATATATATGTGTGTGTGTGTGTGTATATATATATATGTGTGTGTGTGTGTGTGTGTGTGTGTGTGTGTATATATATGTGTGTGTATATGTATATGTGTGTATATATATGTGTGTGTGTATGTGTATATATAAATATATATAGTGTGTGTGTGTATGAATATAGTGTGTGTGTGTATATAAATATATATATAGAGTGTGTCTATATATATATATATATATATATATATATATATATATATAGTGTGTGTGTCTGTATATATATACATATATAGTGAGTGTATATAAATATATATAGTGAGTGTGTATATAAGTGTATATATATATATATATATATTGTGTGTGTCCGTGTGTTTATGAATATATAGTGTGTATGTA